>VXAA01001032.1:555714-618049 GCA_013399115.1 Anseranas semipalmata
TTTTTTTGGTTGTTGTTTTTGATTTTTTTTTTTTTTGTATTGCAGATCAAGGAGGAATACAATTCATACATGCATTACAGCATCATCTATTAAGACCTAGCAGACTATAGTGACTAGAATTTGACTTCATAGAGCATTAATATCTGAATGCAATGCCATAAAAAGAGCCATAAACCTCCTTGGACCAGATGACCTCCAGTGGTCCTTTCCAAACTCAACCACTCTGTGGTTCTGTGATTCTGTGATTGAAAAGGAGAATTTCATGCACCTGAAAATCAGGGGGGTATTAGTGCAGGGATTATGCTATTCAGGTTTACATATAACTTCCTGTTCTATCTCACCACCTGCAATTATTAGGTTTCTGACAATATGCAGCCTATTGATCAGTCTTGCTCGAGCTGAATTCTATCCTACCACTCTAATTCCAAGTTATTCTGTATCTATTTCATTTCTGTCCCATCTTTCATGCCTTAAATTCCACCTGCTGCCTACCTTCCCCTCTCCGTAGTAGGAATACAATGAGTCTTATGTACCTTCAACTTATCTACCTTGATGTCTGCCCAAGAAAAGTCCTCATAAGAACTTGTTGCTGCTTTTATAATCTCCGACACACAGTTATTTGGATTGTTACTGTTACTTTGAGATACTGAACAGAATACATGATATTAACCTCAGTGGCCTAAGATTTTAGCATTTGTTTCTACAGGATGTTGCAATGGAAACGGAAACTATCAGTGAACAGCGTATCAGCTTGCAGAGTTAGTAATTTACAGTGAGCTTTCTCAATACATTCACGTGTCTCACACCCTCATGTGTTTTTGAAAACCTTAACTTTGAGCCAGGAAGGTGTAAGTGGGCTTCAAAGCATTGAATGTGCTGCCAGCATTGTATGTGCTTTCAAACATTGCTGATAATATCCTGCTCTGCCATGTCTGGTGTGTCTGCTCAAATTGTATGTTCCTCGGGTCAAGGACAGTCTACAACTCCCTGTTTGTATAGCGATTACTATATCTTTGTCAACTTTGATTAGTCCCTAGACACTGCTATAATAAACATGGGTAATAACAAAGCAGTAATCTTCAGCCACCTCAGATTTGAGCCAGCAGCATAAAGGTAAGGCCTCATTATCCTTAGAGCCATTCACTCAGTATTTTGAAGGCAAGTTCTTAAACAGTACAAGTCATTTTTCTCCCCCTCTCTCCAGCAATCCCCACCCTTTTTTATTTATGTAATTAAAAGACAGGTAAGAGAGAGTAACCTCAAAAGCTTTTGGGAAAAATCTGTTTCCTGAGCCCCAGGTCCTGATGACAGCACTAAAACAGAAAGAAAAAAAAAAAAAAAAAAAAAAAAAAAAAAAAAGAAAAGAAGAAAAAAAAAGATTTTATAGTTTGGCAAAACAGTTTTGATCAAAATAGCTGCAATTTGCAGGGATTAGTTTTGGTCTACTGTCTTGCAGAGGTAAGATTGGATAGTGGCTCTTT
Source organism: Anseranas semipalmata (assembly GCA_013399115.1). Lineage (NCBI taxonomy): Eukaryota > Metazoa > Chordata > Aves > Anseriformes > Anseranatidae > Anseranas > Anseranas semipalmata. The sequence continues at coordinate 557,196 of VXAA01001032.1, forward strand.
ATGATTTCATAGCCCTCTGGGTAGGCTGCCAAAATAAGCATGTTTTGGATGAAAGTCTGAAAAAGGGGAAAAAAGAGCTGGCATCAAAAGATATTTTCGTGTCCACCTCCTGCCCTAATAGTTTTCTTTTAATCTTTAGCCAGGGCATGAGAAATACAATCCTCCTGCATTAGAAGCAATTAAGCGTTCGTATGTTGGACCGTATGTGACTTGAGATTTGCTCCCTGTATGGGATGAATAAGGTTAATGGAATCTGGTTATAGCTGAAAAGCCACCATGGAAATTTTTACAAACTTTCTTTCCTCTACCCCCCAAATGTAACTTGCTCCTTCTAGAGATTTTTTTCTTACTTTTGATGATGTGAGGAGTAAAGCAAGGAGAGATATACACCCGGAATAATAGTTAAGAATTCTTTTGAGTTATCTTACTGTATTTTAGTTCCTTAGAGATAGTGTCTTGGACTATCTCTCACTCTCATGCAGTCATCTAAGTGATTTTTGCGTCCTGTTCTATGGTTATGATTATGGTTATAAAGAGTAGAAATAATATTTACTTTCAGCTGGTGCAGTAAAGCTTGAAACGGTAAATGAAAGCAGATGACGCACAACCAAAGTCCCAATGCTATACATTGTTTTCGCAGGGTTTTTTTAAAGCCACCCTCCCACCCCTGCATACACGTGGCAGTGTTTGTAGATTTCCAGCCTTGGGAGTGTTAGCAGCTGAGTCTTGTGTAACGTTTCCACTTTAGGGCATGAGCTCATCAGCTTGTATGGCTAAAACACTGCTGGGCACTGGTCAGCGTGAAGAAACCACGGGAAAACAAACAAGCAAACAAAAAGCAATGTCCTGTGGAAAGCATTATTTAATAAATGGACAAAAGACAGTGATTTACTGCAAGGTGACATCCGAAATCAAATGCCAAATGCCATAAAAATTTTGTCCCTTAAGAACTCAGTACTATTTTCTGTGAGGATGTTATACACACTTCTGTGACATGTTGGAAATATGTGGGCTAGGAGCGAAGGGCACATTTCCCATCTAAACTCAGTTTGGCAGTATCAATTTGATATTACAGTTTTCACTTTCTATTCTAAAACTCTTAAATGGATTAGCAATTTTCACAGTTAGCTGTGTTCAAGCTCAGAGATGATGCACTTTGATGATAGAAGTAACGCTTAGTTTCTTCACAGTATCTATCATAACTAGGAGACCACGCACTTCACAAAGTAGCTCAGTATCATTACTCCATTTTACCTAAGGGAAAAGTGAGACTTCTAGAGGAGAAGAAATTTGCCTATGTTTACTAAAGGTATTGTCAGCTTTTTTGAAGTAGGACTTGGGGGTGCTATTTTTTATAATAATTTTTCTTTGCTATTGCAGCTGATCTTTCCTTATTTTTGAATGGGCACACTGTTGTTCTGGGTGATTGTGTGCGAATCACTGAACTCCACTTCCCTTCAATTTCTTATCTATTTAAAATATTAATGATAATTCCAAGGGGATTAATGAGGTTAAATATATAAGTAATGCTAAAGTGCTGTAAGATCTTTGGCTAGGAGGCATTACTGACAGGCAAAGCAGCATTAGTCTCCTACAGTACTCTGACCGCTTTTTAAATACTGATGCGAAGTCCAGAGAGCCAGGAGTGCCAACTTACATCAACCTCATTGGGTCAATGAGGGTCAGAGAGCTTTTTAAAAGCACCTACTTCTCTTATTACCGCCCATGCTGCTCTGCTGTGGCACTGGCAGCTCCTACATTTTCAGCATCCTTTTGGTTTGGATATCCCCTACATCAGGTTTAGCTTGTTGGCAGATCTGTAATGTGCTGAGTTGCTCTCCTGCAATGTGGGTCCTGGGCTTGGAAGGGGGCAGCTACACTGCACTGCAGCCAGTGGTAAATGCTCCTAAAAAGCATGTTCCTACAGTTCTTCATCTATAAGCCACCATCATATAACCTCTTCTAAGGTTCTTACTGCAGATCTATGCTCTTGGTCCTACCAGTAACAGAACAAGCTAGGCTAGATAACCCCGTTCTTTGCTGGGACCTCACGCACCCCTACTTCCCCTTCCTGAAACAGCATGCCAAGGAGTGTGATGGGTCACACAAGTCCATGCCCAGTCATCCGTTTGTTTTGTGTTTGAATATACAGCTTTTCACATCATACAGCCTAGTGTGCATGTCTTCAGAGCCTTGCCATGTATCTGTACTTGATCTGACTTGATACAGGAAACTTATTTTGGCAGCTTTTAAGATTTTCACCACCATTTCAGTATTGAGAGTTCTGAGTGCTTGTGGAGAAGTGGAAGGAGAGAAAAAAAGCAGAGATGGGTGGTTTGAATTGAGGATTGGAGATGGTTACTCAGGAGAAATGTGAAGGGGATTAAGGTGTGTAACTGCGATAGGATGCAAACTTAAAAAAAAATATTTGGTCCATGGTTCTTGCTTTGACAGAGCCATAAAGATACAGGGGAAAGGGCAAAGGGCTGGTGAAAGGAACATTTCTACTGGGTGTATATGCTTATGTCTGCCCGTGATCAGAAATTCTTGGCCGTGTTTTCCAAAGAAAGAAAGGCCATGTATAGTAGGGTGGGAATGCCTAGGTCCTACATTTAAAAGGCAGGACTAGCATCAACTCTCCTTAGTTTATGAGCACCTCTCCAGCTTAATCTGTCATAGAAGCAGAAAGTGTGGCTACTGCATACTTCCTCCCTCATGGTTTCCGTCAGGTTTTGATGACTCACCTGCTGGGCTGGTGTGCAGTGGTCTCTTACCCATTTCCTTTTCCTCTCCACAGATTGGAAGATGGGGATTAAGCTTTATGGCAACTCCCACATGATGCCAGTGGATCCCATAAAAGAATCCCATCTCTTCATGTGCTGTGTAGTGTTCTGGGTTACAGGTGAGTGGAGAGGGAGAAGAGTAGGAAATGTGGGCAAAGCTGATGTTTATTTTGCCTAGGACATAAGCACCAGTTGTCTGAATTGAGCAACAACTGGAGCAGATGGCTTTCAGCTCTCCTGTTACATGCATTGAGGCCAGCGGTCTGTGGAAGCAAGAGGTTAGCTATCACTGAAGGTGTGGGACCTCCCCTAAGGTCCCTACTGCAGATCTACGTTTTTGGTCCTACCAGCAACAGGAGTAGCTAGCCCATGAATCCCCATCCTTTGCTGCCTCTCTGCTGGGACCTCACAGCCACCTGCTTCCTGTCCCGAAACAGCAGCCCAGGAGGTATGGGAACAGTGCGGGATGCAGGAGTGAATTCGCTGCTCTGTGGACCCCCGCTTGTAGATGGATTTGGATTCCTACAATAAAGAGAAGGAGCCTTCCCACTGAGCAGGTGGAGTGCTGAAGCAGGAGAGGAACCCCTGCCCCTAATTGCAGTCCTTCGAATTCTCATTAATTCCTCCATCCTCTTCCCAATTTGCTTTTTAGTCCCCCAGCCCTAGATATCCCACTGGCTTTTCCCTGTTCTCTTCTCTATCCCCTCAGAACCTACTTGAGTTTGTGTATACCATTGAGATATCACCAACCATTTCCAAATGAGCTTGTTGGTGAATACTATGTTATTTTTGTCGATTTTCCTTAGAATTGCCTCATATGCCACTATTGCTTAGCGGTGTCATGCACAGAAAAATGCATTTTTTGTGTGAGAACTCCCTGTCACAAATGAAACTCCACATGTAAGAAAATGAATCGCTAGAATCCCAAATCCAAAGAGAGAGTATGTGGAGATTATTAATTATTTCTCCTATGGCAATGTTTTTCACAGGGTGATGTGAAACTGTCATCTAGTGGTCATAATAGGTCTTAACATATGTTCCTAAATTGCCATTTTCATCTGGATATAGCTGCAAAGTTTCTTATTCGCAGCATATATCACCAGAAAATATTAAGCTAAAATAAGAATCTAAGAGGCTTTGAGGTGAAGGGAAAAACCCTAGAATGTTTGATCAAGAAGAAACAAATTTATAACTTTGTGCAGCAAGTCTGTGAACTCCCTCTTTTCTTCCTCTCCCACAATTTACCACAGTGACACACGAGCTTCTGCCTTACTGAACAGCTGTGGGAGGCTGAAGCTTGAGATAACTGAAGTTAAAATAGGGCATCAAAAGAATCTTGTTAGATACCCTACCACAATCATTCTGCAGATCAGCCTCAATTTCAAATTTCCTCCTAATAGTAGCAACGCTTCATCCTAACTCATCCTAGAAGGTCATTTTATTACAGCACCAGTGCAATGCCTGTGTTTTCACTTGCACAAACACAGGCTGTAAGGGAGAAGAGCCTTCAGCCTAGAGGTGTAGGTCTTCTGCTCTGCATTGACTTCAATAAGCTGCAGTAAACCTGCAGGGTCTTATCAAGAAACTACATGCACCTTGAGTGGGCACAGCCTCAGGCTCCTAGGTCTTGGAGTGCAGCCCTCTATCTAAAAGCTGCTGTGCAGCAAGTATATCGATACTGCCAGAAGAAAGCTGACTATGTGCATCTCCTCGTAATGGCCTTGTTAATATATTAATATTTTACAGATGACTGGTCTGTAAAGCTAATACTAACACCTAGACAACAATGACTGAAGTTAGGAGAGTAAATGTGAAAAAAGTGGGACAGGTACACAATGTGATAAGAACATGCTCTTACAAAGATGAAAACTATTAGAGCAATGCGGTGTTCTGAGTTTGATGACTCAGGCTAGAATACTGCCATGTAGCATTAGCACCTGCATCCAGTGGCTGTGAAATGATCCTACTTCCAAGCGGAATTTGTGGTGGACAGAAGCAGGTGTGAATTAGTTTTTCATCTGGAGAGATTCATGGGTACTGATCGGTGAGGAAACTTGTATGCAACAAGATCCCTTCTGGAGCAAACTGGATACCATAAGTCATAATACTCAGCAAACAAACTTCCCATCTAGCTCAGTTTGCAGATTCTGTGTATTATTTGTATGTTCACACTGTGTTGGAGCCCCAGTTTTGGATTAGGATCCCCTTATACAAGGTGCTTGCAAATTCAAAACCTAAAGATAGCATATGCCTTGTGATGCTTACAGTTTTGCGTATGTATTAAGGGGCAATGCTGACAGAGGCAGATTATGGGGACCATAAGGGAATGACAAGACAATCTGATTTGCGTAGTGAGCAGTAATTCCAGCATGCCCACACCCTAAATAATGTCACTTTTTAATTGAACAGGTGTCATTGCAAAAGTTAAACAAAGACATTATTTAGGCCGTGAAGAAAAATAATGAGGCATCTTTCTAGATTTTTATGCAGTTTCCTAACCAAGAAGTGTCCCATCTGAGGTAAACGAGAAAAAACAGAAGTGTAAGTGTTTTCAAACTTAACATGTGCTCAAAGACACCTGTCACCGTTAGTCTGTCAGAGAGAGATGATTTCTCAATAGTGAATGCCAGGGAGAACAGATTAGGCTATGGAAGCCTTTCTGACATATTCAATAATGAAATATAGTCAGCAGTGAAAATTCTTTGCTCAGTGTTTTCTGTGAGTTGGTTTTGGTCTGACTGAGTAGCTTCTTTCTGTGAAAATGTATTTTTGGAGTGTTCTTTCCAGTTATGACTAAATGCATTGCATACTTCTCTTCCCCTACAAGTTGAATATGAATCAGTTCTTACACTGCTTATAAAGATTTTCAATTTTTTGAATTTCTTTAAATAAATATTTTCTGAAACTTATTTCTTTAGCATCCTCTTGCCAATACACTCATTCTCTAGATTTGTATAAGGAAATATACTTATTCTCTAAATATGTATAAAGAAGTCCCTCCTACACCTGGAGGTAGGTGGCTATGCCAATGTTGATGTGAAAATAATCCAGCTCTAATGTCAAAACTTAAATTTCTATTGGCAGGAGGATGAAAATAAAAGATGCTAAAGTTATTTTGATTCATAACTGGAAGTAAGCTGGGCAGAACTACAGAGTAATCACACGCTGAACCAGGAAGTCTACAAAGCACATCAGGATTAGAAACTAGACTGTGAGTAGTAAACCACAAATATGAGTAGGTGATACTGGCAGGAAAGTGTAGCTGTAGGTCCTGAAACCTGTTGGGATGCTGAACAGTCAATGGATTCTGTTGTTAGGAAAGCTACGTGAATCAGGAAAGTGATGATATAATAATCCTTCTGCTAAAAGTTGCATTTTAATGAAATCTTATATGTTGCTGTAATGGGCAGTGAAGAGCTTGACTGTATTCCCATGAAATAATTTCTGGTTAGAGAAGCCCAAGAACTGATGTATGCACAGAAGCTTTGCTCAGTCTCAGGATTTGTAGTGCATCCCTTTTTTAGTACTGCCAGTGCCATCTTAAAGAATAGGCCCCTGGTCTGGGGGAGGCCTGCTACATGCCAGTGAGCAGCACAGGATCTGCTGCCTTGCTGTGCATGTAAGCTCAGTGCTCAGGGCTCTGTATAGTCATAAGATAACCATGATTATTAGCTGCCTGATTAGAGCAGGAATGGCAGTTGTAAACCATCAAGAGACTGGAGTGTATGTGTGAAGATAAAATACAGCAGTGAAGGTGGGAGATAAAATCGAGCAAAAGTAAACATTGCAGCAAGAGATTATTGATCACACGTGGTCAAAACCAAAACATTTGTTTATGGAAGCAGTTGAAAAGCTGCTGGCTTTCTTCCTGTGACTCTGTAAGATGCTGGGGAGTTCAGAAGGCAGGCTTGCCTGACCACTAACAGACAGTCAACACAGCACTTTTGCATGGGGGATGACTGCGGCACAGTAGCAGCACATTGCAAAGAGAATTTGCAAGTACCCTGATGGAGAAGAGGAGTGCAGGAATGAAGCTTCTGCTCTAGACCTTCTGTGCTGCTAGGAAGAAAGAGCATTTGTGTACGTATGTGTACCTGAGACACTTAAATTGGATGCATTTACCATAGTCACAAACTATGGTCAAAAGCCTGTTTTCTGCCAGCTTACTGCAGAGGATCTGGCTACATCCTTGGCTATGCTAATCAGTTAGTTACAGAAACTGCAGCCTTCCTGCCTACATGAAAGTGCAGAATTAGTTGCTGTGCAGGCTGATTGGGCCTTCCAGCTACTTTGCTGCACTGGGCTTCGGGTTGGAGGACATGCATGCCACCAGCAGCAGCCTACGTGACTCACACCTCAGTGTGCACAGTAGCAGGCCTGACTGTGGAAGAAAGTAGGGGATGAAGGAAATAATCAACCAGTTAGCAACTTAGCAAAATCTAGGTCTGAATCATACATGTTTAGTCCAGTGTAATGGGCCTGACAGCTAGGCAGCAGGTTAGCAGGTTCTATACTTCTATAAAATTAATATATTACATATGTACATATGTAGCTTATTTATATGCAGTACATATGTAGCTGATTTATATTCAGTGCACTAAATATGTTTTTCAGCTTTGATCCCTACCATTTCAAAATGACATGCAGAAACGGAGAAAAACAATACTTGCATGCAGAGAACACCTGGACAAAAGTGGCTGTTTCATAGCAGCTAGAGTGAGAATCAATAACTGTTTATATCAGTTTACATGAGTAATGCATTCAAGGAACATCAATCAATTTAAAAATCTGTTTTCCAAGCACTGGGTCATAGCCCTCAGGAGGCTATCTCAAAAGAGAGCTCTAGCAACATGTAGCAAAGGGATTTCTATCGTCTAAAGGAAAAATCCAGTTCTTCTGATCCTACTATCAAGTCAAGTACTCCGACAGTCTTTTAAAATACTGAAATAAAAGGCAGTAAACAGAAGTTTACAAATGGATCTCTTTACTATTACTGTAAAGCCAGTTCATAATTTAGCTAGTAAGGCACCAATCCAGAAAGTTTGAGAACCACTAGAGGACAATTTATTTGACTTATTCCCAAAGGATATTTTGGGAAGGTGAGAAGTCACCTTAACACGAGGCATATTAAGATATACAAGCTAATTTATATACAACAAAGTGAACTTGCAAGTATATTTAAAAATATATCAATAAAAGATCTAGACATATGAATGAAAATATCTTCAGTTGTGGTAGTTAAAATAAATATGCCAAAAATTAGCAGGAATTTATCCTTTTTGTACATTATTGCACAGTTATAGATGGTATATTTGAACTTGTTTCTGTTTAAAATAGCTTACCATATTTGAGTAACATAATTCTTTAACTGTATCTTAATGCCAATACTCTTAAGAAAGAGAGGAATATCCCGCCTTCAGGGAATCTTATGGAAAAGTAGTCATAACAATAATCTGATATACCAAATGAACATGTTTAGTGGAAATACTGAACACAAACCTAACAGGTTAATTCGACATGTTAGTGATATCTCTTTTTTAGTGGATGAACTTGTAAATTCATCACTCATTTCCATTTTCAGAACTGGGAGATGAAACATCTTCCCTACTGATACCTTCTGCTAGTTAAACTATTCTGTGATGATCAGCACTCAGAGCCATTATGTAAGTCATTTGTAAATTAGAAAAAGTGGCTGCTGCTTGGAGAGTGTTTCATTTAACTTAAACACTCTTCCCATCTCCCAAATATGTGCAACATAGTGTCAAGTGTGTCAAAATAATGCCTAAAAGTGACTGACAAAGCTAGGATCTCAGATTGAAGAACAGCAAAGGGAAGACTGATCACAACATTTTTTCAAGGAAAAACTATGGCTTGATGTCAGGCAGACTTTCCCAAAGGAAAAACAGGAAACCTGTTTCCTTTCCCAAGGAAAAAGGCAAAACAGGAGAAAAAAGAACTATGCAGACTCATCAGTAAGCACAGGTCTTTGAAGAGACCTAGTGAGCTATGTTGCCCCCAAATCTGAAGAAATCCTCTTAGAAGTTTCTTTCTATGACTGGTCTTTGGTTAAGTGTCTCTCCCCCTTTCCAGTGTTGTTGAATCACTCATGTTGCCATTGACAGTCCTTGTGGAAGATTCTGCCCCACTGTCAGATCCGACACTGAGTTGTAAATTATGTTTTCCTTCTGCACGTAAGTAGTATAAGGTTCCACCTCTGTTGTGTCATCCTAGTAAAACAAAACCAAAAACTGTGAATACAGGAAGTAGTTTAATTTGTCAAGACCCCGCAAGACTTTCATCTGGACTGTAGAATATAACTGGGAAATAATGCTCTCATTTTTATTGCTCTTGAACTCACCAAAAAAACAAACAAACAAACAAAAAAAAAAAAACAAAAAAAAACTTTATTGATTCATGTGCTTCCTTTTCCTCTTCTCTCTCTTCCCTTTCTCACTCACTTATTTTGGCGTGGCAGTTTTTGTATTAGGATCTCTTTCTCTAGAAAGAGCAAATAACATGCTATGTTCTTGACCAGGACTGATTCCTCCATCAGTCTATAATTTCAGTCTGCAGATATGCTAATGAAAGTTTTGTGATGTGCCAACAAGAACACTGGTACTTAACCGATTATTTTACATTAATGCAACTGTGTTTGTAAGCAACATTTGAGAGGTAGGGAAGCAGAAGAGGAGGTAGAAAAATAACTAGAATTGACTAAGTCATTTCAGAAATCGAAACTGAAGCACCTTTTTAAGTTAGTGACAGAATTTGAGCCTAGTGTCTATTGTAGGTACACAGATATGCACAATATAGATGTTTCACAACATAAATGTCTCACAGCTTCCCTGCGTGGAAATGCTGTTTTTTTCGTATATATATATATACATGGTAGCAGAGAACAGAGATACAGAGCTGATGATTGAATTTCTCAGCTACACAGGAAGCTTGTAACAGCATAGGGAGTTCAAGAGTATCTCCCACTTTGCTGCTAAGCACTCCTTCCATTGTTTTATGAAATGTTTTGTATTGAGTACAGTTAGCTCTTTTTGGATTGACCATACAAGATAAAGAGTGGTCTTCGAAACTTGCACATTATTATTCTGAACATCAGTAGAGATTTTCTTTTTTTCCCTGTTTGTCATTTTTGTTTTTGTTTTTTAATCCTTTTGTTTATTAACAGCTTTCTTAATATTCCTCAACCCATAATATCTCCTCCCTTCCTGAGTACTGTTTGTACAACGGTTATGGTCACTGTTTCTAACAAGACCAGGGAGATGTGGTGGGACTTCCTTCTTACAATGATAAAAGATGACTGTTGCTGAATCTTTGCTTTTGGAACATGCCTCTAATGTTTGCTTAAACCAAATTATAGTGATGATAGTCTCTGTTTTGTACTGAGATACAGCTAAGGCAAACATATAATACAGAGTAGCACCTGCTGAAAGCAAACAGTAAAAATCTAATGGTTTCTCTTATTGACCATGTTTTCAGGCCTTTTAGAAGATCCCTGATTTAGTCATGGTCTATTCTGCATCATTCTCCTTACCTGTGAGGAATGTGTAGGAGCAGTATCAGCAGGTTTGGTTTTGTGGCAGAGTCTGTGAAGAAGAAAGTGATCATTAAAACAAATTCTTTCCTCAATACTAGGCTTTGCTGGAGGTGCTTTTGAGCTTCTTTGATCACAAGGTTATGAAATATTTTTCTTTCTTGTTATCAAGAGTAAAGCCCAAAAGCCTTCTCACATCTTTCCTCTGGCACTTGATAGAGCTTCTTAGGCAGAGAAACCAATCCCCTGATATGAACAAGAGAGACACTGACAGGCTCCCACAGTACCTGAAGAACAGGCTTGCTCTGCCAGTTTCCTGTCAGAACGAAGAGCTCCCATTCAGCGTAGCAGGCAATGCAATGAGGATCCCCTGCCAGTTTCTGCCCATCTATATTTTACTCAGGGACACTATTCAATGAAGATGTGTGCAATGCACAGTGTCATCAGTATAAAGTAGAAATATTTGATGTGGTTAATTCAGTTACTCATAGCAGCACAGACTGACAGGATCATATGATTTCAAGACACAAACAGTACTTAAAGATTTCTGCTAGCGCTAGACAAGTTTTCCTTAGCACCCTATTATACATACCTGTAACCATGGAGCTTAAAATAGTAAATGACAGCCATGAAGGTGATAATAATCAGGAAACCAAGAGTGATGGATACATACAGGATAAGGTTGCTGTGTGCTAAAGACAAAGAGTTAGTCTTAATTATGTCTTCTCACTGCTCAGTTCCTTTATTATTTCAGTATAAGTTTAAAGCTGCTTTAGCACACACATTTTCAACATGCTTGTAAAATAAATATAATCCCCTTTGGCAGAAGGGAAAGTCGGTAATGAAACCTGTCTGAGACACACAAATGTAGTCTGTGTCAGAGACAAAAGCAGATCCCCCAAATCCCACAGTGGATACCCATGACATTTATTCACTAAGTCATAGCTGAGCCCCTCTCAAAGACTCAGCATACCTCAGTATTGCAATTAATATGTAGTTCTCCGAAAAAAAAATTCAAACCAAAAAACAGAAACCAAAAGCCATACAGTGTCAGACATTAGCAACTCAGAATTAAGTGATTTAGTTGTTTCTGCTAGCCACACACAAGAGAGTTGGCTCTCTTTCTCTCTCTTACCATGATCTGAGCAGGAGACTTTACTTTTGTGTCTCAACAAATTTTGTTGATGTTCTGCTTCCATGTGGTTATTTTGACAGTAAGAGCAGGACTGCTCTGAGACTGCTTCCTACAACTTTCCCACTACCAACAGAATACTACCACACTAATGTACTACCTTTTAGGGAAGAAACCCTTTGGAAATAGTGTCTGGAACATGAACAAGCTGGTGATGTTTTTGGCCAAATGTGGTAGGGGATGATACTCTTGTCTATATAGGAGTTCACTGAAGGTTTCTACAGCTTTCATAGATTTTTCTTCCTAGAGGGAGCAAGAGTGTGAACAGAGGGCTAGATGGGGTTTTGAACACTGAACACACACGGAGAAGCTTACATGAGGAGCAGTCTATGGACTTGGTCACTTTCAGAGTTGCGTGGGACACGATGCAGGTTGCATCCTTCCCGTGGGTGCCGTACGCTGTGAACCGGCTGAGAACGGTCACGGTCCCGTTGTCGTGGCTGTCTGCTTTGGGCGTGGAGTTGCTCCCTGGGTCCCACGAGATCTCAGCAGCCGGCTTCCCCGCTGCTGCCTCGCACACGGGGTTCCTGCGGTCGTCGCAGTACAGGGCCAGCCGCGGGGGGACTGCAAAGCACCAGGAAGGGGAGACGCGGGTGGGTTGCTGCAGCTGGCATGGGATGTTCTTATTCTTTACCCAAAAGGAACGTCGTGAAAAGAGGAGAGTAAGGTTGGAGGTGCCACCCCATCACAGCAACGTCTGCCAAAGTCGCAAGGACAAAGATTTGTGCCTTTTTTTGTCATTTTGAACAACTCTCCCACGCTCCGGTGAGCTACCACAGCCATGTACCATTACAGAAGGTATCCCTGGCCATGCAGGTAGGGAATTACCCAGAATACAGGGCTGAATCGCACTTTTGTCCCGGGCAGCCCTCATACATGTGGCTTAAAATGGATTTGAAGGCCAGCCTAGGAGGAAATGGGGCTGCTCTTCCTGCCTGGGCAATAACCCCCGTGTTTGATAGAATATCTCAGTACTTGGAGGTGTTGCCCTCCCACACTTCAGTTTTATCAAAGTAGTGTACTGCTGAGTGTCTACGGGATAACAAGGTGCACGTGCAGACTCCGTCTTTAGCGTACTGGAAAGTGCTTCGCACACATCACTTGTAACTCTACAGGGGAGAAAGGGGCAGCAGAAGGGAGAAGAGTTTTGGCAAATAAGGAGAGGGAAGAAACAGAGCTGCTGTAAACGACCTGCTTGACCATTGATCCCAGTGAGAAAGCTCCTCTTCTCACTGCACGCTTCCTCCTGTGCACGAGGAGAGGAGCTTTGTCTGTCCAGGGCTGGACGTGGTCCTCTGGAGAACAGTGGAATGAGGAAGGAGTCCCTTACCTAGCACGGTCAGGTGGTGCATCTGGTGGAAATTCCCTTCCTCATTTACCACTTCGCAGCTGTAGTTTCCCTCATCAGCCATTCCCACTTGCTGTATCTCAAGGGTATGATCGTGATCTGGTCTGGATTTCCAGTTCACGCTGTCACTGCAGTTTGTTCTGTCCGTCTTGTTCTGATCAGCCCTGTATCCCAAGGTGCAGGGGCCTCCACTCTTGGGGCTTATTTTCCATGTCACCATAGCTATATCTGTTTTGTTAGGGCAGGTCATCACAGCGCTGTGACCCAATTGTGCTGACATCCTGCTGTTTCCTGGAGGAGACAAAGAAGGAGAAGGACGTGTGAAAAGGTGCCCGAGGATGTCACTCGTAGCCTTGGAGTTCTGGTCCATGCTTCAGAGGGAAACGTCAGCACTGTTACACTCCAGAGTGAGGCCCTGTCTTTGCTCATCCACAAGTTCTCTATCATCTGGTATTACAGCTGTGGATTGTGGAGCCAGTAGGCTGTTACAGCCTACCCTCTCAAAACTATCCACGTATTTCCCACTGGGGCTCATCTTGGTGGATAAGACAGATATTGGAGGAAGATCCTGCTCTTGCTCATTGGTTTTAGCAGGTCAGCATCTGAATAGTGTGGCAAATCGTCCAGTGGGTTACAAATGGCTAAAACGTTTGTTGGTAGCATGCATGTAGTAGTTTTCTACCTCTTATTAGCCATATACATCTGTGCTCTCTGTCAAACTGTAGAGTTGCCACTTTTCCAGGTTTGAAACCTACTTTTTCTTTGCTTTATCACTTGGATCAGATTCTCTACTGGCAATCATTCCTCAGAAGGTCTTTGGTTTCTACTCTCCTGATGAGATAGCAGGGATGCAATCTGATCTCATCTTCCAGCACTGGGGGAGGAGATTTCCCCTTTTCTTATGGTATTGTCTAGCATCAAGGGAAGCACAGCAAGCATATTTACCATTTTTCCTCAACTGAATACATTTTTTATCCTTCTTTTATTAGACTTCTAACAACTTTGGGATTATCCTACAGTTCTCCTGCCTACTGGCAGATCATTTGACCCATCATATAGCCCTTACAAAAATCCAACATTTATCTCAGAGCAATTATAATATGGCTGAGTCCCTATATTTAGTATTGTGGATTTGCTGACTGTACTACAGCAGGCAAAGCAAGCATATTCTCAGTCTTCAATGATTCATACAGTATTCAGGCTTCATCCAAACCAGGATATTTTTTAGCTCTTAACCTCTCTTAATGCCATCTTGGAAGGAGCTGCTCTGCAGGTAATGCATCATCACAAGATGACCTGAAAAGTGCCAGGATAAACAAATACTTGGGGAAGATGGGTAAGAGTAATAATGCTTTTGTGGTGGGGGGTGGTTATATCTGTTGTGTCTCTTTTAACTGGGAGGAGATTAGTAGCTACTGAGGCATCTCATCCCAGAAAGCAGTGCAGATATCTTCTTGCCAATGAAATTAATTGTCTGAATTTACATGGGAATTAAGTTCTGCAGCTTGCTCTTTCAAACTGTGTCTCTGCTCTCAACGTATGGCACATATCTGTAGGTAAAGACAGGGATTCAGGCTCTTCACGATGTCTGTGATCTAGCTATGCTTTCAAAGCATTGTTTATGCTTAAATATTCAACTTCAATGGGACTTCCCTAAAACTAAGCGCTAGAACGAGATTTCATAGAAAAGCTCTCCTCCACTAGTGAGCAAAAGCAACACTAGTTCTTTGGGTTAAACAGGTACTTTTAAATTTCTTCCAGTGATCTGCCTAATACCCCCGTTTTGCATCATACCAGCCTTCCCAGCTGTAGACAGTGTAGGACAACACCTTGTGATGCAGGAGAGGAGAGAGATTGCCACATATGCAATGTTCTTGTTTTTAGCAAGTTTTGCAGGTTGGGACATTAAAAAGTTACCCATCAGAAGTAAAAAAATTACCCATCAGAAGTAAAATCCGTGAGGACAGAGCTTGAGAAACAGACAAGCTGGCGTGGTTCTGCACTGCTACAGTCAGCCTGTGGGGGACAAGTATCAGCTGCACACGAAAGCTAGTGATTCAGTAGAAAGATGGGTTAATATGCACCTCTCACTGATGTCCCCTTCCCCCCATCCTTGTAGAAATGTGTCTGAACTCTTCGTGGCTGTTACCACCTGTGGGCTGAAATGGTAGAAATTTGACTATTGCATTAGGCCGCCTAATAACAACTTTTCTCTGGAACTGTTACCACCAAGGAAATAAACAACTTTTACTTCTGCATTCATACAAAATTCAGCACTGCGGGCTATGCCTGTCAGACATGACCATAGCGCAGATAGCAACGGGGGAGCTTTGTGCAAGAAGTAAGGTTATTGCCTTATGTTTCAGGGGGGTCTTTTTATTTTCTGAATCTTTGTGAACATACACATTCACACTGTGAGTGTACACAAGGCGTACATATGCATTCACATTGTGACTGGCAGCAGTCCACATAGGACATGTATATGAGTCCTACCCATCTTTGTGCCATGCATGCAGCTACAAAGGTGTAAAATATGCCTATCCCTATCCCCCTTGCTTGTGAGGCTAAGATTGCAGAGAAACTTTATTCAGTTGTTATATCAACTTGTGTTGACTCTCTAATTTTGTGTTTTGATCCTGAAATCCATTTTGCATTTGCTTGGAAACACCTTCTCTTTATTTTTTATTTGTTTTTCTTTCTATGACACTGACTATTCTTTTGGGTTTTAAAAGATGACTCTTGCTTGGAGTCACACAAAATGCCTTCTGTCTTTATCTTTTTGTGATGCATGAACTGTGTACTTGAAGAAGCTAGATGTCTGTATGGAAAAAGCCTGGACATAGTACGCATTTCCTTTCTGGAAATTATCACATTGGCCATTGGAAGGGGGACAGCCAGGCCACTATGGTGGCTCCTCTGTACTATGTTTATTAAGACAAGTTGCACAATCGGGATTGCCTTCAATTTTATTGTTATTATTATGATCATTATTTTGCCTATGGTTCCCTGAATTTCTTCCAAGTCAAGAAACTAATCGGACTGGGTTTTCTTCTCCACAAGCTGTCAGGACTGAATCTTTTTTGCACAAGTTGAACATCAGTCGTGCTAGCTCTCTTTATATTGACCAGACTTGGGACCCCTCACCTGCCTGTGTCTTCAGCTGACACATCCAAGGGGTCAGGTTTCTAACCACAAGATATTTCTTTTCACTGTTTCCTTGTCCATTACGCTGCTGTGAAACCTCTCCACATGATGCCACATTTGGGACAGCAGGTTCTTTCACTTTGTTTCAACTAGCCACATGGGACCTTTTCCTTAATGAAGTATTGTGTGGTGGGTGTTGTTCACAGTAAACATACACATGGGCAAGCACTCAGAGATGAAAGAAAGGTTACTTGCAACTGTTCTTTAAGATGAGCTCCTCATACGTTCAGTAGTGTTGCCTACGCTTACAGACATAGCCCACCCTCCTTCCTCTGTGTGGCACTTTTGAGATTGAGAGAAAACAAAATCCTGAGGCACAGGTTGTAAAGCAATGTGAACAGCAGGTGAGGAGATGGAACTTTTGTGTTCTTTGGGTCCTGCTGAAGGAAAAAGCAAACAACCAAAAAAAAAAAAAAAAAAAAAGTCAACACTGTATCCATATGTATAAATAACCACCTGAAGAGTAACCATTACAGATAAATAACCTTTCACAATCTCATATGTGCAACAATGAATGGGTTAATAGCATTAATAGCAAAGCTGCAGTCCAAGATAGCATCCATTTACCACCTCATTCATTTCTGCTTTTAGTAGGTGATCATTATACTGGAAATCATTGATCTCTGGGTGCTCTGTCCCTCTGGTGGTGGAGTTGCTCTTTCCTTGAGCTGACTAATGGTGTTAGTGGCATTTTAAAGCAGCTGTTTGTGAGGAGAAAATCAGACTACTACTTTCAAGACCATGCACTAATCTGGAAGGAAAACAAAAGTTAACCAATTTGATTTTTATTGACAAACAAGTTTTTCTAATAAATTATTCCAAAAAGTTTAAAAAAAAAAAAAAAAGAAGTCCAAACCTTTCAGGCAGGTAAATTAAAGAATCAAATGAAAGTCCAGTTGGGAACTTTTACTGGCAACAAAGCTGGTGAAAGGGCTGGAGGGCATGTCCTGTGAGGAGAGGCTGAGGACACCTGGGTTGTCCAGTGTGGAGGAAAGGAGGCCGAGAGGCGACCTCACTGCTCTGTGCAACTTCTTGAGGAGGGGAAGCACAGAGGGAGGCACCGGTCTCTGCTCTTGATCACCAATAGCAGGGCACACAGAAACGGCACAAAGCTGCATCAGGGGAGGGTCAGACTGGGCATTAGGAAAAAATTCTTTACCACAAGGGAGGTCAAACACTGGAACAGGCTTCCTAGCGAGGTGGTTGATGCCCCGTGACTGTCAGTGTTCAGGAGGCATTTGGACAATGCCCTCAATAATATGCTTTAACTTTCAGTTAGTCCTGAGGTGGTCAGGCAATTGGACTAGATGATCATTGCAGGTCCCTTCCAACTAAATTACTCTACTCTACTCTACCCTACTCTACTCTACTCTACTCTATTCTATTCTAAATGCAAAGGATTAGAAAACCTACATTTTGCATGATTAATCAAACCTTTGTCAAGGTCTTCCCCAGACCTGACCTCTCTGTGTTTCTCTGTCCCCTACCTAGGGATGGAATTCCAATACTTTTGCCAGCACAATGTGAAGCCCACTTCCTGAACATTCACCACACTATAAGAAATGGTCTTTATGAGCACCAACTTTAAATTATTAGTCAAATCATTACTATTAGTCTGTTTGAGAAAACAACAGTATGTTCAGCCTTAATACTATTGTCTCATTATCTTCTGGAATCTAGGTGAATGAACCATTCCAGCCCAAACACTTCTCCTTCTGTTTAACTATGTTCTTGGGAAATATTTTCTAATTCACAAAATGAACGCAGTTCACTGCATTTTAGCTACTTACAGATTCCCTTAAAGTTTTTTGTTTTTCATTTTGAGGATTAAGTATCCTTTGGGTGAAGACTTTTCCAAACCTAGACTAGCTCCTGCAGATTGGTAGGAGACGTAGCTGCAATATTGCCCCACACTACAGTACACACTGTAGTGCTGTAAAGTATTAGTTACTCCAGCTGTACAACATGTAAGTCAGAGTGTAATTCTGATAAGTCTTTTTTTTTTTTTTTTTCTGGTAGAAGAGGAAAATTAGGTGGGGATAGTATTTCACTGAAACCATTCACTTCCCATTTTTGTTAAATAAAGGAAATAATAATCAGCTTTCTGCTGCTCATTACTGCCAGGATTCATTGGTTAGTGTTACCAAGCACTGCTGAAAATGGAAAGTGCTATTTATTTACACCATTTTCTGATATGCAAATTATCCACCAGCCCCACAAATGCTTGTTTTCTTAATTCAATTGTCAACAGTTTTCTGTGACACATTGTTACACTGAAGGTGTTTTTAAGTGACAATTTTTTCTGCTAAATGACATTCCAAGAAAATGTGAGGTACATGTTTTAAACTCAGATGATTTTACTAGAAGAGGAACTGAAAGAAGCCTTTTGTCTCATAATGATTTCTGGATGTGAGTTCTATGAACGTCTCCAAAACTGGAGAGCAAATTGTTTCCTGTGCCAGTTTAGCACTGCCAAGTGCCTCAGAGCTCCGAGTCATATCATCAGTATGGCTGACCTCATCTAAAAATAACTAAGCAAACCCAAGCATTCAAACAGACTGTGTGCTGGGGCTGGTGGTTTTTTTGGCTAACGTTTGCAGATGTTGATCAGGAGTGACAATCTTGTGCTTGTTTAATGGTGAACACTTTCATTTATATCTTATAGCAATACCATTTTAATTGTCTTTCAACTCATTTGAGCTCATTAAAGAGGTTAAGATTGGAGGCAGTCTGGGCTGCAGCGTCCACGTCCTGGTTGCGTTCGTGATCTTGAGGAGTGTGGGCCTGGCAAAGAGCAAAGTCAGGACCCCGAACTTTAGAAGAGCAAACTTCCAGCTGTTCAAAGAATTAGTGGACGAGATCCCATGGGACACTGTCCTTAGGGACAGAGGATCTGATCAGAGCTGGCAACTCTTTAAGGACACTCTTCTTAGAGCGCAAGAGCTCTCCATCCCCATGTGTAAGAAATCAAGCAGGGAAGGCAGGAAAC
Organism: Anseranas semipalmata; assembly: GCA_013399115.1. NCBI lineage: Eukaryota > Metazoa > Chordata > Aves > Anseriformes > Anseranatidae > Anseranas > Anseranas semipalmata. The sequence continues at coordinate 576,258 of VXAA01001032.1, forward strand.
CGGCATGACTGAGCAAGGACGTGCTGGTCAAACTGAGGTGTAAGAAGGAAACACACAGGCAGGGGAAGCAGACGTGTGGCCTGGGAAGAGTACAGGGATGCCATCTGCATGTGTAGGGATGGGATCAGGAAAGCCAAGGCACGGATAGAACTGAGCTTGGCAAGGGATGCAAAGAATAACAAGAAGGGATTCTATAGTTACATTGGTCAGGAACAAAAGGCCAAGGAGAGTGTACCCCCTCTGATAAACGAGAGGGGAGAACTGGTAACGACAGACATGGAGAAGGCTGACGTACTCAACAAGTTCTTTGCTTTCTGCTGCCTGCCCCAGCCTGCACTCTTAGGTATGAGCTCAGCAGCTCTGAGGGGGCACAATCTCCCCTTTCCTCCAGGAATTTAACTAAAGATAAAGGGTGTGTGTCTGCTGTGCAGGCAAACTAAACAAACAAAACTATTCTGCTCCTAAAGAGGAAAGGTTCAATGCTGTGGGCGTTAAAAGTCAGACCAGCCACTGCACTGGTGTTTTCTGGAATGGTGCTTTCATACTGTAAAATGGCTAAAGGTCAATTGCTTGTTTCCCCTGTGACAGGTGATTAGTTTAAGACTTGTAGTATCAGGGCATATATGCCACACACATCAGCATTTGTCTATTTGAATGATGGCTCAGAAACAAGCCAGTACCTTGCACTACTTCTTCTCTAAAGGTGAAATCCCATGTTATAGCTGAGCTGAGCTGAACTGACAGCTTGCTGCAACTTAAAAAGGGGATAACCAGTGCAGCAAAGGCCTCCCTCTCTGTGGGTCTGCAAAGAATAAGAAAATTGAAGAGATGTGACCTATCAAGCTCATCTCAGTGCAGTGATAACTGAATGATGATAATTAAATGTCAGCCCTGTTAACTATTTAATTCTACCCAGAAGAGATGATATGAAGGATCATATATCTACACATCTGTTATAAATAAGCTCTCATTTTCAGTCTTATTCTTCACAAATGAGTGAACTCTGGAAAATGGCAATCATTTGTTCTGTTTGTCAGAAGGTGCAGAGCCCAGGAGAGCATGTTGTCAGTCCTACTGATGTAGAAAATAGGTGAGTCGGGTTCAGGGAGTTCTGTACGGCTCCGAGCTGAACCATCTTGTTTTGGTTATTGACACAAATCCGGTGTAAGCAGATTTCAGCTTGGAGACTCCTCTGGCAGGTTATGGGTGGGTAGGGTTGGAGGCCTTCAGACTGAAGTCTTCTAATTTGACTCTAGTCTCTGAAGTTCACCTAACTAAAATACAAGTAATGTTATGTCATCCTTCAGTGTCTTCCCTTGAATGCTGAAGATTTTAAGCGATGTTTGAAGAGGTTCTTGGGCTCTGTTCCAGTGCATTGATTGCACATTCCAATGCACTGACTGATTCCATTTTTATGTTTGAAAGTGGACATACCCTCACTCAGGAAAAAAACGCACTCAACCGAGGAGTTCATATTTGTATATCAGAAATGTTCTGGTTACTGTTGTCATGCTGAGATTACCGTAATTGAAAAAGATTGGGGGAAAAATTGCCCTGTTTTTCTAACGTGGTTTGTGTAGTGTGTTTGACAGCTCTCATGGATAACTAGTTCCTTTGCAGTGTCACTTAGTCATTTCTCCTGTTTCTCAGAGTGTTTCACACAGTAAAACGAGAAAGAAATATTTTAAAAACAGGAAAATTTGATTGTGAAACCACTAAAATTTTCAGGGGAATCACTGCAAAATCAGAGACAGCTACATAGTTTGAAAGTGCTTTTGATTCCTTTCAAGTAGGAGAGATTTCCAGCCTCTGTTACTCTTTGTAGCAGGTTTTAACCCACAGTAAAACCTTTTCTTACCCCCAGAATGACTCAAGTTCCATGACAGCCTCTTTAGAAATTCAGCTGTTGAAGAGTTTTTCACACTGTAAAGAGACTTCTTTACTTTCTCAGACATAATCCTGTTGCGTCTTTATTTCTTGCAGTATCAATCTACAACAGCACTTTGGTGCTGCCACCCCCCACCCCCGCAGATTATGACATATTAAACTTAGAGGTATAATGAACTGAAACAGTGGTAATACCTCAAGTAAATGACTAACTGTATCTTGGAATGAATGTATTATATGAGTCATAGCAAGTTATAATCGAAAAGGCAGTACCGGATGCTTGGAAGAGGCTAGATACAATAGGCTGAACTCTGCATCTGTTTTCCCCTTCTACCACCACAGAGTGCCTGTGACCACTTAGTGAGGCTTGTCTGGAATGAAAAGAAAGATAAACAAATAGAAGGGCTTTGTGCTAGGGTAGAAATTGCCAAAATACTGTCAGAGTTTTTTATATGGCAGCTTTGTGACTCTGGAAATGTAGCCACAACAACACAGGACAGAGCGCAGGCTGAAAACCTACCCTGCAGGCTGGGTAAGTAGTAAGTAGTTAGGGTGCTGTAAGTTTTGTGATAGAAATACATGAACCAGCTGCCTTGAGCTGATGTGACTCAGTCTCTTGAAGCTGCAATCACAGCTTTTTCAGTGTCAACACATCTTTGAAAGGGCAGCTTTGGACACAATAAGAGACTTATGCCTTTATTGTTAGCTTCCCTCTAATACTCTTTTAGCCATACCTGTCATTACTCCTTGAAAATGTATCGTATTCCCATTTCATTCTATTTAGGCCTTTTTCCCATCTTCAGAAATTCTGTTCTTCCTCACACCCAAATTTTCCTTTTGTTCTCCTTGTAACACAGTTCTCTTCTGCCACTGTTAATGTGTCCTTTGCAGTGTGAATCTCTTTCCTGTTGTCTCATCCAAGCTCAAATAGCAAATTTAAAACACAGCTAAAAAATTACACTTTTTCACTGTAAACTCTAGTTTTCCAGTATGAATTGTCTGCAGCATGGCTGGATTTTTTTTTTTTTTTTTTAGATTGCAAACATTAATATCAGGAAGTGACTTTATATGTTGCAGAGAGTTGAGCACACTGACAGAACTTCATAAAGAACCCGAGGTTTCAGTCTTCACATTCAAGACAGAATATACCTTTGCAGTTGCCAAATCCTAGTTCTTAATGTTTCTATGATCTTCTAATCTCTTTAGCTTTCTTCAGCATCCTTTCAAGCAGTCATTCAAAACAGCTGATTTTGTAGGCGAAGGAAAGATGTTAACTCTCACCTAGTTGGAGATGAGGCTTGATACAGTGTCCTCTCAAAAATTGTAAGCTAACCTGAAGAAGGGAGGGATAATTGGAAGGAAGTATGATGGATAAAAAATTGCATCAAGGAGAGAAAGCAAAAGGCAGTGATGAAAGGAGGTGTCAGGTTGAAGGTAGCTTGCTAGTAATGTTTTCCAGTAGACAAATTTTATACTAATTCTGTTTAACATTCTTAATAATGGCATTGGCATTTGTATCAGGAGTGTATGAGGAAATTTGTTGAAGGCAGAAAGTATAGAGTATTATTAATATGAAGAGGGGAAATGTCACAGAAAAGGAACTGGGTAACCTTGATGACTGGAATGGTAGCTGTCCACCGAAATCTGTCAGCTCAAAATGTAACAACAATAAAAATAGTTATTACAACAAATTGAGAAGTCTTTCATGATACAAAGCCTGCAAAAAGGGTGATTTGATGAGGTGATTTAGAGGTCCTTTCTTGAGGCTGCGTTTCTACCCTTGAGTAAAAGGGCAATGTCTCAATAAAAACATGCCTTTGTAGAAAAAAGGATAGGTATGCTCTAATGGAGGAGTTAGTGTTTAAATGATGTGCTGGAATCATCCAGGCTGCAGAATTAGCACCTTTGCCCAAATCCTTCACCGATAATAGAGCATCACTGAACTTAACAAGCTGTCGCATTATATACGACTCTGGCTGTTAACTTTAAACTTGCTATAGCAACCTGCATGTGCAGGGTGAGTAGATCTTTATCCTTGTGGAATGTGAGGTGGAATGGATGAGAGGAAAAGGGGTTTACACTGTACGCCAAAGCGGTTTGGGTAGTGTTTCTTTCAGAGTAGCGCTGTGACACCCTGCGTAACAAACTGCAAAGACCCTCTGGATGCTTCTCACCACAGAAACAGATACACAGTGTTTTATATTCTGTGCTGCATGCTGAATTTGACTTTCTACTCTCTTCCTTGTGAGAAGACTAAAAAAAAAATGTTTTACTGTTTGTTTATGCTTAAGTGGCATTTTCCTGTTATTACAAATGAAAATAGAGCATTGACTGCAAATGGTGGGTTGTATGCCCCTTTTTCATACTTTCCAGAGAGCAGATAAGGGACTGCTGTGAAAACACACTTATGACTTCAATTTTATATGGTAAAAATCTCGGTCATACCTTGCTTAGTGTTCTGCTTTAGCATTGTACTTTTTTTCTAGTATTTTCTTACTCAATACAAAGATAAGGCAGCATAAGAAGATTCCCTATGCTTTATTCTTATAATGATTATACCTCTAAATACAAAATATATCAGCTGTGTGTTTTAAGTAGCACGTACATCTGTAAGTGCATTACCAATTAAAGAAAATCTGCTTTGTAGTCATGGAGTATGTGGTGAACTTGCAAAACTGAACTTCCCCGTTTCTGGGGTTTTGAAACTAGACACCTTCAGACATTGTGTTTGGACCATATCAAAGTAAAATGTTAATGTCACATGAACATGCTTTGAAGATTGTATTGGCACAATTTAGATGTCTTCTGAGAATTTTATTTGCTTATTTTAATAGTACGGAGTTCTGTTTTAAGCATTTGGGTAAGAAAAACAGGCTGTTGTGATTCAGGTGTTCTTAGTGTAAAAGAAGTCAAAATGATTCTAGCTCGTAGAACCAAAGGAGCAGTGGACCAACGGTGAAATGGAGACAAATGTATATTTACCAAAATAGTTTTTTAGCCTATGATTTTTATATCAGGAGCAAGATTCCAGAGTAAACTAGAATAGGAGGCAACAGAGACATGAACACTGAAACACACTAAGACAGTGGAAGTAAGAAGGCAGTAAAACACTAGTACACTAGTGAAGGAGAATTCAAAAGTTTTATTAAGGAAAGAAGCTAAGTGAAAGCAGTTGCATTCAAGAAAGCTATGTACGTGGGTGAACTTGTACTCTGGACAGGTTGCTCTGAAGTTCTAATTCCCCTTTATTCACCTCATACACTCTAATTTCAGCACTGATGCAATGCCATTGATTTTAATTTTTTACCATTGGCAAAACAGAACTAACCATAGAGAATCACATCTCATTGCTGACAATAGATTTCTTGCAGCTTCCTCTTGAAGCACTTGGTCATTTGTTGTCACAGGACAGTACTGGAGATGCAGGACTTACACAACTGAACATTGCAAATGTTACTCCAATAAAAAGAGTTCAATTGTATGAACCTCCCGTGAAAGAATTTGCCCTCCCTTATCCCCTTGCCGTTGGAGTATGCACACAACCACCTGAAGTCTCTTATTTGTTTAGTTAAACTAGGAAAAGTCTTCAAAGTTTTAGCTAAAAGATTTTAATTCTGAGTCGTTTCCACTGCTGCTACTATGAGGATTCTTATAGAAGGGCTCTTAGTACAGATCATGCACCAGCAGTGTCAGTAGCATATTATCCAGCTCTGCCTGGGGGCAGATCTAGATATGACAATCATGAAGTTGCTGCCCCTTCCTCAGTTGTAAAAACTGACCAAGCCACACGAGGCAACGTATTAAAGATATGTTAAGGAAAACGCCAATGCAGACAAAGCCTGGTTATGCACAACAGATTTTGCATGAGCTTATTTCACTCAGGTAGCTTGCTCTGGTCTTCAGAAGGGGTGCATGGTTCCTTCTGAGCTTCACATAGCATTAAAATTCTCTGGATAAAGTACACACGTTAGATCATCTTAACACATTGGCCTCTGATCTCTAAGGGAAAATCCTTGTCACTACACCTTGCTCAGAACCATCACACTAATATTGAAGGAAATGTGTTTAAAAACAGTCTTAGCTAAGAACTTCCCATCAAAAGTGTGTTGGTTTTTTTTGGAGGGGGGAAGTTCAAACATGAAATTAGATTTTAACTAAACATCTTTTTTTTGTGTTCTTTGAAGGGGAATATCATTGATTCAAGACACCAAGAGGTTAAAATCCAATTACCCTTTGGGTGAAAAAGAGAACTTTTTGGGCTATTTTTTTATATATCCAGTGAAGTCCCTTTTTAAAAAGAAATTTTGCCAGTAGGATTCTCCTTTGTTTCCCCCATTTTCTTCAGTATTTTGTGACTTATCCATTCTCCTTTACTTTTTGAGCAGCTGTGCTCAAAAGCATAGACTGCCTCTGATGCTACCATAATCTATGTGTATGACCTTGAGACGGTTCCTCAGTATTTGTCTGAGAAAATTTCTTTACTGACAGAATGGAGACAGGTGTTTTTTTTTTGTTTTGCTTTGTTTTTACCTCTAGCGTGCCTGTTGTGAGTTTACTGACACAGAGTTTAATAAAGTTTGTGAAGTATTTCAAATTTTTTCAGTGGGTAGCACTGAGGTTGTCATTTTGGATTCCTCGTTTGATCTGCCAAACACACTATAGACAAGTGTTCCCTCACTGACAACAATGACTGTATCCATTTTGCTTAAAAATATCTCTAAGGAGCCACTCTTGTTTTCTGGCCAAGTCGAATGAAATAACTCAGCTTAATTCTACCCGTCCGTAATAGTAATGGACACAAGTGCGTTACATGTCATTCAGAGCTGTCCCTAGCTGACGGATTAGGTTTCTGCTCAAATCCCTAATTCCATGACCAAGTCCCTGGACTGCTGTGTGGCATCTGGAAGAGCACAAACTCCAGAAATGCAAATGAACAGTATCTAGGAGACACTAACTGCCATAGCTACATTATGATAAAACTAGGTCAACTACACTAATAGATCGAGTTAGAAAGGGTTAGAAGTGTCACTGTCTTTGGCACCAAAGCCCTGCCCACGCTTGATAGCAATCATTCCCATTAGCCTCAGAGTGAAATTCCAGAAACTGCTCCCAGCTGTCAGCGCAGCAATGATCTTCCACCGCTCCTCAGAAAGACACAAGAGATCCCTGCCCTATTTCATAGTGTCTGCCAGCTCTCCTCAGCAGAAACCACATGGCAAAAAGGCTCAAGTTCACCAACACTTTCCTGGGAATATTTTTAATAAGTCAAATGGATCAGTTTCTCAGATGATGTGGATTTAGAGGTCTGAGTAAAAAGGCTATCTATCACTAATGGTACATTCTAGCTAAGAGTCACTAAATAATTGCCTATATGGAAGTCATGAGGATAATGACTGGCAGCCTTGCGACCACTGAGAAAAGAAAAGCAGGAGCGGATATTTGGGAAGCATGTTTTAATTGTGTTCCATAATTTTTAGCAACTAAAGAAAGCCATAACATGACACATAGCCCTTATGGGAAGAAAGCGTCTGTGCACGTTTCCCTTTCTCCCACCCTGCCGGCTGATCGGTCCCAGAGAACAGTTAGACTCACCCGTTATTCTTGTGAGCTTGGTGATGGTAAGCAGCACGAAAACACACACAGCCTTTCCAGCAACCTTCATGTCAGCTCCTGCTTTCATGGCTCAGGCAGCTCCGTCACTCCATCCCTCCCGCTGCCAACCTAGCTGTGGTCATGGGGAACGCTTCTTGCCTGCCGGTGCATCCTCAGCAGCCAAGGCCAGCGTTTTCTCTCCCCCTTTCCCACTCCTCTCCTGACTGCCTGGCTCCTCAAAGCTGGAGGGGTTCCTCCTTCTGCCTTTTCAGAGCACTAGGCTTCCTGTGCTGAGAGCCTAGGCGAACGCTGAGGAAACAGATTGAACAGCTCTGCCTTCCGTTCATTGGCTCTCCTCAGGAGGCTGATGAGTGAAGATAAACCCTGTAGCACAGCTCAGATGGGGTAACAGTGGAGGAGATTATTCAAGCCTGAGTTTAATATCAAAAGATAATCTTCATCCTGGGGAGCTAGAGAGAAACTTTTCGTCTTTGTCACCACTACTACTGCTATTCTACATCTTTGGCACTACCTCATAGAAAAATCCTTCCTCCTGTCTTAATGATTTCTCCCTTCAGCAGCTACTGGCAGCTTTGCTTCCATCTTGAACAAGAAGGCTTTCCAGACCCTGGGAGGAGAGACTGAGTGAGAGGAAAGAAATACTATTTTACTTACTTTTCAACAGAAATCATACAAATTGGAGCTGGCCCACATCTTTCAATGAAAAGCTTTTTTTTTTCCATAATACTGTGGTTTTGTTTTGTATTTGACTTTTTTTTTTTTTTTTTGATAGCACTGTACCTGTTTCTCCACCTCCTCACTGATCTAGTCTTTTCAGATTCAGAGTTTTCTTTTCCTTTCTTAACACTTCCCTGGCACAATTCAGGGGGCCAGCAGTAGAGAAAGTTTCAGCTGTTGAAATCTACAAGTCAGAATAATTAACACTGAGGACAGAGACAAAAGCAGTAAAGACAGAAAACAGATCAAAGTCAAGAAGAAACTGAGATGTTCAGGAGCTAGAACTGCAAAGCATGTTTGGATGTCGACAGGCTGCATTGATGATAGTAGTCTGATGTTCTGGTAATTTTGTTGGATCAGATTAGTGTTCAAAAATGGTTTGCATTAATGTTCACTGGAGCAAAAGAGTGTGAATTAAGGTCTTATGTAAATAGGTAAAAAAAGACTGATAATGACCATATAAAGAAAATCAGGCAAGGCAGAAATTCAATCTTCTTGGTCCTAGGGTCTTATTATTGACTACAGCTTTGTGTGGAGAGGAGTACTGTACATTTTTCCCACTTGATTTTTAAATTCAGTTTAATATTTTGACATTTCTCAGCACTATTCTGAGGTTTTCAAAGTGCTATTGACAGTAACACTGGTTTAGTTTTTGAGTATTTACCGTTCATCTAGGAATTAGTAATGCACGTGAACAGTAGCACGTAACATAGCTATATTTTAGACAAGGGCATGGAGAGGAAGAAGAGGTGTTTGTGTAAGTCAAGATTAAGTTACAAGGCTGGAGGAAGAATTAGACCACATGTAAGCAGTATGAGGCCTTAAATGTGAAAGAAATGGTGCTCAAACTTGATGCAAAGGCCAAATGAAACTAAGCTGGTGTGAACGTGCAGATATTTGGCAGACTGGATGATGGCGACATGAACTGAAAGACTTGAAAAACGAAAGATGCAATGGGATAGAGGAGATTTTAGAAGAGAGTAAACTATCTTGTTAATAACAAAAATGCTACTTTAAATTGTCACAATTACAGGCCTCTGTCATTCCTACAGGAATTCCTTCAGAACCAGAAGTTGGACAGCAGGATTTTTTTTTTTTGCTAGGCAAATGTCATTTAAGATGTTATTAAGAAGCCTTGCGAGCAACTTTTGGCTTGAAGCCTGAGTGTCCAGGAACAAGTGGGGAGCTCATATGAGAAGGTAGGACAGAAATCTGAAGATGACTGAGGCTGGTAAGTATTGCCACAGTGCTTTATTTACCCTTGTGAAAATACTGCTACAGACAGTGGAACTTAGGAAGTGAGACTGCAAAGTCTGTGGTGGGACATTACTGAAAACATAATTTTACCACAGAGTAGTGAATCCTTCACTTCTTCCTGTCCTCTCAGTAATACATTGGGAGCCAGGATCCCATGACAGACAAATTGACCCTGAGAAAGGCCAGAGTGTGACAGAGGATGACCTAGATGGAGAAATAATGCATGGAGGCGGGGGAAAGGTATTGGGGTTTGCTGGCTGCATCAGTAAGAAATGTGGTGTGCATTTGATGAAAGGAGGAGAAAGAGAGAGATAAACTGCTTGTGAGAGCTGAGGCTGAAGCCTGAGACATAGCTGAGGAAGAAGAAGTTGCCAACAAGATGTGATTAAAGACACTTCCAGTGAGTGCACATTTCCACACAGCAGCAGAGAAAACTCACGGATCATTTGCTTAAGTTGCAATGCAGAGCCATTGCAGTCTTTCTGGAGCCTGAACTTTCCCTGTCTTTTGTGAACAGAGAGCACAGATCTGGGCTTTGCCTGTGGTTTTCAGTGTGGGTGATTGCAGACCCATTTTATGTTAATTATCATAATGTCATCAGATATTATTTGACAAAGGCACAGTCTGTGATCTGCTCTGTTTGAAGTGGTTTTACTCAGCCTTAAAGTCCTTACTGACAGCAGATTCCATGGTAATAACTTGTTCAATAAGAGGTGCAGGAGTGTAAAGTTGGATTTTAACTACCAAGGTGCAGACAGAAATTAAATTTTTTCAGGAACTTCATTTCCAACAATGACATAAATATCAATGTGCTGGAAGCTCAGCTGGTATAAACTTATAAGCTGGCCTGGGTCTGTTGACTTCTCATGGAGCTGCCATGATTTTCTCCACATGAGAGTTCTTCCTGCTGTGTCTCCTTCTGTGTCAGCTGAGGACCCTAAATATTGGGACCATACACATAGCACAACAGGCTGCACATGTATGAGAAAAGCCAATTATCTCTGAAGCTGAGAACAGTTCTGGAAAAGTGTTGTGATTCTCTGTGCTACTGAGAGATGTGTTTTACTCACAGAGTAAGTGTACACCCTAGTAATTAAATAAAATGGTCTTGTCCGGGAATTTGGCACGTAAGTGGAATAAAGGCTGGATTGCATTATGTAATGGTCTTGTCCAATGTATAGGGCATCAAAAACACTTTAATTCTTTCAGAGGTAGTGGTGTGTGTCACAGCTGTCAGTGAATTTCCTGCCTTTTGATGATCTTAGAGCCTGGAACTTGTTACATATATAATGAAGGAAAAATAATTTCATAAGTTTTATTTGTATCCTTTGTAACAAAATACATTAATTTTGCATATGGGGATATGTGATAGAGAAAGCAAAAGTACTGGATAGCCTCACTTCTTGTGTGGGCAGATGCAAAACTTCTCCTACGTCTACCTTGCAAATGCACTTTACTCTGACTGGCTGTTCTTCCTACTGCTCCACTTCATAACTGTAATAGAGTTCATCCAGTCTACCTGGAATAGGACTGACAGGTCTGCCCTAAATATGATTGTCTGAATGCTTGCAATTGCTGGCTCTGTAATTGCAACTCTTGCTTTCAGCATGCCATGAAGGCCAGTGCACAGGGGACATTTCTTAGCCCCATGGCAAGTCCCTCAGTAGAATGGCACAATGAGGTAGGCTGGCTGTGGAGATAAAATTTATAAACTTTGTAGCAGTAAAGTGACATGGTATGCTTATAAAGCCGCTTCCTGGTTGTTCTGTGGTTGAGTGTTGTTTATTCCTGGAAACACCCACACACCCGAAAGTCCTGATGAGAATATGGTTTCTTTTACACAACTCCTACTGGAGGGTAGGTAAGCCTGAGGTGAAGCCCACATTCCCAGAGTCCCTCTCCTCTCAGGGAAGCTTGCATTTAATAGCATGACTGAAATAGGACGACCTGACTTTGAGTTCAGAGCTGTTGTGCACCCTTTATATGCATGCAGGTAAATAAAATTCTACACATGTTTCAAAGTATATCTGGGGGTGTTGGGTGGGAGGCTAAATGCACTAAACACTTCCTTGAAGCCTTGTCTGAAATTCTGCTTCCCATGGCTCCTTGGATTCCTGCGTCATAACCTTCTGCAGGCCACGTCCACACTGTGCAGCTGCTGAGAGCGCAAAGCTCCCTGGGCTGGCTTTGAGCTAGCTTCAGAAATGGAAGTGGTACACTCAAGTCAGCGCAGCACAGCACCTAGCCAGGGCATAGCGGCTTGCTCATGCAACTAACTGCTGCCCTGCGGGAATGAACGTTTCCACCCAGTACAACGCAATGACATGTCAGCTTACTTGGAGCTAGTTCTGGAGTCACTAACATATGCAGAAGGCACAGTTTCTGCTGGTATGAAATGTTGTGGCTCTTTCAAAATCAGCATTAAGAGCACTAAAATGCATGACGTTCACCTGCTCCAAGCTCCTGCATAGGCCACAAAGCTTAGGAGTTTCACCCTGTGGTACGTTGCGGTTATGTTCTAGCCTACCTCCCAGCAAGGCTTCCCTTGAACCCTGCTCCAGATTGTGCAGAGAAGACTGGGCTCACTTGGAGAAGTGCACTGAGGGCGGATGACTGAAAAGTGTGGAGGAAGTGACTCAGAGCACCGGATGAGCTGAGACAGATGTTTGGTGAGAGGGAAGGAGCGGGAACTTGCAGATGAGCCCTAGCTCCCCTCTGTGCTGGAGGTCCAAAGCGCTGGAGTCAGCCCTTCTTTTCTTTGGTCAGGAGGAAAATCTTGCAAGAGGTTGCACTGAAATAAGTAATTGTTAAGCTCTGCTTTCTCAATAGGAAGATGTTTCACTTCTCTGATTCCTTAAAATGCTGAAATCCTTGGCATGATGGAAGGAACAGGATATGGAGACATTTCCAGGGTGTTTTCTTATTTCAGCAATAGCTGGTAGGTACAGAGGTACATAGCCCATTTATGCAGTGAATCAAGTTACTTCGTTTTCTTAGCTTGAAGTTGGTATGAGGTGTGGCCAAGCATCTTGCTGTTCTTGCATTATCAAGGGAAACAGAAACTGATTTCTAGTCCTAATAATAATTACTAGCTAATCAAGCTTGGATTCTAACCTTTCTGCCTTTCTTCTAAAAACGTTTTTGTTTGTTTGTTTGTTTGTTTTCAGACTGCATTTCACATCAGCTTTAATTTCCCTTTTTCCCTCTATTATTATCTATTTGAATCAAGGACTTCATCCTCTGTATCACTAAAATTGCAGGCCTCTAATGAGCTTGTGGAATTGCCTCTTGTCTCAAGATGTTCTGGTACAGGTCTGCTTGTCTGCCACAACATTTTGCCACAATAAGGGTCCCCTGTAGAACCAAGAGCTTTTTGAGGAGTGAGGCATGTAAGAAAGGCAAGCTGGCCAAACCATTACGGTGGTCATTTAGTGCAGCTACTGAGATTCACATTCTGTCTGTGCCTTGTTTTCCCTCTGTTAAATGAGGATGGCAACAGACACCTGTTTCACAGGGAAATATGGTGGGTGCCCTGATGACAGTCCTAACCTCAGGCAGATAAGGCTGTTGTCACCAGATAGCTGTCTATTCAAGGAAATCCTGCATGCAGACAGGATATGAGATTTTTTGTAATCCTCTAGTGGACAGGAAGACAAAAAGATAAATAGTACGGTCCTGTTGTTGCAGCATGGGGAGATTTTGGTTAAAGGTGTGAACTACAGGAGAATGAAACTTGATGTTTTCTGTTCCTTAGGTGAGAAAATGTAAGAGGCAAGTTCTGGATTTCTCCAGAAACAGGTAGTTTTCCCACTGCTCTTTAATTTGCAAACCCCTTTATTAAAACGTGTTTTGGAATTCAGAAATCTACATGCCCTAAGCATGAACAATATTTAGGTTCTTAACTTCTTAAAACAGGAAAACCAAGGGCAGGCATGTGTTCTTTTACCTCCCTCCTGCTGCAGAAGGGTGAGTGTTGGAGGTTGTAGTAAAAGAAACATAGATCAGACATCAACAAATTGCAGAGAGAGCCAAGTGCCATGGCCTGGTATATTCTAGCATGTTAGTTTGAAGTTGTAGTCCCTGTGAGAAAGGTGAGATCACTGGCCAGGTAGATAAAATGGGTAAAGGTGACCAAAAGATGCAGACTGTTTTTCAGTCTTACACTTCAGCTAATTCATCAAAAGAGCTTCCCAAAGCCAGCTATACTGCCACAGAGAGTTAGCAAGACTCAAGTTTGTCATTTGGAATGATTACCACAGAAGAAGATGAAAGAGAGAGAGAGATGGCATCCCAATTCAAAAGATGGGATGGTGAGGTGAGGGACAAGACAGGCTGATGGAGCACACGGTGAGGCACAGGGTGCAGACCAGGGCACCAAGGCAGAATTGTAGGTACTGTGACACTGCATTAATGTCAGTAGCTAATAGCTGTAACCGGGACGTGGTTGTACTGTGCATCTGTTTGCCAACAGCATCGAGTGCAGCTTTGTGGAATTTGGTGGAGTGGTGGGACTAGAAATGAGAAAGACAGTCTTTCTTTATAGGGCCACCACCATCAAATTAACGAAGAGCGTTCATTGATATATCTCATCCTGAAATGGCCAAACTTTACAAGCTATACAGGGACAAATTCATTAGTTTTAGTGGAATTTTGCCTCAAGGTTTGAAGCAAACTGTGAAATAAACTGACAGGTTATCTTGGCTTGTACACATTAATTTCCTCAAATAAGAATGCCTTTCTGGAAGCTCTAATCCTTTGGTTAGAAAGCTATAACAACATAAAAAGAACCATATAAATGGAAACATAGGAGATTAAAATGTGATCTGATCACAACATGCAAATATGTGGGAAAAATACACAAGCGAAAAGTGCAGGTGGTAAAGGACCTTTTCACTGAGTGAAAAAGATGCAAGACCCACCAAGTTACAGCCAGTCAAATTCAAACTGTAAATCAGGCATGTATTTTTAACAGTGAGCATGACCAAGCCTTTGAACAAACTACCATAGGGAGTGATGATTCCCATGCTGTGATGTCTTTGGTTTAGAAAATAGCTGCCTTCTTAGAAAAGTGCTCTGCTGAAGCCTGGGTTTTCTCACCGCAGAGAATGAGTACTAGTAGTACCTCTATTGAGATGAAGAACAGGCTACATATGCCATTTGAAACACCCTTCATTCGTACCTATTCACTCCTCCCAGGCTCAATCTTTAACACCCTAGTAAATTGTATAGCAGTGATGAACCTAATCTGTACATGATTAAGGGAAATTATGTGTTGCCAGCTTTAGGTTTTTACCCTGCACTATTCTGTATTTTTCCAGTGAAAGTAAGAGAGCTATAGTGGGGAAAGGAGACTAAACTGAAAAATAATAAGAAACTCATGATTTCCTCAAGGCTACAAAAGATCTGAATGAGGATATTATCACTGAATCTTGTCCCATGCTTTTTCTCACCTCATCTCTGGGTGTCTCCTTCTGAAGGGTGCTGATAAAAGCTTCAGCAACCCCCTAGAATCTGAAACAGAGGACAGTAGCCCTTGTCTCCATTCCAGCAGTGTGCATCTTATTTTCTGAAGAAAATGTCCATGAAAGGGTGCTTTCCTATCGAAGGATCTATGTTGTGATCCAGGTCACACTGAAATGAGTATCTTCAGATTTGACTGTCAGCCAGAAATCTAGGAGGTTTGGAAACCTTACATATTATTCAGATAATGTCTGTGCCTTCTTTTACCTCTAATATGATCAACTCCTGTGTCAGTAGCTCTTTCAGAAAAAGGAAACAAAGGAAACAATTTATGCTTAATATTTAAAATCATCATCCAGTTGAAATATATTTAGCATTTGAGGCGTTCCCCACAATGGGAATTTTCCTTAGATTTCAGTACTGGGTGTAAGTGGCAAGGTTTGGTAGTGGGGGTGCTACAGGGGTGGCCTCTGTGAGAAGAGGCCAGGGGCTTTCCTGTGCTGGATGCAGCCAGCTCCAGCTGGGCCCAAAATGCAGCAGAGAGGAATTGCTGTGCACTGACTGTAACTCTGCACCCCCCTGTGCCTCTCGGGGGGCAGAGGCATTGGGAATGAAGTTGAGCGTAGGAAAGAGGGGAGGAAAGTTGTTCTTTGAGTGTCTGTCTTCTTGTTTCCCACTAGCCAAGTAAGTAATTAAATGTTTATTTTAATTGACAATAAATGAATTTTCCCCGAGTCGAGTCTGTTTTGCCCATGACAGTAGCTGGTATGCAATCTCCTTGTTTCTATCTTGACCCATGAGATTTCTCATTCTCATTCTTCCCAGTTTCTCTCTCTGTCCCACTCAGGCTGAGGGACTAAGTGAGCAGCTGAGAACGCTTCTGGTGAAGGAAAGAACAAGATGAAAAAATTCTGGTAGTTACAATAATTTTGGCTTTTTATGTTTGAATCAGGTCAGATTTTCTAAACTACGTATTGGTGAATATAAATGATGACTTGAAATTTGCATCTCTCCAGTGCTGGGCAAGCTTGTCTGAGCAGCAGTAAGAAGGAGACAGTGAGTTATAAGCTCAAAAATAACAATTTGGGCACTAGCAATGCCACGTTGCCTCACACTGCTCTGTTCTTTCCTTAGAAACTGCTGTAGCAGCTATTTGGGATGAAAATGCTGAAATCCTTATGTAGAATGAAACAGCACTAAATTTCAGGAAATACTGCAACTTCAATTTTGATGAGACAAAAGGGTGGTATTGAGCTTCCCACTTTGGGACTGTTTTTGAAACCTTGTGCCCTTTGATTATGATGGCAACTTATGACTAGAGCTCTGAAAAGAGCAGCTGTTTACACTGATAAGCTATAAATTCCCACAGCAGCTTAGTAATGAATGTGTCACTTTTGTTAGTAAGGGTGCAGTAGGAGTACATCAGTTTTCTTCCCCAAAATAACTTTGTTGATAGATTGTTGTGGTCCAAATCACTGCTTAAACTGAGTATAACTTTAGATTAAATCTTCTATGATTAAATATTCTGCTTGCTTTCAAGGTAGGTTGGGATGCATATACTGTTTACATCATTATTTAGAACAGCTGAAGTTTCCCAATTCTCTCCGCAGCGACTTGGTTCAATAATATTGTCTAGAATATGAAATGGCATATACAGTTAACACCTCGAATCACAGAGGCTTTTTGGCATAGATTGTTTGATTTCTGTGAGAATCAAACTTCTACATCTAAATCCAGAAGGATCTGGATTAATGTTCAGAACAAACCAAAAAGGCAATGGAGAACATTGCAATGTGGAGTTCAGCCCAGGTTCTGCACCCTGTAAATATCCCAAATCTTTTCACTGGTATTGTCTTGATGTGTAAAAATAATTATCTGAAAACTCAAATCATGTGACCACTTTAAAAATAAGTGTCCATCAGACAGCTGAAGTAACTAAGATTTCCTGCATTGCTATCCACATTCAGCATAGACTTTTTACCTGATAGAGTTGGCCATCCATACCATCTGTGAGAATAATTCTTCTGCAAACCTACCAGCCTTCTTTTCTCCCTGGCTGGGTTCTTTTGCTGATAAACATGTCACAAGGTCCTGTTTCACCAGAAATATTGAAAAACCAGAAGTGACTTCACAAGGAATACCTCATCTGGGTTGCACGGTCCTCCCATTGTATCTACTTACATCCCACCCTACTTCTTCCGCTACTCAGGCAGTAAGGTCTAAAAGATAGGTGTTATATTTCCTTTAGAGGAGAAAACTGTCTCTTTCTCCATTCTGCCCCACAGGTTTAGCTAGAATTCACAGTGAACTGAAATGTTGTTTTCTCTCTTTACCAGATGTTTCAAAACATAGTGTCAGATAGTCCCTATTTGTTTTTCTCATTGTCCAGTCTGTAAGACTAGACAGTTTTGCTAATATACATTTGACCTGTGGGTAACTTCAATAGATTAAAAAAACAGAAAACACTCTAGTTGCCCTTTCATCTCCACCTTGTGGTCAAAACAGATGATGCTGCCCTCTTTCAGAAATACATTTTAGGATGGTATGAAACATGTTATTCACCCCAAAGTAAAAGAGTTCATTTGTTCAAGGGAGTGGGAATTGTATTTTTTAAAGTATTTTTGAAGTTCTACTTTCTGTGAAACCTTAAGAGAAAGCCTGTACTACTTTATGATTTTTATTTAATGTAATTACTTGAATAAGTATAGCATAATGATTGGTCATCATTGTTTTAGGTTTATTTTAAAATATTTCAATCAAAAAGTTTGATTAAAATTTCGAATGCTGCATTTAGACTCCTGTAAAGGTTTATCTTTGTCTAAGAAAGGTAAGCTCATTCTTCTATACATTTGACAACAAGATAAATGGAAAAAAAAAAAAAAAACAATGTAATGAGATTTCCTCATTAAATGGAAAAAGACAATTAAAATCATGAGAATTGCTGCTTGCTCCCATGGCACAAAACATGAAATAAGCAGGCGTGAGTTTGCTATAAGGATGTACTTGTAGTATCTTGGATGTACTTGACAGCTGTGATTTAGCTCCCTGTTCTCAAAGACAACAGCAGACTGAGTCTGTAGTTGCATCTCAGCGCAGCGTGTATGAATGGGCCATGTGTTTTCCCAGTTCTACGGAGTAGTAAGGGATTTGCTTGCTGAGGTAGTTTGTAGACCATGTGATGGCAAATATGAGCAACCCTGACATTACATTTGTCTCCTTGTCTGTAATTTCTTGCTCTACTCAGTCTAGTGATCCTGAAAAGAACCAAAGATATTTGTCTGGAGTAAAACGCATGAAGCTATGGTAACTAGACAGTGAAGCTCTGCAAATGATGCACAGTGGGTTGCTGATGCATCACAGAAAGTGAGCAGGGGACAGCAAGACATCAAATGCCTTACCAATACTTAATATAAATATAATCCTGCACTGCTATTCATGGGCTCTCAACCTTTCATGTTCAAGTTCTTCCCATGCATTTTTCTTTTTCTTACAAAGATACTCTCATACACATATGCTGAAAACCCACATGCTTTTCAAATCTATCTCTGTGGCACAGTTTTTACAGTGATATGGTATTCATAGGAGTTCCATAATTAAATACTTTTCCGGGTGGAATGGGCTACCTGCTTGCAAGACCTGAGCTTCACTGTTTTAGAGGATTGTTTGTACTTGCCCTGTATAATAACATGTTGCATTTTAATGACACTATCAGGCAACAATGAAATGAACAAACACTATTTGATGCAATGTAAGACCTTCTGATGCACAGATGTTACGCAAATTACTTAACAGGAAGAAGTTCATATGCATGAGTGGAAATACCACATGCAGTAAAAATTAACAAGGGCTGGCCAGATGTTTGATGCAAAGACAGAGAGCGCTAAGTGAAGATTAGGCAGACCCTACTTATTTTTGCATAGTTACACTGGCTGCATTGTGAACATTTGCAACTTCATCCTGCAGATTTGGCACTGGACAGTCCCCCATCACTGAAATCATGCCAGCTAGGAGGTCCTTTTGCACTGTTGGTCGGACTAGAAGTTGTAGATTTTGAATTCCTTCTGCACAGAGATGTGTAGGGCGCTCTCTGGGCTCATTATTACCCTTAGGGAGGGACAAACCAATACATGCAAGAACCAGTTTTGTTTGTGAATGAAGGTCTGGATACAAGCAAACTATAGATGAAGCATTATATTCAGTTTAAGCACAGTCCTCCAGACCAAGGCACTCTTGCTCAGTGGTCGTTATGAGTGACATGCAGCCTTTTACAGTCCTACAAGAAACAACCCATTTTGTGGCTACTACAGTGATGCAGGACTTGCACCAACTACTCTCTCCCCTGCTTCTATAGATAAGTCTACATTACAGTCCCCAGGTGGGACTGCATTCCTGGTAAATCTAGATGCAGCAACAGAACCAGACTTCTGGATAGACTTACTGAAGCTCATCCCCTGGCAGTAGGAACCCAACCCTATAGCGGGTTAGGCATAGCTTTTGCTCTGCCAGCCCCACTGTCCTTCTGGCTCCCTGTCCCTTAGGGAGCAGCTACCCCTTGTTGCTCCATGACACCTCTGCCCTTTAAATCCCTCGTCCTCAGTCAGCACGGGGAGCCCACAGTATACTGGCAGGCAGAATTTTTTTCTGACTTCCTCAGTCTCTTTCTTCTTGTTATTCTGGAGGTGGCCTGACCAATTGCCCTAATTTAAAATAATCACTGTTTCATTTCCATGAATGTGCAAATATCTATTTTGTGAAGTGTTATTTTTTAAACTTGGCAATATAACGAACACTTCTTTGCCTCAACAGAGATAAAACTGTATCTCCCTCCTGTAAAGGTGAGTTATTGGTATATTTCAGTATGTTCTGAACATCATACTCTATAGCAATCTGTTTGTCAAGAAACATACTTGGTATTTATCTCAACATGCTTCATATTTGTTTTATCGTCAAACACCAATAGTAAACATAATTCATTAGTAGCCTTGAGTGAGGTTAAAATGAAGCTAACGATTGCTCCTCACTTTCCTTCTCCTAGTCATCCGATAAATTGGTGGTTTCTCTTTAGAGCAACATTTCCAGGATTCCTGGGATGGCTGATCAAATAAGAACATTCAGTGCCACATTTCTGATTTTTCTATTGTAGGGAAGCATTTCAAGGGGGTTGTTCTGTACACTATGTATCTTTTTTCTCCCTGTTCCCTTAACAAACAGAAGGAAATACAACATATCGAGATAAATATCAAATTCCTATGTATATTATTTTGCGAAAGGAGGAGAAATAAAACATAGGTCATGAAGAATCATAGAATCATAGAATATCCCGAGTTGGAAGGGACCCATAAGGATCATCGAGTCCAACTCCTGGCACTACACAGGTCTGCCCAGAAATTCAGATGATATGACTAAGAGCACAGTCCAAACGCTTCTTAAACTCCGATAGGTTTAGTGCTGTGACTACGTCCCTGGGGAGCCTGTTCCACTGTGTGACAACCCTCTCAGTGAAGAACTTCTTCCTGATATCCAGCCTGAACCTCCCCTGTCGCAGCCTCTGCTGTCGCAGAGTCCATTCCCTTGGGTCCTATCACTGGCCACTAAACAGAATAGGTCGGCGCCTGCCCCTCCGCACCCCCTCGTGAGGAAGCTGGAGACCGCAATGAGGCCTCCCCTCAGCCTCCTCTTTTCCAGGCTGAACAAACCAAGGGACCTCAGCTGCTCCTTATACGTCTTCCCCTCTAGGCCCTTCACCATCTTTGTAGCCCTTCTCTGGACACTCTCCAATAGTTTCATGTCCTTGTTGTACTGTGATGCCCAGAACTGCACACAGTACTCGAGGTGAGGCCGCACCAGCGCAGAGTAGAGTGGGACAATCACTTCCCTCGACCGACTAGCAATGCCGTGCTTTCCATCACTGTTCTGTGAGCAGGAATCATTGGTGAGTGATGTCATCTATTTGCCTATAAATATCATATTCAGAAAAACTTGTGCTATATTCAGCATTGAACAGAAGAGACATTCCAAAAGAATGCAGTCCCTAGAACCACTTTTTAGGCACTTACAGAAAAATTGCATGTATACTTTGGGAACTCAGTGATATTTATTTGATATTTAGTTTTCATAAGTTTGATATTTAGTTCATAAGTTTTGTAAGTCTGGTACTTAGTTTTCATACTTTTTTTTCTCCTCCCTGAAAGGCTGTTACGTTAATGTCAGCAAGAGGATGACTAAATTCCAGAGGACCTGGGTCTCTGGCCAACTTTTCCTGTCATATCATCCAATTATCCTGGAGCACATTTGGCTTTAGAAAAGTGGTTCTGCATTGTGATGGCTGTCAATATATTGGGTTAACGCAGCACATATTCCCCTGTGAATCAGGATAGACATTTCATCTACTTGTCATTTCAGAAAGTAATGTGACCCTTCTTCACCTGTCCTCCACAATTTCTGCTTCCCTTCCCTCATCTTGACGCTTCATTTGAACACCTGGGGTTCTGACCTGTTATCTCATGTGATCTGGTGTCTGGCCAAGACCATGGCAAAGTTAGAAAGAAACAGCCTGGGCACAGAGCTCTGGCCCTGAGGTGTAAAAGCACTGTGTTCCAAAGAACAGTCTGACCCATCCCTTGCACTCATGGTCTCTTCACACAAGCCACAGGCAGTTCTTGCAACAATATTTGAGCCCACTCTTGCCTCTGTGTCTCAGGTCTTCCGTTCACTCTGGCTTGTGCCAGACTCCTGTTGTGTCAGTACATTTTCAGCAACCAAAGTTACTGCTCCCTCTTCACTACTGTGCTGTGACTCCCCGTGCTTCTGGTGGATCAGGTCCCTGAAGGTGGAGAGCTTCCACCCCCTGTCTTTTGCAGAGCTGGGCTTCCTGTACCTTCTTTGCTCTGCCTTTCCTCACAGGGCTGATCTGCAGCTGACAAACCCCACAGCAGAGCTCAAGTGGGGTAAGAGTCTTTTCTTGTCTCTCTGATATCAAAGAGAGAATTACTGTCCTGAGCTAGTGGAAGAAACTTGTTCTTCATTTAGCACTGCAAATGTTCAAATTTTACCAGCCCCTCCCCAGCCCTTCTGCAAAGTGCTAACAATATCAGTCTTTCTACATTTGCATTGCTGATGCTTTTTCCAGTGAAGAGGTGTTCGGCCATCATCAGGAATGTAGTTCTGAACCACATACAAGGAG
Source organism: Anseranas semipalmata (assembly GCA_013399115.1). Taxonomy (NCBI): domain Eukaryota; kingdom Metazoa; phylum Chordata; class Aves; order Anseriformes; family Anseranatidae; genus Anseranas; species Anseranas semipalmata. Next base: position 598,375 of record VXAA01001032.1, read on the forward strand.
ACCTCCCAGATACTTGGAGAGAACATGGGGAATGAGCAGAGAGATTCCTTGTACATTCTTCTCAGACTTAGGAGTTGGTACCAATTCTGTTCCAGTGCCAGTCTGGGCTAGTGCATACCGCCTATCTGGAAAATTTAGCATAAAGAGAAACAAACATATAGCCTGGGGGAGCATCAGGCCTACTTGTCTGTTGGATCCTTACCTAAGCGAGTTCTGCTGGAGAGAACCCTGTATTTTTTAAGTTACTACTGCCACTTCTGTTAATTGGCCTCACAGGGTATCTTACGCTTCTGTCCTTCGCTCCCCATCTCTGAAGTACTAATGAATGCACTTGCTTACCTCAGTGGTAGAGGGTCACTTGTTAGATACCAGATTAAAGATAACTTCTGATCTGTAAAGGCTTTGATCAGCAGAATGATTACCTCTCTGAGGGTGTCCTGCACATTAAGATGATGTGGGTAGACTTCTGTGTAATTCCCTGGGACAAGCTGTCAAGTAATAATGAATTAGAGCAGTAATAATGAATGAGTCTGTAGCCAGGTGTTTGCTGTTTCCTAGGTAAACCTATTTGTGTTCAAGTAAGTCTTGAAGCTTGTTGACTGGACAGTTTTGGTAGGGGAAAACTGAAGGCAATTTCTGGATCTCTTGGGGAAAAGTCTGCTATTTATTTCTCTTACAGCTCATCTATACAACTTCTAACCAATTTGGAGAAACCTAAGTAGCAAATGGAATGAACATAAATGATAAAACAACGCTAATGGCTGAAATCCAAATATGGCTGGTACTCAGAAGAAGTTGCTGACAAAGTATTTCTCTGAAAGTAAAATATATTTCTCTGATAATATCTGAAACCATGGCAAGGCCCACAGTCTCATGAGGATGCTGAAGAATGATATCCACAAAGTATGCAGTATACCCTTTGCCCAGAGTACTCTGTTAGTAACTTATCTCAGAGAGGCCTAAGCAGGTCGTGAAGTATAAACTGCTTTTGTGACCAGGGAATGGCTCCACCGGTGCATGAGCAACGCCAGGTGTGCATCCTCTGCGTGAGTGAGTGTGAGCTCAGGTTGTTCTGCTGCTGCTGCAAAAAAGGATATGTAATAACAAAGCACATTTCAACTGCACCAGAATCACTTTGACTGCATGAACTTGATCTTCATGTTAATTTAAAACACATATTCAGGCTAGTGTAACTTTCTGCTGCTGAATTCTTTGCGGCTTTCAGTTGTGCAGTTATATTACCACAAAGAACTAATATCAACCCCAGTTTAGTCATGTGAAGTGCTTATTGTGCTGCTTCTCACTTTTCAGCACAAAAGGAAAAAGTTTTCTGGTCTGATGGCTTATTTACACCACACTTCTCCTTTGTATGGTATAGGCTGTGTAGAAACTGTACTGCCTACGCAGGCACACACAGATGAACTTATATGTCTAGGTGGTACCTCCCAATAGGTTTAACTTACTTTTCTTCCAAAAAAATAAAAAATAAAAGAAACACAGACATGGCTTCTGACCATTCAACAAACAGTCAAAATTACTGACTGTATCGGGTTGAAATCTAACTCACGCCCATGTTCTCCAGCTAGACTGCTGGCAAGAGAGTGGCTGTGAGGGAAAGACAGCATGAGAAATGTGTGGTGGAAGGGGAATATCAGGACCTTCAAAATCAGACCATAACAGGTTTCTTTCAGCCTCCACCTCTTGCTGGTCATGGTCATGGAGAATGGTCGCTCTCCTGCTCGTAAGATGATAAGAGCTTGTTATGTCAGAGCATATGACCATGCTGGGCAAAAAGAACAAAATGAAGGTTTTTATCCAACACAGCCATATTATGGTTTCTGTGGAAATTCCCAAAATTGTTTGCAACTTCACACATCCCAGTGGTGCAGGACAGAATAAAAATGGGAAGAAAGCTCTCCATGCACTAACTTTTCCCATACCCATAGCATCTGCATGTTCCCAAAGAATAGCTTAATTTACTTATGTCCCAGAGGAATGAACAACTGTAGAATTTCCCTGTAGAATGCCTCTTTACAATTTCTTCCTTCTGGAGGGACTTACGGTGACTGATTTAAGGTCTCCCAGACACTGAGGAAGATATGAAATACTTAAGAAAATGGAGTTTTTTCTACTTTGGACACAGGTAATTCCAGCACTGACCCGGACAGTAGTTGTCATTGCTATGTAGTGGTGTTGACATAGCTAGAGCTGAAAAGCAGAAAGGCTGGTGCATGACTTTCTTCTTTAGTCACTGGCTCTGCTTTCTCCCATTTTCTGAGCCGTCTCTCTACCTGGATTACTTCTGTAAGTGGATCCCAAGGATCCAGGTTCCACAGACCCTCAGGACAGCTATTCACCCACACAGGGCAGCCAAAAGTTAGGCTTGGTTTTCCCAATGCTTCACCCTGTGATTTTCCTGGTACACAGTTTTATCTTTCAGTGTAGCGTGAAGTATAAAGAGATTTTTCAGACAAGCTGCTAAACGAAGCCCTTTCCACTAGACTTCACAGGGAATAGAGATTAAAGGGACTTGTCTGTCACGCTCAGTTTCCTTGTCCCTCCTCAGCAGTCTTTGGAATTTGGATTGGTCATGGTTATAGGTTTCTTCTTTAGGTCATTTCTCTCCTGCTGGACTTTTCCTCTGAAGCCTAGAGGTTTACTATGTTTTCCTGTCATGACAAATCTAGCAATCCTAAATCCCCTTGACTTAAATATAACAATTGTTCTTCTCTGTCCGGATTTATAAAGGGCTGTGTTACGCTCACTCCATTTCCCTTTTCTGAAATGGCAGGCCCCTCCCTTTTTTATTCTGTTCATACTTATGGGATTAGAATTGTTTTGAACCTGAATTTATACAGATACATTCATCTGTCTCTAGAAATCCTTCTGTTTCAAAATATGATTGCCCTTGCAATGACTTTAGGGTCTGGGCTCACACTCGCATTTTTGTGAATAAAGTGTTGCAGCAGCACTGGGCTGTACCTGTGCTTTCATTCTCTGGAACTCCTGCATGTTCATTGGGACAAAAGATTCAGTGAAGAGAGCAGTGCACGTATGAATTGTACATTTACAAAGTCTTGTCCCTCGACTAATTTGGACCAGGCCTTTGTGGGAGTCAGCATAACATATCACTAGATGGCTGAGGCAGACATTTACCACAGATAATCTCAGCATAAACTCATTTAGCAATATAATAAATCGTAGGAAACATTCTTATAATGGAACTGTCATACATTCCTAAGAGCTGACCTTAACACTCTTGCTTACAAGCACCCACCCATGCTTCTGCACAGCACTTGTGTTAAAGATTACTTGTAAAAAAAATAATAAAAACAACAACAACAACAAAGACAAGCAAGAAACACAACAATACACTTTGTTCAAAGCAAAAGGTTTTTCCTACTACTCATATTTCAGGAGGTTCATTTTTTGATAAATGATTTAAATTATATTTTGCCTTGCCTTTTTACCTAATCCTTTTCCAAAGTAAGAAGTCCCACTTAGCAGAAGGTCCCTAAACCATTTCATTGACTTCTGTTAGTCACATCGTATGAAAGAAAGGGTTTAGGGATTAAGGTGCCATGCTGTCTGTAGCATAACCTCAGATCAGCTTTGTTCCAGATTTCAGACTTCCTGTTTGCTGTTGAGCAGGTAGGTGCTTGTAATTTCCTAACTATAAACACATACATATTCAAAGGTCTATTGTGTGAGTAAACACACGGAAGATTAAGGGGTGCTTACATGGCAAAGTATTGATAACTTGAGATAGGTAGAACAGCATTCACGGGGGAGCTCACATGCTGAGAAGACGTGGGTGGATTTTTCATAATCCTCTGATGGACAGATATACTGAGTAAAAAATAAAGAACCTGTGGTCACAGATTTGCTGTCTTGCAACTAAGCATGTATGGCAGAGGAAAACTTGAAACTTACTGATCTCAGTTTGTTTTGGTAATGGAAAGTTAGAAGTAATGGCTGGTTTTCTCACAAAAAAAAAAAAAAGATCTTCCTACTTCTTGCTCACTTTGTACCATTAGTATAAATATATTACATCAAGAAGTAAAGCAAATAGAAAAAAAGACAAAACACAAAGATAAAATCGTGTTAAAAACATATTATTAAAGGCTTGAAAATTAAGGAACCAGAAGATGCAAGGAAAGGCCCAAACAGACACTGCGTAGCATATGTGCATTGTTTTACAGTCTGTAATTACTGACAATGTGACATGTACACAGACCACAGGGAAAGGCTGTCCAGAAACAATTAATGAGGGGTGTCATTATTTTGCCCAGCTGTGGCCGGGCAGTTGCTTGAATGGACTGCAGCTGAGGCAGACAGCGTCTGTAGGAGAAAAGAAATTGCAGGGGGAACAACAGCTGTGTTAGAAATGCTGGTTGTAGCTTAGTAGGGTTGTTTTTTTTAGTTGTTTGACATAGAGACACTGTGCTGGAACTCAAGAGTGGTGTCTGCTGCTCTGGGTTCTGCTCTTTTTTTCTCCTCCAAGGGAGTTCAGGAATGGATTGTCTGCAAACTGTGGAGAACTTCTGGTTTGCCTTTGATCCTGGGGTATCCAGAGTGTGATGCTGAGCCTTGTTGGTCCTGAGGGAGTGAAGCCTGTGGCTGGGTATGTAGAAAGGAATTGCTCAAAAAGATGCTGGCTCTTTCTGTTCTGCCACGCTCTGGCTGGGTTTCCACGATAGTACATAAGGTTACTGCTTCAATATAAGCCTGGCAGGCACTGGTGGAGAGTGACCAGTGCAACTTCTCTGTGACACTTGTGAAATTTTGACCTAGCCTAGCAGTGATACCTGCCTGTAGAGTGTTGCTTGGTCTCATAAAGTTGAATGAAATGTAAGTATGCTTGTTGGTGAGTTATGTCCTGATAAGTGCATGCAAAGCTCAACTGATTTAAATCAGCTGAGCTCCTTCCATTGTGATCGGCTTGTTTTTCTATGGAAACTTGCTCACTAGTGTGAGTACAAACATGAACTGGGTCAGTGTGGTTTTCTGTGCCTAGACCTCTTGTGGCTTTCAATAATACAGATTGCTTATCATGAAACAATAACAGCAACCATAAAAGAGACATTTGAAATGAAGTCCTTTCTCATGCCTATGGATTATTTGCATGGTTTTCGTGCTCCATAGGTTTGAAATGATTTGATGACTCAAGCAACTGTGCACAAATATACAACACAGAAATCCGTGTTTATGGTCCCTCTTAAGTTGTATGAGTTCAGTGAGGGATTTTTCTGGTGCTAAATACAGCAAGTTTTTGTGGAGACCAGTAGAGTTCTGGGATACAGAACTTTTCTTCCCCTGATAATTGCTTTCAACTCAACCCATCTCAGAAATGGAGCTATTTGAAGACAAACTTTGTGCTAGTGTGAATGAGAGTAAAGGTGTTCTCCCCAGCGGAAGAGTGACTTGCTAGAAAAACTTTAGCCCTGAAATTTTGAAGGTCCATTTATGAATAACAGGTGCCTGTCTTCATCTCATTCCTACTTCCATCATGGCTGGGCACTGGTTTAATTCCTTAGCTCTGCTGAAAAATTCTTGTCTGAAAACCAGTTCTTTTGACAAATAAATAATTTATCAAAGCCATCCAAGACTAGGTGTTAAAGGAGTCTTCTGTGTGAAATGTATACTGTCCATTAATGGCTAGAAGTCATAGCCAAACAAATTCTAACAGGAAAGCAGGTACACATTTATTTTCCCTTTAGTTCTACTCTAAGGCTAAAGCTGGCTCTAGTACTAATGTTTACCAACACTCCTGCTATTATGGGGAGGACAGTTCCTACTGAATCTCTCTGAAGAGGACAGGTTTGGTCTTTTCTGTCATGAAGGAAAATGTCTGCTATCCCTACTACAGGAGGATCTGTGGCAAAATCCATACTTTTAGGGAAACGTTTCCAAAACATGTGCTAATGAAGAATTACAGTTAAAATACAGTGCAGTAGGAGAAATTTCTTATCTTCTAGTATATGAGCTGTTGTTTCTTATATTTCTGCAAATAAGAGTGAAGAAAGACTTGGGTTTGAAGAAGACGACGACACAAAAGCAAAGGTCCGATTAAAATAAACTCTCGGATTCTGGAGTTATGTGACAGTGTCAGGTGCCTCAAGCCTCAGAGGCTCTGTTGTTCACCAGAGCATTGGAAATGACTACAGACATAGAGCGGTAATTCATCCAGGACTGCCTTCACCAGCATAATGCCAGATGTCTGGTTAATACAACACCTTGCTGCTGCAGCATGAGCAGACATGCAGAATAACTAATCGTCCAGGTGAATGTGAAGGGAGCCGGGGAGAACCCATCTCCTCTTCAGCTCCAGCCTTTCAGCTGAGGGCACAGCACCACGTGCAGGCAACTCCAATACCTGACTGTGCTGTTTGCCTCCAAAGTCTCATCCTCAAGTTGTTATTGCTCTTGTTCAAACGTGGACTGAAAATGCTATTTTTCATACATTACCATGTGAATATATTTCTTGATATAGCTCCAGATATTTTTTTATCTGTTTCTTTCATATCTCGGTGCATGAGAGTACATAGACATGCTAATATACTTTCTGATCTGTTTGTTGTGTGTAAAACCAAGGTAACAGTCCTAAAATATACTATCTGCTCTTTAATCTCCATCTTATGCGTCAGGCAAATAGTAACACTTAACTTTTAGGGTGGATTGAGAGTTTTCATTGAGCCAAAACAGTACTTGATTTATTGTGGGGATTTCCTGTGCATCTTTTCTGGTTGTTGATAGACATCAGTCAAGACTCTTTTCTACTTGTTGCATCTAAATGTTTAATTCTGAGGCTTTTTTTGGCTGAAACAAATTGAAGCATTCAGAAATCCTTCAAAAATATATTCCCAGTTCTGCCTTTGGTACAGAATTCTTCTCCAGTCTCTTCTACACTGCTTTTTTGCATGTTTNTGGATTTGCAGTGGGCAAATAACTGTTTTATCTGGTGCCCTGAGTTTTTGTGCAAGGATGGAGCATTGCAACAGATGTATAAGCACAGCTGTGGAAACCACAGTGCACACACGGCTTCTTTTTAGCCATTCTCCTCCAAACACAGGAGCAATCTAACTGCTAGATATGTGGGTTTCGGTGGTCTTAGGGTTTTCTTTTGCGTTGCTGTCATTTGGCAATCATGATGACAAGTGCTGTTTTAAGTGCTTTAAGGAAGGTAGTGAGCACAATTGTCTTCACTTAATGTGTTTGTTGTCCTAACCCAGAAAGTGTTTGTCCTTCTGGGTGACATCCAGTTCTGGTATGCCTTGCAATGGGACCTTGATGGCTATGCCTTGGCCTGTGCCTTGATGGGCTGAGCAGCCGCTTGGATCTGCTGTCTGCTCCAAAGCAACCTCCTGTCCTCAGCCTCACGTGTCAGAAAGCAGCATGGTTTGATGCATGTTTCTCTGAGTAGGTTCAATAGTGAGCTTTCCATCAAAAGATTTTCCCTTAAAATCAGTCTGTTTTGAAGAGACCCAGGGGAAATATCAGTTTATATCAAACAACAAAAAGCCCTGTAAAAACCACTGGTATGTGAGGATGTATAGTTTGGAACCTCTAGGTTGGGATTTGCTGTTTTCCTGACAAAAGCTAAACATCTCCTAAGCTGCTCCCTGCCACCTCTCTCCCACACATCTCCCCCCGCTCAAAAATCACCAAAAGCACACTAACTTCACTGTTTCCCCCACTCTCCCCTCTGTCCAGCAGTGGACCAGGAAAGGTCATTCAGATGCCTTCTCAGCTGTGAGCTTGCTGTGTGGCTTCGTGACAAGGAAACCTGGGGAGCACACCTGCCTGGTCCTATTTTTCTAAAAGACTTCCCATTTGGGGGGAACACAGGCTACTGCATTTGTATTGTAGCTCCTGCAGTGAATTTTCTTCTGTCCTTTTTCCATCCAACTGCTGTTCAGTACCCTGCTCCTGATGTGAGTGTGCTATCTAGCCAAGGATGCAACAAAGCTAAGAAACAATTGGTGCGGGTTCTCCTGACCTCCAGCATCAATAGCTGCTTGCTCCTAAAGGTGGTCTGCCTTGGTTGTTGCTCCAACAGCAAGCAGTGTGAAGGCTCAGGCAATCTTCCCAACAAAACTCCTTCCAACAAGATCTGCTTTCAGTGCTCAACTGGATGTGTTGCTCAGCTGAGTAGGAAGACCTTGCTGCTGTGCTCTCAGCAGTCAGCATCGCTGTTTGCTGTGCCAGATCACCCTGACCTGCCTGCTCCCAGATGACCAGCTTCTTGGAAATGGAGATCCCTCTTCACAGCACCAAGCTTCCTGTGCTGACAGTCTGGCAAAGCATGTGGAAATAGATACAGTGACTGCAACTTCTGTTTGTCCCCCCTTCTCACACAGCTGGGTGAAGATAAATTTTGCATTAGATGTTAGGGAACTGGAGGAAACATGTTTTTCCTCTAGTAATGACAGGGCGTTATCACTGTCAAGGCATGACCCCAACTTATTTCTAAAAAAACTAATAATTTGATACCTTTTCTTTACAGTGTGGTCTTCTCCAATGGCTGAACATGTCTGAAGGCAGAAAAGTAGCAACAGGGGCTTTAACACTGCTTTCGGAGAAGGTGGCTGTGCCAGAATGGAGGAGACTGAATGGCAAGGTTAAGTAGAAATGTCTGTTGTTTATTCATCTTTAGACACAAGAGCTCTTTAAATTGAGTAGTCGTGTCTTCCTTTGCAGTCTGCTCTGCAAGTTTCTTTACCACTACAAAGAGATATTGCCTCTAACTGGAACACAACTTCACTCTTGTGGGGGAGCACCATCAGCATTTGAGAGGACGAAGCAGCTGCTGCTATTTAAACAGATGTCTTCACCTGCATCTTTGTCCATGTGTTTATAGATGAAATGAGAAGTCACTGTGAGAATCACACTTTTCTGTTCATTTTATCTTGCTTTTTCCAGTTGTATGAATCATAGCAGATAGAAGAAAAGCAGGGTACTCTACAGGTTGCTGTGAGAGCTTGTCAGGGGGATGACGTGGGTTTCTATACTTGTACCAAGCTTCTGAAGTACTCTGAAGTGAGAACATCTTTCAGTCTTCCAGTGTTCCTGTTTACCGTACTCAAACAGCGCTGGGGGGATATGAGGAGACTTGTACTAGGGATTCATAACTAGTACTGCGGAAGACCTGCAGCTGGTGATGCTGGAGAGCTCTCAGAGAGAATTCCGCAAAAGAACAGGATGTGAGAGGGGTTTTATGTAATACTCTGGGGCAGGCTCACCAAGCAACAAAATAATAAGAATCTGTGGTCAGTCTGTGGTCTCTCAGTTGTGTGTACGTGATGGGGAAGGACTGAAACTTAGAGAAGTCAGTTCTTACTTAGGGATGGAGGTGTGGGGGGAAAATTAGTGCAGTCTGAGTTTGTTAGAACTTTTTTCCTCCTTTGTTTCTCTGTTTGTTTGTTTTTTGAGGAGAACAATAGTTTAAAACTGGTATATTAAAAAAAATGACGACAACAAAAGACAGAAAAAGGCAAGCAGTCTTTTCCTGCCAAAGCTCTTTATGTAGTGAACACGCTGGTGAGAGGATGGGGCATTCAGTGAGAGAAAGGAAGAAGCATTCTTGGTTGCTCCAGTAGTTGCCCAGGAGACTGAAAAGTTGCCCAAGGCTGAAACTCAGACTGTAGAAAGCTTGGGTTGCTTTATCCTCCATCCTGCAGAAGGATTTGTGATGGCTTTGAGAGTAAACAGACCAAGGAATAGGGCAAGGCTGGTCACACAGTCCTGTGGACTCTGCTGCGTGAGTTTGATCTCTTTCATCCCTGAAGGAGGATACAGAGACTCTCAGACATTTGAATGGACACTGCAACAAAGGATGCTAGTTATCTTTCTTTCTGGCTAGAGTTTTGAGCGGTCTGGAGAACAGGAAATGAAATACAGTAAGCTAGCCCCAAACAAGAAGTACGGTAAGTCTCAGATTCACATCCTGAATACTACTGACACTTGTGAGCTATTGCTAACCTAGGGCGTATCTTTGGCATCTCTGAAATTGTGACTTTTCCCACAGTTTGCAAAGAGAGGAAAGGAAGATGTCTTCTCTGTGTACTCCCTTTCTCTCTAATATGCTTAGTAAGAGTCGAGCAGAGTTGCAGTTTTGCAGATGATCTTAACATAAAATGCAACCACCGGTGGAGAAGCTGTGTGTTTGCGTGTAGGTTTGCATGTATAGGTGCTCAAAGCTCACGTAGCTGCTGCAGAGATGCGATTTAGCCGAGTACAACTTGCATGCAGTCAGTTGATGTGCGCTGTGGAAACTCACTTACCAGGATAACTACAAATATCAACTAAGGTCAGTGTGGTTTTCTGCTGGCGTTTGATAAGGCAGTTGGGTTACTACAAAGAACTAGTAGTAATTCAGTTAGCCATCCAAAGTGTTTCTTCTTCTAGCTCTTGTCTCCGAATTCACTTGCATTATGTGTCAGCTGTGCGGAGTTCAAACTCTGTGGTGACCAAACAGCCGCACGTGCCAGCCGGTGGGCACAGCGGGGACGTGTCGGTAAGCGTGGAAGGAGCGGTTTCACTGCGCTCTGCCAACAGAGTCATTGCCTGCCTCCGTCTGGCGTCATGGCCAGAAACACCCCCAGGCAACGATTCACAGGAGTCTGTCGGCTGCACCAGAACAGGGTGAGGAGAAGCGAGGTAGTGGTGTGTAAATCAGCTGTACCAGCCAGGAAGTGGAGGCCAAGCTGGTTTGCTATTCAGAGAGGAAAACAAGACATCTTCCAGGCTATCAGGATTATGAGGGAGACTGTTAATAGTAAGAGTCTCAAAATGGTTTATACTTATTTTTGTCTGTCTAGATATACTTGGCAGGCTGGACACCTAAGAGAGGACAGAGACTGTCAGAAAACCTGGCTGCTAGAAAAACTGTGCAAGGGAAGGAGTGCAGTGACACAGCATTTTGTTTTCTGTATAAAGCTAGATAACTATTCCGTATGTGCTGAGACTTAAAAGCTTGTTCTTTTTATTACTAAAGTTTATATGAGGTTTTCACGCTGGCTTAGATGTGAAATGAGGCTCACAAAGCTTGAGAAGTAGTCAGTCATACACAGTGAATCAACAACACAGATCAGGATTGTGTTCCAGGTTTCTGGAAGTCGTGGAGTTCTCTGTTCTCCACCTTCTCCCACCATACAACTTCTAACTCAGCCTAGCCAGGTACTCTTCTGGCCTGGGGGTCCAGGCAATCATCCTGTTTTGTCAGCCTTAAACCTGGTGTTTGTGCACAAGGCACTAGAACAAAGCTAATAAATCTGGTTGAACTTCATCGATGCCTTCAAAACACCAGAGGTTTGTGGACACTTGCGCAGGAATGCCACCCTCCCAAAGAGCCCCCAAGGTCCGGAGGAGTTTAATACCTTGGGTTCTTTGCTTTACTTTCTCTGTAACATATTAATGCCCCAGTTTGAAGCCCAACTTGATGTCTGAGATCTAGAGATCTGTGTAACTGATACCCCAAACAAATGCTTGAATAGGTAGTGATATGCGGGTGAGAGGGGGGTTGGCTGGGATGTGTGAATAACTTCATGTGGGATTAGAAGGATTGTAAAGAGTATAGAGAGGCCTGATGGCTAGCAAGTGGAAAAGGTCTCCGGGTGTATTAGTTTGGAATAGGGTCTTCTGTACAGTAACACTGGTGAGGCCTGGATTTCTGCTGAGCTTGGAGAAATGGGGTGGGTCTGAAATACCTGTAGTTTCTTTGAAATTTCAGGTGCATAGTAATATCCAGCTCTAGTCATGTCTACCCAAAACAGAAGTTCAGAAATGGTGAAGAGGCACAGTTACGTTTAGAGGCTTAGAAGTAGCAGCCCGTCATCAGCTGAAAGATTACACTCAAGGGCTCCCTTGTGATAGGACCAGCAAGATGTGTTTAAAGAAACTGATATTGGAGAGCTGTGTTCTGTGGGCTGCAGCTCTCTGGATTATGCAGAGAGGTACATGAGAGTGGGAGGCTTAGATCTCAGGACTGTAACATCTTCTATGCTTCAGGTGGCAGTAACTGCTCAAGATCAAGTATTTTCTTTCAACTTTTTTTGTAGCTCTTAGTGATGCATCTTTAAAGTTCTTATAGTGAAAATGAGAAAGTTTGCTCAAATTTAGCTTCAGTCCTGCATGATCATCCAGGGAAAGCCGCTTCTCATTAGTATGCAAGAAAATTTCTTCCGATTTATCTTAATCAATTAGATAGGATACTTAAATACTAGGATATAATCTATTTAAAATGCAGTGACTTTATTTTATACAACATGAATTAATTTCTTTTTGCATGTATGTTAGATTTGGTTTTATTTTTTAAAAATTGATACTTTTTTAAAGTATCATCTTAACACCTAGGTGATAACATCTATGGTTGCATTAGAGAGATGATATTTTAAAAAAAGATGACAAAGGTCAGGTAGGATCTGCCCTACACACCATGTTTCTGCTCAGTTGCACTGCTGCATTGTGGACGTTTGTTTCTTTTTCCTGCATGCTTTGGCACTGGTGAGTCCCTGCTGCATCTCACGTTGCTGACTGCAAGTTTTTCATCTCTGCTCAGGTGCTGAGTTACAAATAGCCCCAGACAGCTCTGCAGATGGAATATGCCTTGCTTTTACTGGTTCCTCATTGTCCTAGGAAACAAGACATCAACACTGTAAGTGTGAGGACTAGGCTTTTTTGCAAATGTAATTTTGGGCTGTAGGAATGTAAGTATAGAATTCCTCCCCTTTATTTTGATAGGGAATCTTGGAACATGAGGCTTTATATCTGTAATCTCACATGAGCATGACCAGAGCTGGCCAAGCAAATCATGAACCCCAGCAAACATGGAGCTCAACTGAGGTGGACACAGTAGTTAGTTCTGTCTCTGCGTTGTTTGTATGGTAACTCTGGGCAGCAATTGTACCTCATGACAGAGAAGCTAGCTCCAATAAAGTAATTGGCCAAGCTGCCAGAGCTCTGGAGCAGTTACAAGAGCTGACCTGCTCTGCTCTCATGTAATACTTCCTGCATTTCTACACTGTCCCTGCCTTCCTTAGCTTCATTTGAGTAAGACAAGATTGTCCAGAAGTCTGGCTTCAACCTCAGAAAGATACTTTGCTGCCTCTTAATGTTCACAGCCTAGCAATCCTTGTTCAGATGCATCAATGAGACAGAAAAAACTAACCACTCCCTTTGTATTTTTGCTGCTGGAAGAAGTATGGCAGCAGGAAGCAGATCTCTAACACTCATGAATGAACTCTAAGACCACCTGTGTGTTATGGACCTCTGATAAACCTCCGTGAACATGTGCTGAACTAGCTTGCTTGTGACAGACTCTGAGGTGACTGCACGTGACATGAAATAGTACCAGAAGCCCTTCTAAACTTCCCTAGGACTGGCCAGAGGGATTTTGTGTGTATCATGCCTTGCACATACCTGTTACTGCAGAATACGTAGAGGTGAAAAACAGCGAAAAGAAAAAGGAGGCTCAGCAGGCTACAAAGGACGATGAGACAGTGAAGAAACCATGCAATACTGTCTAAAGAGAAACAATTCTTTTAGGTACGTTTCACAAACCATTTACCACGTGCCTCTATCAGGATTGTACCTTCTAGACAATACTCTCTGTCGTGTACTTCTGAATGATCCTGTCTTTCCATTGGGAAAAGGAAGGACAGATGGGTCCCCTATCTGTGGGACGGAAGACTAACAAGTCTGTCTTCTTGCCTAGAATTTCACAGAGCACTTTTCAATTGTGACAGCTCTTTTGTTTATCCTTCCCTGCCCCTGACAAATTTCTCACTGGAAACTTCAGCCCATCTGCATGGCTCCTGCTGCAATCTTGCTAGTGTCACTGATGTCTGTCTCAGTGCTTGAACAGAGGGCTAGATGGGGTTTTGAACACTGAACACACAAGGAGAAGCTTACATGAGGAGCAGTCTATGGACTTGGTCACTTTCAGAGTTGCGTGGGACACGATGCAGGTTGCATCCTTCCCGTGGGTGCCGTACGCTGTGAACCGGCTGAGAACGGTCACGGTCCCGTTGTCGTGGCTGTCTGCTTTGGGCGTGGAGTTGCTCCCTGGGTCCCACGAGATCTCAGCAGCCGGCTTCCCCGCCGCTGCCTCGCACACGGGGTTCCTGCGGTCGTCGCAGTACAGGGCCAGCCGCGGGGGGACTGCAAAGCACCAGGAAGGGGAGACGCGGGTGGGTTGCTGCAGCTGGCATGGGATGTTCTTATTCTTTACCCAAAAGGAACGTCGTGAAAAGAGGAGAGTAAGGTTGGAGGTGCCACCCCATCACAGCAACGTCTGCCAAAGTCGCAAGGACAAAGATTTGTGCCTTTTTTTGTCATTTTGAACAACTCTCCCACGCTCCGGTGAGCTACCACAGCCATGTACCATTACAGAAGGTATCCCTGGCCATGCAGGTAGGGAATTACCCAGAATACAGGGCTGAATCGCACTTTTGTCCCGGGCAGCCCTCATACATGTGGCTTAAAATGGATTTGAAGGCCAGCCTAGGAGGAAATGGGGCTGCTCTTCCTGCCTGGGCAATAACCCCCGTGTTTGATAGAATATCTCAGTACTTGGAGGTGTTGCCCTCCCACACTTCAGTTTTATCAAAGTAGTGTACTGCTGAGTGTCTACGGGATAACAAGGTGCACGTGCAGACTCCGTCTTTAGCGTACTGGAAAGTGCTTCGCACACATCACTTGTAACTCTACAGGGGAGAAAGGGGCAGCAGAAGGGAGAAGAGTTTTGGCAAATAAGGAGAGGGAAGAAACAGAGCTGCTGTAAACGACCTGCTTGACCATTGATCCCAGTGAGAAAGCTCCTCTTCTCACTGCACGCTTCCTCCTGTGCACGAGGAGAGGAGCTTTGTCTGTCCAGGGCTGGACGTGGTCCTCTGGAGAACAGTGGAATGAGGAAGGAGTCCCTTACCTAGCACGGTCAGGTGGTGCATCTGGTGGAAATTCCCTTCCTCATTTACCACTTCGCAGCTGTAGTTTCCCTCATCAGCCATTCCCACTTGCTGTATCTCAAGGGTATGATCCTGATCTGGTCTGGATTTCCAGTTCACGCTGTCACTGCAGTTTGTTCTGTCCGTCTTGTTCTGATCAGCCCTGTATCCCAAGGTGCAGGGGCCTCCACTCTTGGGGCTTATTTTCCATGTCACCATAGCTATATCTGTTTTGTTAGGGCAGGTCATCACAGCGCTGTGACCCAATTGTGCTGACATCCTGCTGTTTCCTGGAGGAGACAAAGAAGGAGAAGGACGTGTGAAAAGGTGCCCGAGGATGTCACTCGTAGCCTTGGAGTTCTGGTCCGTGCTTCAGAGGGAAACGTCAGCACTGTTACACTCCAGAGTGAGGCCCTGTCTGTGCCAGCCCAAGAGCTGTGTGTCTCTTTTTAGACAGAAGGAAATAGCCAAATTCATGTCTGTGTCTGCAAAATTTGGTTCTTGGTTTTACTCCTTTCCTCTGCCCTCCCCAAAGCAGTGGATAAACAACATGACTGAGAAGCAAAGTCTGGCTGGGCTGCAGAGCCTATCTGTATGGGAAAATCTCTCGGGTTGCTTTTCCCTCACTGCCCAACACAGGAGAAAAACGAATGACGACCCTGACCCTACTTTTGTGCTGGATATGAGCAGTCCTCTTAATCAGGTCAAGCGCAGGTGACAAATTTTGCCCTGTCACTCCAAAGCTTATATGAACCAATTTCCCTGATTATAGTGCCATCAAATGGAACAGTAGGAGAGTAAGTATGGCATTTAATTGGAAAGAAATCGATGCCTGTTGTCTGTCAGGGATCTCTCCATCTGACAGAATCAAGATCACTGCCCCATGATCTTCTGTCTTACCTGGTTCCAACAAAAACAAACATGAAAAACAAACAAGAATTTGCATAGTTAACATAGGCTAGGGAGGAGAAAGGTTATTGCTGTATTTTCAGATCACACATTCTTTGGACTTTAGCATTTTTAAGTATTTAACTGAGTTTGTAAAGGAGAAAGAACCTTCCCATTAAATCTTAAACTGTTGCAGGTTATTGCTTTTCCATCAAAAATTCCCTTCAGCAGTTTATAAAGATCCCTTCCCCTAGTCTTTTTCCTTTTCCCCCCAAAGAAGAACTGAGAAAACATCCTTGTGATGCATTGCCCCTTCCTCCTCAGCCCTTACTAGACACTTGGTCCCAAAGGACGGCCAGAACTACCTGTGGCTCCTGTGACTGCAGTGATGGTGAGCAGAACGATGGTGTACGTGGTCTTCCTGACCACTTCCAAGGCAGCTCTTGCGTTTGTGGGTGATGCAGGTTTCTTGCACCATCCTGCTTGCTGTGAGATCCTCGTCATCCCCTGCCAGCGATCCTCAGCAGTCGGAGCCACTGCTCTTCCTAGGCTCCTGAAGGCTCCTGACTGCAGCTGCAACCAGGTGGTTCTTCATAGCACGAAGCTTCCTGTGCTGAGAACTGGTGAGCACAGAGGAAATAGTACTGGTGTTTGCTTTCTGTCCACTTTTTGCATGACGTTACTGTGAGAAGAGAAAAATCTATAGTAGAACTTGCACGAAGTATAAGCAGGGTGATTTTCATGCCTGGCTCTGATCTGACAGTGAGGATTTTATCCAAAAAAAAAAAAAAAAAAACACCAAAAACAAACCAAAACACAACGACAACAAAAAATTCTTAAAACCCACCCCCCTGCCTCTCTGCTCTATTTTCCCCACATACCTAACAGCTTAAGACCTTTTCTCTAGAAGGTATTGGCAATCCCTGCTCCCCTCCAGGTGGGGAAGGTAGGTAGGGAGAATCTTTCCATGCGATTAACACCGCTGTCTTATACCAGCAAAGGCACCTTCCCTAGATATAAGATGAACCTCCCTGGAAATTAATGCACTAAATTTCATTTTATTGGAACAATGTTAGCCTCCCCAAACTTTGAAGCCACCAGGCTGAAATGAGGTGGTGTTTGCCTGTTCCAAGGAGACAGAACTCTTCCAGCCACAACAGGCACAGCCGGTTTATGTATTTCTGTGGCTGTGCCGAAACGTGCCCGCCTGGAAGGGCCTCGGTTCTGTGGTCGAGTGCATGCAAGGCATCCACTGATGGGGGGAATCGCTGGAGGAGGGCAAACATCCTGGCCCCCCCTCCAAGCAGCAGGCACAGGTTAACCGAGAGGAGGCACAGCACCCACTGGGGACTCAAAGGTAAAGCTGGGTAAGTTCAAAAGGGGAGTTAAGCATCCTGTGGTCACAGTTCGTGTATTCAGAAAAGCCAACACCAGTGAAATAATGAAATTCTCATCTCTGCTGGCTGCTGTTGCTGCAGTTTTATTTCTGAAAGTCACTTTGACAATTTCAGCTACCTTGGTCAATGCAGCTTCTGCTTCTGCTGTGTGGTTTGGAGGTTACGTGCAACAAACGCTTCTCACGTTTAGAGGTGGGTCCAAGACACAGGGATCACGTTTAACTCCCTGGGACCGAGATCCCTGCAGCACGGGAGGTACCGTAGCTTCAGCCACACAATCTGTGGGTGGCATAGCTTAGCACTAAATGGAAGAGGCAGCAAAAACAATGGGCCAAGTCATGAAAATCAGAAACTTTTCAGGTTCCTAATCACATGCAGTTTAATTGGGAGCAATGCACTCAGACACCTGGAAGGACCCAGGGTCATTTTAGAAACTATGACAGGAAACTACTGATAAATAGAGAAGGAGAACCGCCTACTGCGTGTTGGTGCAACCCAATCCAGTTATCTTCAGGGGGAGGCCTAATTTTTTGGTTGGCTGGTTTATTTCTGTTGAAGGTATTGCTGCAATATTGTCTTCCATAAGTGCTTGAAGATTCTGCTTGCTCTCCGATACAGAAGGTGATGACTGAAAAAGTCATTTCCATTATTTCTTCAGCTTTTTGAGACTCTGGCTTAGGCAGGCTGGGGGCACTGTGCCACCCTGGCCGGGCTGCAGGCAGGGGCCACGCTCTCACCTCCATCTTGTGAGCAAGGTGAGCACCAGCACCCGCCTTGGGAAGCGCGCTCCCGTGGAAAGAACGGCAAGTTGGTGCCAAGCAGAACGCTTCGTTTCGCTCTTGGGGACGCTCTTTGGTGCTTTCCAGTATTTCTGGATTTATAAATTATCAAACGTTTTGTCTGGATCTCCATCCAAAACGTTTTCTGGTCAGATTGCTAGAGAATATTGTAAACTGAGCAACCGTGTCGTAGATCTGCAAGGGCCAGGAGCCAACTCTCACAAGGGAAATCTCAGAGCTGTGGCCCGCGTGAGCCATCATGACCGCCGAACCATGTTGCGTGACGGCCTTTGGATGCTCTGGCCACGAAAACTCCTGTATGCTGGAAAGGGCAGTCCTGAACTGGTGCTTCCAGCTCTGCCTGGAGACCCACCTGGCTACAGAGGGAAAAGCAGCCATCAGTAGCAGACCACGGTGAGAATGAACCACTAAAACAAGGTCGTTCCTTCACGCCCAAAGGTGCCAGCCTTGCTGAAGGCCTGTGAATGCCAGGCCCTCCTGCCCCGCTTGTGCAGAGGGGAGTACCTGCCCGCGCTCACAGCCCTGCCCACGGCGAGGACGCGTCCACCGCCTGGGGTGCGCAAAGGTGAGCGAGCCTCCACGTGGTGACTCTGCCTGCGAACCTCAGGGATGGCCCCTCAGAATTCCCTGTGGCGGATGCCAGCAGCAGTCAGCTGCGTGGGATGCTGAGGCAAAAATACCTAGAAGCACTCACTCCATTTCACGTGTCGGAGTTTGGTTTAAAAATGTGAAAATCTGCCTACCAGGATGGTTACAAACACAGTCTCTGGACAGTGTTGGTTATCTGTTACTGGATTCGCCACAGATTTCAATCAAGTTAGGTTGTTAAATTACCACAAAACATTAGCAGTATACCTAAACTAGTTCTTGACATGGTTATTCATCTGCTTTTTATCTCTGTATTTATCTATGATTTATTTGCATCACTGGGGGTGATAGGAGAAAGGCATGCTCTGTATATATAAATTACACCTTTATTTGCTAGCACTTTTTAAGTATGCAGCCAATGACTGTGGTCTGTCTTGAGCTATACCCATTTGAGCTCCATCTTGCTGCCAAAGGAAGCCAATTTTAAGCAGGCATAATTCATGAGACCTGGGTAGAATACAGGCTTTTTATCCTAGGTTTCCACCCTTAGCCTGCTTTTAGTCAGTAATTGGTCTCTTTCAGGCAAAAAGCTAAGTCCTTCGCTGATCATAAACCTGAGAAGAAGCTCAGGCATTTCAGCAGAAGCTTGCCCAATTACAAAAGACTTGCAGCTACCCTGAGAAACACGAAGGCTGCTGGCTGGCCTTTTCTTAAGGGATGCAACTTCCCTCCCGATCGCGTAGTAACTGGGCTCACTACAAAGCGACACAGGCCGTGTCCTATTTGTCTTCTAATGGCGCTTCCTGGCCCTAAGAGCTGTCCAGTGCAGTAACTGAACCGTGCAGCCCCACGGGGACTCGCGGGACCGCGACTGCGGACCGAGCGCGCCGCAGGGCAGCGCTGCTTCGCAGCCAAGCGGCCTCCGGCGCAGAGCGCCCGCAGCAGCTCGGCGGCTCACGCCTGCTCGCTTCCGCTCCGTGAAGGCTCCAGGACGGCCCAGGGAAAGGACAGCGAGGCCCCGCCTGCAGCACGGGGAGCGCCGGCCCGGCCCGGCCCC
>VXAA01001032.1:618334-637707 GCA_013399115.1 Anseranas semipalmata
CCTCCCTCCCTCCCTCCCTCCCTTTCTGCCGCAGGTGTGCTTCATCGGCCGAAGCAACGTGGGGAAGTCCTCGCTCATCCGGGCCTTGTTCTCGCTGTCTCCAGAAGTGGAGGTCAGAGTGTCGAAAACGCCGGTGAGCGCCATTCGCGACTTTGCTCCCTCTTGGTCGAAAGCCGGTGCTGTGCTAGGAAGGGTGGGAGGAAACAAAGCCCTGAGTAACACGAAGCGGCAGGAGAGCCTGCCAGCTCACGGCCTTGCTTTTGCAAAGGAAAAGGTGGAAATAGACCGGCTGAGCTCCTCAGCCAGGGCTGGCACGCATGGCAAACAGAAAAGTCCGTTGTGACATGAAGCCCTTTGGGAAGCACCAAGCACAGAGATGTGTGAAGGTATTTTTGGTCAATTACTTCAAGGATAGAGCCATAGGGGATTGCTAAAAGAGGAAGAGGCAACAGCTTAAAGCAACAGCAGCATTTTTGCAGCCTTCTCTGGGGCTTGGGGTATGGTACAGAGATGTTTTCTGGGGTATCTCCTTGGTCTACTGCTTAAAGCAACTTATTAACACCTCACCTTACTCTTTTTCTTTTTTAAATCCTCTCCCCAGGGCCACACAAAGAAGATGAATTTCTTCAAAGTAGGGAAGTACTTTACTCTGGTGGATATGCCAGGATATGGCTACCGTGCCCCACAAGACTTTGTGGAGATGGTGGAGGCCTATCTGCAGGAGCGGCACAAGTAAGGAACTTAACCGTACCTCCATTCCGCAGTGAAAGCTGCACACCTGGATACAGTGTTACATGGGTAGATGAAAATATGCAGCAGAGGTAGCTGCTTTCAGTGGTAGTGCAGAAAAGATCAAGGTGCTACTCCATGCTGGCCTCTCAGCTGCCATGTGTGGCTTTTCTTGGCTCTTCCTAGCCCCAAATCCTGCATTACTTGTTCTTGCTTATGAATTTGGAAGTAGCACAGTAGGCTGAAATAACAGTGATTATTGTTGCCTGTATTTCTGACAGCTTGAAGAGGACTTTTCTGTTAGTTGATGGTGTAGTAGGACTCCAGAAAACAGATCATATTGCAATAGAGATGCTGGAAGAGTTTGGGATTCCTTATGTGGTGAGTAATGTTTCATTCTCAAAAAGGTAGAAGCAGCATAAAAACTTAGTTATATGCTAAGGGTAATATATAAAGGTATGTACCCTCTACCTGAGCTTTTGCAAGTTGTCCTACCTAAGTAGTAATACCCTCCACCCCACCTTCTTTATTGTTAGTAACATGAGAGATTCTTTTGCTTGATTTATTAAATGGACGCTTTTTCAGTGCTTAGCTCAAGGAACGTGAAAAGGTCCACAGCTTATGCAGGCAATGGAAGTGTTTTGGTGAACTGTATTGTACCATTTTTCCCAGTTAGATAAGACCCAGAGCTTTCAGCCTGCCTTGCAAGATGTTCCAGGAATTCTTAGAGATGTTCCAGGATAGCGGCAAAGTAATCTTCTTTTCCTCTCTCAATCCTCACTTTTTGGATCCGTGCAGATGGTGTTAACAAAAATTGACCGAGCTTCCAGGGGAGTGTTGTTAAAGAATGTACTGGAGATCCAGGAGTTTGTAAAGGAGAAAACTCAAGGATGCTTTCCGCAGCTATTCCTGGTCAGGTAAAGCTCTTCTTCGTTGCTGCTGTTTGCTTTCAGGTGATGATTTGCACTGGACAAGCTACCTAAAATGGGTCTGTCTGCACTAGAGGTGGCACTTTCCCGTGCCCCAGGGACGGGGGGTGGGCCTGCAGGGAAGCACCCCTCTCCTTCCCCATCCTCTGCACGAGTCGAGTTTGGCTTTCAAGGCTGCTGCTTCCTTTGGTCTTTTTGCTGAGAAGGGCAGCAGCACCTATGCCTCCTGGTAGTGGGCTTTGCCACTTTGTTTGGAGCTGTGTTAACAGTAGCAAGCCATAATTGATTGCATGGTACCAGTGCTTACTTTATTAAGGTTGTACTGCATTGTGGAGATGTAATTTAATACAGCCAGTGGCTGAGCTTGCATGTATTACTCGCAAGGTACTGCAGCATCAGGGACTGAACATAGGCGTCTTTGTTTCCACAGTTCTATGGAGTTTTCAGGAATCCACTTGCTAAGGTGTTTTGTAGCCCATGTTACTGGAAACCTGCCTACTATAGAGGCCAGCTGAAGACTGGCTCCTGATCTGCTGAGCTCATCCAGAACAAAAGGTACCAAAACTAGAGGTCTAGATTTTCATTGTAAATAACCTGAAGCACTATAATTTATTTTTGGATAAATTTGTATAAAGTTTTGGCTAAATCAGTGTTTGTAAGGATAAGCTTTTCGTTTAATAAACTCATCAAGTCGGGAATTTTGCACTGTGAATGAATCCAGGGTACTATAAAACTGTTTTATAAACCTACATGATTGTGCCGAGGAGGAAAAAAAAAATAAAATCAGAGATCTCCAAAGTCAAGCTAGGTTTTAATACAGTATTTTCTCTCCCTCCAAGTAAATGTTCAAAAAGCTACCACTGCATACCTAAGCTCTGCTGTATGTAGGATACTAGAGATAGTCAAGTAATTTCATCCATAAAAAGGCATTTAGTTTAGGGCTACAGTTTTTCTTTTCTAATATGAAGCAAACTATACTTGCCCCATTGAACTGAACGATACCCAGAGGTTTACTTCTCTCAGCTTAGGTAGCAGGGACCAAAAACTAGCACATGGGCACCCTGCCTGCTTTAAGGCTATGTAGAGTGGAAATAGCCAACGCTTTGTTTGTGAGGGGCTATTGGGGAACTTTTTGTAGTTTTTTGCTTTTGTAACTCCTCTGCATTGTGTGTTCCATAGGTTCAGTATTACAGCATGCCTTGCTTGCATACATCAAGTTGTCCCTGTTCCAGGTGGATGCAGGAAAGGAAATGTATTTAATGGGATCTGCCTCTTGGTTGCTGTTGGCTTGAAGCAGGGCAATAGATGAATGACACCTAGGCAGAAGTCTGTCCTCCTGCACTTTATCATCAGTCATCACTGCATCTACCTTCTGTTTTAAATCCCATCCAAAGTTCAGCAGCTGCACTCGGATGAGTTGCCAGAGATGAGTCCATTACCTGCACCTGCTCTACCCTGGGAGCTGATGCACAGTGCTGAGGTCCCGCAGCAGCTGTACCTGGCTAAGAGCACCTGATCAGGGGGAGACCAGAGCTGGCTAGTTACAAGGTACAGAATCGGCAAAAAGGGCTGCCATTAAATAGTAGTAGTTGAACAAGGGAGTTTAGACCAAAGCTATTAAGTGCCTGTGTCAAACTCTGGCGCTCATCTTGTCCAGTCTTAAGATTGCCAACTGTGTGTTTGTTTGCAGCTGTCCAAGTCACTTACATTCAGTACTTGAGAAAGGGTAGTTCTTCAGTAAACCACTGAGGGTTAGAAGGTGGTATTTCTAGTATTTTGTTACATTATAGAATTTATTGTAACTCTCAGATTAGACTTGAAGTAAGGTCTGTTTCCAGCACATATATAGGAAGTGGCAGTGTGCGAGGAATGCAAGAGAGAGATGTGGATCTCTAGTTTCCACATCTGAGCAGAGACAAGCCTGTAATTCTCTGATATTTTACCTCTTATCCGAAGGTGCTCCATAGCAAACCAGCCCGTGGGATGTTTGATCCTAGGGGTATATGCAGTACTATCTAGACAGATGGAATGACATGCAAGTCAAGATTTCAGGAATAATCTTTTGCTAGTATCTTAGAACCAGTATCTTTCAAAAGCATCAATATAGTCAAGGCCTCCGCCTTGACTGAAGAGCCTCTAAAATAAGCCTGTAGAGTTAGTGAGTACATGTCAAAGAAGGTACATTTCTGTTTTTAGTCTCTCTTCAGAACAAAATCCCTTCCAATGCTAGGAAGTATTTTATTAACTACTTAAATATATTAAGTATGTCCAGTAAATCCATTTGTAAAAATAAAAAGTGCTTTGAAATGGCAGCAGACTGAATCGAACCCTATGATCCTTGGGCGCGTGTAAGGTTGTCATGAGGTGTCCTTGGGGGCAGCAACATGGAACTAGGCCATACAGTTTCCTACAGCCATACTAGAGACAGTAGGCAAAGTCTTATCCTGAAGAACCAGCTTTACCTCTGGATATATTTGGATTTTCTGCTGTGAAAGATTCTCATTCAAGAATGCTTCAGATACTCCAGTAACTCTTGCATTTTGCTCAGCCATCTGCAGGAGAGAACACCACAGTTCGTTATATGTAAGAATCAGTGCCCCTGGGGCAGGTAAGATAGTAAATAAAATCAAGTCCTCTGCTGGACTGAAATATTAAAACTTATATTTAAGTGCCATGATGGGCACTTATGGACTCCCCTGGAGTCACTAGTGTAGAGTATACGATCAGATACTACCTCAATAGTTCCATTAAAATTAATGAACTAACCTAAACAGGTTTCTTGGGTTATGTTAAAAAGTAGAGGACTTTTTCCTTAGCAGGTAGACATTTCAGATCTAGCCTCTCTGAGGCGTTTACACAGAGAGGCAACATGCGTTGACACAGAAGGAGAGAACTCATTTGTCACTTTGAAGGTTATTTCTGGGTTGCCTTCTTTCAAAGTCTTGCTTCTTGGGCTGAGCATTGTTTTCATACTCTGCTCTGAACTAGGATGTGCTGCAGTAGCAGCTTTCTGATACAGTATGGAACAGAGTTTGAATGCCAACCAGATGATGCCAAGTGTTGCATAAAGATGATTTATTCCACTTTACACAGGGTGCTGATACTGCCTACCTCAACTATCAAAGCTCCTCCCAAGAAAGGAAACAGAATTTTTGCAGCAGTTCATGCTTCCAGTCTGTGTCACTGGCTACTCCTGCTCATGCTTGAGATTACTTCTAGTACCTGCCTATCCCAGCTGTAACGGGATGCTGTATTTAACAGGGAAGTTGTAGCTTTTTGTGTGCGAGCAGGGACAAACCCAGGGAGGCATACAGCTTCCTACAGCCTCTCCTGCTTAAGTGATCTGGAAACAGGCTAAGACCAGAACCCATTTACAGAAGAGGTAGACAAGGGAGGAACAGATTGTGGTTTTTGTCTCATGCTACAACCTGGGCACAAGATGAGAAGAAGGAACAGAACTAAGAGAAGGCAAACTAATCTTATATTACATCCCAAAATAAAAATGCATAGTTATTGACAGGTGTGACTCACCTCTACGGCTCTCCATATGGGAAGCCACCCTCCCTGTGATATGCTGTAGCCAGTCCCGTAACTTCCTTTTATTGTCATCTGATGAATTTACAGCCAGCTGGTATCTTAAAAAGAACACCAATAAAAAGTAAGCATCCCTTCCTTATGTGCACAAGGGATTTTAATACTGGGTTTGCTAACTGCTACTTCATCTGTTAGTAAGAACTAACCACAGCATTCAGCCTGCATGCAGAGCTTTACTTTAACACTGGTTTAACACTGTCCAAGCACTTGATAAATATTTAGTCTCTGACTACTTCAGATACAACCAGTCTACTTAAAAGCATGTCTTACACAAGCATAGAAAATTGTTTTGCACAATAAGGTAATTATTGAGCAGCCATCAACTATTTAGTTAAATAGGGAAGATAATTGACATTTTTGTATTCTAACAATCTGCAGCGTTATTTGTGCAGCTTGTGGCTATTCTTGCTAATGCTGTTCCCCATGGAGTGGTTCCCCAGCGGTTTCTGTGAGGAATACAGCGCTGCTGGACTGCTGCCCTCACCCCTGAGGCAAGAGCAGGATGTGGTATCTCCACACCAGCCCCAAGCTCCCTCAGGGAAGGCTTTTAGACTCAGAAACCTACAGGCACTGTATTCGTTTCTTTGGAATTCACTTCTGGAGATCCTTCAGTGCTTCATCAAGACTGTCTCTGATTCTATTCTCCAGTAAGTTTTTGTTTCTCCAACGTCTACACCTCAGCTGCACCTTTTTCTTCCCCCTTTTCAGCTTCCTAGAGAAAAATCTTTGTCCAAATTTATCTTAGCAAGGCATTTATCACACGAGGTAAGACTCCGACTGAATAGACATAAAATTAGCTTTTCTTAATGAGGAAAAATTTCCTTATGACAAATTTTTTTCTTAAGCTAAAACCCGACTAGGGCACAAGAAATTTAAATATTTCTCAAGCATCAGCAAAAATAGCTTAACCACTCATGACAATTTATGAAGGATGTAAGCTGTTGTCCAATTCAGAATTATTATTTAACAGGGCAAAACAAATGCATGCAGACCAAGATCCATATAGATTCAGTTGCACCGCAGAGCCACAACTGTCTTTGTGCTCAAAGATTTTATATATAAAATTGCACTGATACAGGGAGATTCTTCCTAAAAAGTAGAAGGTGTGGGAAACTTGGAACTCAGTCCCCAGTTACAAAAGACATTTCAGAGATTTAGAAACTGCTGATGGAAAAAATGAAATAAGGAAAAATACCAGTCCTTTTCAAATCCTGGCAAAGAGTCTGGCAGGTAGATCTGTAAATACGCCAAGCATGATGACAGTTTGTACGCTGGGAAGAGTTCTCTCTACATCAAATTCTTTCTTGATTTGAAAATGCTGGCTTCATGAAGAATCTTTTGTCTGCCTCATGCTGTCTGCCCTCCTATACAAGTACATTAGCAAGAGCAGTCAGTGAAACTACACAGGGCTTTACCCTTTTATTCTTAGCAAGGGAGGAAAATGATGCAAACCAGCATCCATTACCCTCTCCTAAACTGTAACTGTTTTGTTAATGAGAACAGGTTGCCTGAAGGGTTTATCAGAACTGGGAAGAGAAGAATGTCTAAAAATACTTATCAATGAGACCTGGCTATCATACCTGATTACACCAGCAACAGCCCTTCTGCAGGAAGCTGGGGAAGGGGCTGCCTCCTGTCAGCCAGCAGCCCCCAGCCCAAGGGTTCTCGTGACATCTAGAGGGTGCTCAGCACCTCCTTCACTACGGGGACGTGGGCTGTGGGGCCCACTTCTGGACCGAAGGAGAGGGTTGCGTGAGGTAGGGAGGGATTTCTGCCCAGTCATTCAAGAGTGACACCCCTCACACACGCAGTTTTAAAAAAATAAAATTAAGAAGTCCCACCTTAACCTTCTGTTGGAGGAGTTCTTCCAACTTCCAGACTTCTTTCAATACTTAGAGCAGTTCTGTTCTCTGCTACCTTTTTGTCAACCTTCAAGAAAAGGCATTGCATTAAAATGTTAGTAATTCTTAGATGAAAACTGTTACAAATGTTTAGTGTCAAATGCTTTAAGAAGTATCTAGGAAAGGATGTAAAACTGCTGGAGTGTGTCCAGAGGAGGGCGACGAAGATGGTGAAGGGCCTAGAGGGGAAGACGTATGAGGAGCGGCTGAGGTCACTTGGCCTGTTCAGCCTGGAGAAGAGGAGGCTGAGGGGAGACCTCATCGCAGTCTACAACTTCCTTGCGAGGGGGAGTGGAGGGCCAGGCGCCGACCTATTCTCCTTAATCACCAGTGACAGAACCCGCAGCAATGGTGTCAAGCTGAGGCAGGGGAGGTTTAGGTTGGACATCAGGAAGAGGTTCTTCACTGAGAGGGTGGTTGCACACTGGAACAGGCTCCCCAGTGAAGTAGTCACTGCACCAAGCCTGTCTGAATTTAAGAGGTGTTTGGACTGTGCACTTAGTCACATGGTCTAAAATTTTGGGTAGACCTGTGCAGTGCCAGGAGTTGGACTCGATGATCCTTATGGGTCCCTTCCAACTCGGGATATTCTGTGATTCTGTGAAGTTTAACTTGTCCTCCAATGCCTTACTAATCGTCTTTGTCATCTGTGTCTGTGGACACTGGAAGAGCACAATGCATGAACGCACATACATGCAAGCCAGGAACCGCTGCGTACAGTGCTCACGTGGCCTGCACGTTGGCAGGTATTGCTGACAGCTTTGGCCCATAGCAGCCAGGGTTAAGATGGCCAAAGTATTTACAACATCTAGGATAAAGGAGTAGTTTTGGACTATTTTTAAAGACCATTCTAATATAAAAATATTTCTTTTATTCCTTAGTGTCTCCCTAAAAACAGGTACTTCTTAGATATGTAGCTCAAGCGCACACTTGAATGCAACAGTTCCTCCACCCTGTAAAACACTGATTTTTCTAGTCTCGATGATGATCAAGTCACCACAGTGCTGAACAGAACCAGACTTGTCTGAGCTGTGCCTGCAAGATCTCCGTTCGTTCACCTGGGGACACAATCAGGCACACAGCAGTTAAGTAGCGCAAGTTACACAGGCTTTCAGATGGCTGCAAGATGCACCACAGCTGGCAAAGAGCAAACAACACAAATTATAGCAGCTCTCAAGCTGCTCTTGCATACTCATCTCCACCTCTGTCCTGTTTTCCTGCTCCCAGGCACCATGTACCTCCTGGGGCTCCTTCTTTCCCATGTACCCCGCTGTGCAGAAATAATCACACCCACCACTGTGACTCCCAAGACAGAATTGAGACATTTGTTCCAAACCTGGTACTCTAAAGAAGTAGTTCTAACAACTTCACCAAAGATACTAACAATAAACGTCTTCAAAATAATACAATAAAAACATAATAAGAAATAAGTTGCTTTTATAACATAAAAATATTTTAACGTTAAAGTTTCTTTAAGTCTAACGCATTGAGAAACACTAACAGGAGACCAAGCTGATGAGGATAAATCTTGTACAAGCCTTAGATGTTAAATTACAAACACAGATCTCCTTGCTGCTGCAGGTGGGAACTTAAGCACAAATACAAGCCAAAAGAAGGGCCTCTGCCCCATGCATTTAAAACATAGGTAAAAAGAGTATTATTTAAGCAACAGATCTGTGTCCATTATCTTTGTCTCCCCTTCCTCTGATATTTTTGACCTAGTTCAGTTTACAGCATGAAATGTGCCTTATGAAAAAAGAAAAAAAAATGTTTACTTAGATGTCTACAGAAGTCAAGTGTAGTATTACAAAGAGAGGAAAAGAGGATTTACAAGTCATGCTGCACTTGTTCTTTGGCTTAGGGGAAGTAATTCTGAGCTGTGTTTGGCTCCCTGACAGCAAGGGACTGCCACAGCCAGGACTTCCAGATACCAACTACACTGAACGCTCAGTTACAGCGGGAAGCGAGGCGTGTACGCGTGAGGAGTTACAACGAACTCACGTTCGAACTCAGGCCCTCCTTTGATGAAAGAGTAAACTCCATCCTCTGAAAGTTATGGCCATGTGAAATTGCCAGGCTTGTGGGGATAACCTTCTCAGCATACTCCATGGACAGCTGAAGGTCAGGAATGCCCGTTATTATATGCATGCACGCATGCCTAGTAAGCTTGGTATACATAAAGACACCTTGTAAAAGACAGACCCTACTTTATGAAACAGATGGAACATCCTACAAGGTAATCCTTGCTTTAGGAAAAAGCCCAAAATAGGTTTTAAAGCAACACAAGAATGCACAGCTGCTTTACCCATTCAGCTTTCACTCCAAAGCAGACTTTGGGTCTTTTTGGTAAAGTCATTACCTCAGCCTGGTAATGACTTCCTCGTTGAGGACAAGCACTTGGATTGCCCAAGGCCTGAAGTCTGGTCCAGAACCTGGTAGCACCGCTGGTACCAGGGCAAGAACCAACCTCCCCTTGTTCCCACTTCAAAAGAAATTGTTCTGAGAACAAGGCTGATGGACCCCACATACCACACAACTAATATATGGGTCAGGGGATGCTTTTCAGAGGACCAAGAAATAACCAGCTACACCTAAGTTTCTTGGCTCTGGAGGAATCCAGAGACTACTTCTGGTGGGCAAAGCAACCAAGCACCTCCATGAGAGCAGTGAAAGGAAAACAGCCCTACAATTCCCCCATGTACCCCCAACCAGAACTGCTAGGAGGAATATCCCTGTGCCGGGTTGCTCTGGCACCAAAGCAGTCCACTCCTTTAGTCTAATCCACTGCCGTTAGAGGGAAGGAAGGACATCAGAACAACATATTGTTAAGGTTAGGCAGGAACTCAGTGTCATCAGTTACTTCACTGAAAAAAAGGCAAGTCCGCTCCCCTTCCTGTATGTTACATATTATTAAAAGCATGGGATTGAGCTTATTGATCTGAAGTCATTTGCCACATTAGAAAGCAAATGCACTTCATTCACAGTGCTTAAATTCAACTCACTTGCCAAGCATGGATGCATGCTCCATGCTTACTTTGTAAAACAAGGACAAACTTAACCCAAAATCATGCTAAAAGACTCAGTCAAGAATAAAGCCCAGTCCTTTGTCTGAGCTAAGCCAAATTGCTTCCAAGTACAAGCAATGAAATAAGCTGTACTTTCCACCTATACTTAGCCCATATTTAAAATATTAGCATGTAGTAAGAGCGTTTACTAATTACATCAGGAAAGGAAGAAAAAACACAAGCTTACCTTTACACTTTTTAATGGTCTAATAGCTAAAAAAGGTCAGACTATTTAGAATTCATACAAAATACAAGGACTTGTATTTCCACAGAGCCTTCCCCTGACAGGGCAGGGAACTTTTTACTGTAACTGCACCACTATCTCACCTTATACTGTCAAGCTTCATCTTAAAATCTACCTCAGAGTAATTTATCTGTGTCTTAAAAGCACACAGCTTGCATCTGGAAGAATTATATTTTTGTTTTGTTTTGTGAAATTAAAAAATGCTCATAGCATCCACAGGAATAGGACTTTACAGGCTTAAACACAATCATCCCTGCATCACAGGCAGAGCTATTTGCATTACAGTTAGCTATACAGTCACTAGCGGTAGTGATCAGCCCAAGGTACACAATCCTTACTCCAGCTTCTCCGTGCAATCCCCAAACCGCTCCCTTCCTGGGCCAAGACAAGTACCCGTGCAACCCAACCTGAAACTCTTCTGGATGGCTCGCTCTCCCCTCCGACGGCCCCACACAGGGGCAGGGGCAGGGGGGCAGAGGCAGCAGCCCAGTCGCAGAGCGGGGGACTCTCAAGCATTACACTGCTGAGGAGGGGGCTGCCGCCCGCCCGTCCCTAACCGTCCCAACCGCCGACGAAACGAACGGCAGCGGGCCCGGCGAGGCGAAGAGCGCCGCGGGACGCCACCGGTGCCGCCAGCGCCGCGGGCGGGAGGCCGGGGCTGCGCGGGGAGCAGCATCAGGGCCGGCACACGGGCGCCGTACAACAAGATGGCGGCGCCCAGCGGGAGGCGCGGCTGGGCAAGCGGAAGCCCTTGCGTCCCGCCCGGAAGCGGCCGGCGTGCTGCGGCGGCCATGGCTGACGAGGAGGAGGACGCGCCGGTGAGCNGGCGCCTTCTCCTTCGCTGTGTCCGCCCAGTTCGAGGAAGACGCGGAGGAGGCTGGAGGAGGCCTGGACGGCGGGCAGGGCAAGAGGAAGCGGCTGTTCTCCAAAGAGCGTGAGTCGGGGGCGCTTGTCGCGGCCAGCCCTTGCCGGCTTCTGCCTGCCTGTTTGCCGCGCGCGTTCGGGCGGGAGCCCGCCTGCCCGGCGGGCCCGAGCGCGCCCCGCCGCCCGCACGCGTGGGCTGGTGAGCTTGCGCCAGGTGCGCGTTGCTGATCGGCCGCTGAGGAGACGAAGGCAGCCTCACGCCGAGTGTGTCTTTCTGCAGTAAGGTGCATGATGTACGGATTCGGGGATGACCAGAACCCTTACACAGAGTCAGTGGACATTCTTGAGGACCTGGTAATAGAGTTTATCACAGAAATGGTAAGTCAGCTGTACACAGCGTGGTCGAGACATCCTCACTAAGGCCTCAGCCTTCTGAAGGCTAATGCCTCTGACTTGATTACTGCAAAAAACTCTTGGTGCTACTAGGAAAAATCTAAACTCGGACTTTGCTCTTCCAAGAGTAAGACAAAATTCATGCATTTTGCTCCGTGTGGGTGTAGAACAGTGCTGAAGTCTTTAAGCAGCAGTTAATGTAGGGGAAAAGATCCACAGCTACCTTGGAGGTTCACTGTGGCATCACTACATGTGCAGCTGACAAAAGATGGCTCAGCCTCTTGAATTTATCTACTTCTTGTGCTTTCTCATTGTCTTTATATGGATGGGAACGCAATTCCATGCTACAGAATAAATGCAGGCTTCCAGGACCTGAAGCCATTGCTGTTGCAGGCTTTTGGATACTGTCTGAAAGCTTGTGGCTTTAAAAAAAAAAAAAAAACACTTAGTGTTTGTTGATCCCCTTTTTCTTGAAAGGTTAGCCTTGCTTACCCTCATCAGAATGCCCTAAACTGCCTTCTGATACAGATATTGCACACTGCATGCAAATTCTGCTTGATGACGTTGTTCCTCAAACACTCTGCAGATCAGGTGTCCCCTCCTGTGTGCGATCTGGCTTTAGTTTTGATGTCATTGCTATTATGTATGTAGCAGTACATGCTGTGTGGAAGTGACAGCATTTAGTTCTTTTGTGACTAGGATGGTGGTGCCTAGATCCTGCGATTGCCAACTTCTTGATTATAAAAATGACAGGAAATAAAGTGGAATTGAGAGCAGAAAAAAAACTATGGGGGCAGAGGAACGCTATTTTTTTTCCTCTTACAGACACACAAGGCCATGTCAATCGGACGGCAGGGTCGCGTACAGGTTGAGGACATTGTCTTTCTAATCCGCAAGGACCCCCGGAAGTTTGCCAGAGTTAAAGACCTCCTGACTATGAATGAAGAACTGAAACGAGCCAGAAAGGCCTTTGATGAAGCAAACTATGGATCCTGATTCTGTGCGCAGGCTGCTCTGGGGCATGTCTTGGGCACCTGCTGCCCAAAAGGAAGGAATGGCACGTGTGTTGTTTGGAGGGGTTATTCAGGATGGAGATCATCACTGAGGGATATCTGTATCTGCCCTGCCTCCCAGCCTCTTCTGGGAGGTATTCAAGCAGCTGAATGTTACCTGATTGTATGCGGTATACTTATGTATTTTTGTTCCATTCTATCAATTTGAGAAATGAGTTCTAAAGATTCTTTGAAGGTGACAATTCTGTTTGAAGTAGGACTGTAGGACATCTAGAGGGCTAATGACAATTTTTTTCTCTACTTTGGTTGTCACTAGGTATTCTGTTGACAAGAAACGTAGAGAATGGACCTTGGTTAACTGGACAAACCAAGTTTTCAAGCCCAAACTATTGAAAGTTCCGCTGTCTGCTCTGTATATGCTCTTTGAATAAAACAGTTTGAGTTTATGCCCACTCTTCATAACCTAAACTTACATTGATCACTTCACACTGGATGCATAATGTGTTTTTTTTAGCACCTAATTGGCTGTTCTGTTCAGTAGACAGAGCTGTCTTGTTTTCTACCGTAAGTAAGCCTAGGAAACTGAAGTTAACCTGTTCAGCTTTACTTGCACTTAGACACTTTCCTTGCCCCTGTTGGACAGGTGTTCCCCAATAAAACTGGTTTGTCTTCAGTCTGAGAATTTTTTCTATGTAATTTCCTGGTGATCCTGATCTTGGGACTTGGCTCTTGCTTGTAACTGATGGAAAGCACTAACCCCACTGCTTGTTCTAACATTATTTCATAAGTACATGTTGGAATAGCTCCACCTTACCTTGCCAAGCAGGCAGAAACTGCATGTTGAAAAGACTTCAGGACAGTGGGAGACATGTTCACCGGTAAGGAGTTTACTCTTGCAGGCTGTGCTTTGCCCCATTTCTGGAGCAGTAGAATTCAGTTAACTCCCCATTTCAGGACAAGGATAACAAATGCTGAATAGTGATAATACTGCAAGTCAAGGCTGTCGCCTATACAAGCAGCAAAGAAAGAAGAGTATAACAACACTTTCTTGGATCAGTGGCAAGTCCTTTGTCCTAAGCAGCAGTAAGTAATTAGCTGCAGCCTTCTGCCTTGGGTGGTAATTATTTGCACTGTGGATGATGGTCCAGCAGCAGAAAAAGGACATTAAGTAAGAGGTAACTCAAAGCCTGGACAAGGGTAGGTGAAAGGATAAAGGTTGCATATCTGTTTTGAACACTACTCCATAAAAAAAATGCTGTTTTACAAAAATACACTAAAATAGGTGCTATTTTCTTAGCAGAATTCAGGGTGTGAGTTACCGAGACACTATCAGTGTTCTGAGAGTTTTACTTAGGGAAGAAGACCCCTCCTCCTCCCAGTCCAGGATCAGACACCCATTGCTGCAAAAATAGAATCAATATCCATGTTCTCAGAAACTTTCTGCACGGAGCCAGGGCTTCCTTTCAACAGCAGCTGCTTAGGGGTCCCTGCTGCGCTTAGCGTGTCAGGGGCTGTACGAGTGATGGACTGTCCAGCCTGACTTGAAGGCCCCATGATGGGTGAAACACTGTTCTCACAGACTCCAAAAAGCTCAGAGTGTTTTTGCCGTACAGTCCGAGCTGTCTTCAAGCGCTTGGACGATTTCATCTTCCTTCGACAGAACCACACCCCAAGGTACTGCTTTGGCCAGCGTGCGTTTTGGGAGCCATATAGGAGGTATTTACAGACAGACGTTTTGACACAGTACAGTTTCTTCTGCAAGCTTAAGGGAGGGAAGGGGCACAAAACAGAACTTTTAGCAGCTGTTGCAGTTATTTCTTTTGGTGTTTTCAGAGATTTAGTTATTGGCATTCTCTACCATTTTACTTGTCACACCCACGAGATACAACAGCATCTTGTACAATAGTAGCTAGGACATTCTGACACCCTTTGCATCATTTAACAGTTACCATTATACATGCACACATTAAATTGCATTCTCATCCTCCCTCTTTATTCTGTATTTGTGCGTTTGTTAACCTTATAAATCCTCTCGCAAGTGAAACTAAACAAAATATTCGTATCAGAGGGTGTAGTGACCTGAAGTAGCAATCCTGTTTAAGCTCAAAAAAATAGGTTAGATCACTGCATTTCTCTACACTGTAGCAAAATACATACTATTAAAATGTAAACTTTCAGATCCAGAAACCCCGCACCTATGCAAATTACCTGCATCCTTGAGCCTCCACGTGGTGCAGCCGGTTGCTTTTCAACAATTTGTTACGCAGAAAATAAGCTTCTGATTTGAGTTTGTTGCCTTTGCACCACAGAATAGCTTTTCTGAGTGCCTCTGACAGTTCCCCAAAAGATGTAGCTGTTTGAAACATCTGCACAAGAGATGTGGTATGCTGCAATTTTGCCATACAAGAGGAAAGTGACACTGGCACATCTTTAAAAGGTGTTGATGTAATGCATCTACCCTGAAACAAAGAGTAACAGAAATAGTTAGCTTTTTAAAAATATGACATGCCTGGCCCTCTGCTGGAAAGGAGCAAAGCTCTGTTTTTTGTGACAACATTCCTCGCTTCATAAGAAGAAAGTGTAAGAGCATTCTTGTTTTGTGGAATACGAAAAGAAGTGGCAGATAATGAGAATTTATATTCCTGTCTACTGACTTGCTCTCTGGTCATTTCACTTGAGATACCAGCAAATGCTTCCACACCAAACTGGCCTGTCAGACAAGCAAAAATAAGGCAGAGAAAGGGGACATTTTCAATCACAGATACCATGTTTTGAGTGTTAGGAACTTAAGTTAAAGAAGAAAAAAAAAACTCGTGTAAAATGGTGGCATACAAACCTCTTGTGTTGGAGGTCTGGATGGTCTAAGTAAGCTCTTCACATCAAACGCAAGGTGCTTTCCTACAGAGAGATGAGAGTTCTCATTATCAAGTAAAGAGTTTTAAGTCTTTGCACAGAGACACTAACGCTTTGCCCTGCTGAGCTCTCGGCTCTCTTGCTGTCTCAGCAGGCTCAAACCTGTACTCAACATTTCCAGGCACACTTAAGGGGGTTACCCCCATCTCGCATGGCAAGCGATGAAGAGGATGCAGAGATTTACAGATGGCTGCAATGGTGAGCCTACATGGGTAAAAGCTTTGTGCAAACAGCTGGATGCCTACAGTCACTGA
The DNA here is from genome assembly GCA_013399115.1 of Anseranas semipalmata. Taxonomy (NCBI): domain Eukaryota; kingdom Metazoa; phylum Chordata; class Aves; order Anseriformes; family Anseranatidae; genus Anseranas; species Anseranas semipalmata. The sequence continues at coordinate 634,234 of VXAA01001032.1, forward strand.
CCACAGGCCTGACTGCAGGGGAAGACTGAGGCACAGCCCAGAACCAGCAGACACAGGGTCTGTGCATCCTGCACTTACAATCTTATATACTCCTGTATGGACTGCAGACGGTGCTCTTTGCTTCCCTCACCATACTTGGGCCCTATCTATACAGAAGCAGGAAAATACAGGACCTGCATACTGCATTCATTACTTGCTTCTCTCCACGCTGTATTATGTTTAAAAACACCTCTCCCCCCCCAGTACTGACATTATCTACAGCTTCACAAAGACAAGGGTACATGCAGCATTCTCCTCCTCTTCCAAGGACAGGAGAGGGGAGTTTGTACTCGAACTGCACTCTCTGGGTAGTAAAGTGCTTGGCTCTGTTGGACAGAGGTTGCAGTCAGTCTCAGATATCAGAAACCAGTAGCACTGTGGCACAAGGCCTTACCTCTGCTGTCTCTGGTCACCAGAATTGGCTCCCCAACATCCGTAGGGATGCTACAGTTTTTCACAGCACTCACACGGGTCACAAAACCTCTCTTTTTGCCAGCCTCTGACACTGCCTTTGGCATGGCTGGAAAAAGCTTCTTCAGCCAGCTGGTGGGTCTTTTTGCTGTTAGCATTTTAGCCTTTTGCTTCTTCACCTCAGAAGAAAGGTCAGCTCCAAGAAAGTTACTGATATCAGAAGGGAAGGCAAACCCCTTGATATAAGGCATCTGTTGGGTCGTGGACACCAGATGAAGTGATGTTGACAGCACGCCATACAAGGAAATGAGGCTCTGCAATACACACCTGTACTGAATCCTGTAGAGAGAAAACAGAAAGCTATAGTTTCTCCTCTAGCAAGACCTTGTGCTTGTACTCAATGAACAACTACCTTCAGCTCAAGAGGAAGAGCTGATGGACAAGATTCCAAGCTGCCCTTTCCCTCTACTCCCACCCAATACACTCTTCTTTTTACACTCCATCACCATATTTTCCTTTAATATTAGTCAGAGCTCCCCCTGCCGATATGCCTTCCACTTTTCAGGCATGTTCAAGATCAGAGTGTAGGCTGAAATGACTGGCAAAGCCCTGCACAGGAGCTCCTCCACTTCCCTAGAGCTCTGCAGAGTGCCACACCTGGGATTCAGCAGGTTCCCAGGTCACATCCAAGTCATTGGACAAGAGTTCTTCCTCAAAAAGCAGTGTGTACGAAATCAGGACAATTGTGCTAGCACTGATGCTGTACAATCTCCTGCTCTGTGTTTGCTGGGGAAAGAGAGATGTCCTATGCAAAACACCATTTTCCTGAGTTCTTGTACACAGTGCTGTTACTTTGTCAGCTACGGGCAGCAGTTACTTTCCCAGTGCTGCTCTGCAGTACTGAGAGACCAGAAGAATGATTTCCCTGGAAAACTTAGCAGTATTATAGAACAACTTTATCACGTCCTTTCCACTTCAGCATGAGGCCGACCTACTGCTTGCTGCAAAATACCACGTCAGCATCTGTGGCAGGCGGTTTGCTATGAACCAAGAACAAAGCCTTCTGAAACAGCATGCAGGAAGTCTCTCTCCACTTACAAAACTCTTGAGGTGCTAGAATCAAGTCCAAAAGGATGGAGAGATCTCTGATTTATAAGATCTTTTTCCTCTCTCCTCCCAATTGAATAAAGCTCACTCAGCAGCAAGACTTTAATTACAAGCCCTTCTCCCTGACAGGCATGTCAAACAGACAGACAACAAACAAGACTCTTGACTACACAAACCATAGCCGGCTCAACAACCCTGAAGCCACAGTGTTCAAAAGTATGAATTCTTGTGAACAGAGATGTTTAACGGACAAGCTGAAGATTACACCAGTTAAGGTTAAAAAAATAAACAGCATGTAATGAAACTTGCTGAGCACACCAACTAGAAGCGATTCACAAGGCAATATCCCGCATAATTTGGGAGATGAGTATCCAAACTTTGGGTTGCTCAAGGCCAGAAGAGCAGCCAGCCAACAGCCTGAGGTTCCTACATAATAGCTTGAAAATAAGATGTTTAGCTATCAAAGAAACTTCAAGTTGCACACATGAATTGCACAGTTGAGTCCACCAGCAATATAGGGCCTACAGCAGACCTTATTTTGGTCTCATGAACTGCTGCTGGTGACCTGTAACAATGTTTACATAGCAAAAAAAGGATACAGAAATGCTTTACAGCAACAGTCCAGTAGACGCAGAATGAGCTTGCAGCCTCCCAATACCTTCACAGCCACTGTTTCCAGCATAGGTTGGCTGGGAACTAAGTGCTCTGCATGGACTTGGGGTTTATTTTTCCTGTGGCAATACAAAAATGAGGAGATGGTTATGATCTAGCATTTTCTCATTTAGCTCTGAAGACTGAGTCAACGCGTAGCATAACATACAGGGTCATGATGCTTACTTGGGAATCAGTTCTGTCAGGGTTTCAATGCAGCCCAACAAGTTCATTTTCCACAGACGCTTCAAGCATTGTTCTACCTAGAAAAAAAGAAAATTCCTTTAACTGGTGTTTTGAGAGACGTGAATGCCTTGGTCTAAGAACTGTCACTATATTAAGTGACACCTGTCCCTTATGAGTTTAATAGCAAACTGCACGTCTGTCTGATGCAATGCTCTGGTCACGTTCCTATATCTGCACTGTGATGAAGAACCCTGTTCACACGACTGTGAATACAGAATTCAGCGAAGAGCTAGAGCAGGGCACTGTTAATTGGTGCTGTATGGTTTCTCCCGCAGTACACAATGGCTTTTAGGATTTAGCTAGTCTTTCAAAAATGAAAAAGCATAAATGAACCAAGAAGGTAAGTATGATCAGTGTTTTATTTCAGCATAGTTATCTGAAGATAGTGACAATCCCTTTACCGGAAAATTGGTAAGGAGTTCAGCTCTTGTCTTAAAAGAGGAAGTACCTAATAGAGTAGCTTGTGGTTATTCTCCCCCCCACACATACACACTATTACAATTAATTGAAATTCAAATCCCTGTACGAATCTTATATGCAAAGGTATGCAGTCACGCCTGCTTCAGATCTTGGTGTGAGCAAAAGAGGCTGACTACTAGTTACATGAGGCTGGAAAAGCACAAACTGCACTGACGACAGACAGCCTGGAAACCAACTGCACCAAACTGAGGAGGCCTAAGATGCAAAAAACCTACTTTTTGCACGATGCGCCAGGTGCCAAGCTCTACTCCAAGGCCTTTCTGGGACCAGTGACCGGGGCCCGGGGTGCAGCACCCAGCCCCCCGACCCGGGGCCCCTCCTCACCTGCTGCAGGGCCAGGTAGGGCCGATGCCGGAGCAGCCTGCTGTGGTAGACGTAGAGCAAGGCCCGCAGGACGCGTCCCTCGACGGCCAGGCCTCTCCCCGACAGCCTCCTCACGGCGACGCCGCAGCGACGCCGCAGCGCCGGCAGGCACCTCGCTGCGGGAGGGAGGGCGGCGCCTCAGCGCCCGCCGCGCGCCCCAACCGCCCCAACCGCCCC
>VXAA01001032.1:637802-657862 GCA_013399115.1 Anseranas semipalmata
GGCCGCGACCAAGTGGCCGCGGCGGGGGGGAGGGAAAGAGAGGGAAGCGAGGAGGGTCGTGCACCTGAAAAGCATCAGTCAGTATCAGCATTTGGGACAGGGAGGGGTGTTGCTGCCCTGGCCCCGGGGGCCCCCCCGGCCTGCCCCAGCCGTGGGGATTTGGCTTGTCAATGGCCAGAGGTGACAGCCAGGCTGGAGTGGGGCCAGTGGTGGGCGCAGGTGCCCCGTGAGGCTGACTGCTGCGACGTGCTGGTGCACCCAGGCTCATGCCAATGCTGACTAAAGTGGCGTCCCTTTAAAAAAAAAATTAGAGCAAAATGGGCCTTAACGATCACACCTGTACAGAATGGAGTGGTGAGGGAGCAAACGCGGAGGCAGAACTGATAAAAGGCTGCTGCCTGAGCACTCCCCTGTCCTGGGAATGGGGTGTTAAGCTGCCTGGGCTGGGGGATAGCCCAGGAGATGAGCTGTAAGGGTGAAAATGGAGTCTCCATGCTGTGAGCAGAAGGCTGCAAAGGTCTCTCTAGCTGAGATTCTGAGGTGCTTTGAGCACCCTGTAAGTGAGGAACAAGCCTGGGCTATTTGCTTTCAGTGCTGCTGCAAAATGGCCCAGTTAGCTCAGGGGCTGTACCCATCGCTCCACTCTGTATTCATAAAAGGTCCTGGAAGCATCTTTATCCATGCTGATGGCACTGTTTCCTTCAGGGTATACCACAAGTCTGGTAAGAGCACAAGTAGCTGAGGATGCCAGGTGTTATTATTGTAACTGGCTGAAATTTAGGGACAAAGTGGGGGAAAAAAACTTTTTTTCTTTCCTTCTCTGTATGTTGTTCAGGCTGTTCTGACTGTATAGGCTGTTCTGCTGCCTACGCTTTATTTTAAAGGACCATGGATGAGTGGTAATGCAGGTGTATAACCTGCTAATTTTTCTAATAATGCTTTAGCGAGTCATTTATTTTTAGGGAATAGCTGGGATGAAAGTTTATTACAACTTTGAAAAAAATATTATTTGAAACAAATAATCTGAGGCTTTATTTAATGTCCTGCTCTGTTCATCTTCTGATCTATAGTTCCCTTGTATTAACTCTCAAGGCAAATCTATGATGGACAGTTTCCCTTTTCTTACTGCTATGTGTAGCTGGCAAACAGCAACAAGCTTTGTCTTATGTAGTTGCACTACTGCAGAGTTAATTGCTAGGCTGGCTCTGCAGGGACAAGAGTGGGTAGTAAGGAATGAAGGTAAAGATGCACTGCCTTCCTTGTGGTTAGATACCTCCTAGCAAACAAAAGAAAGTAACCAGCAGTGATTAGTGTGGGGCTAATGCTCCCAGTAAGTAGAAAGAGTATCTTGTGTTGCTCTGCAGGAGTATCCAAATGCAGGCCTGGTTTCCCTAGGTGGGACTGGCCTTATTGAGGAGGATTTGTTTCCTTTTTACCAAGAACTCTCCCCATTTCTCTCTCTCTCTCTCGATGGAGCTTCTAAGAGCTCTTTATCAATGCCTATGCAGTTACCTTCTCCCCTACCTCCTCTCTTGTTTCCCTTTCAGATGTTGGCAGCATTCAGCAGTCAGAGGACAAGGTAGGCCTGTATCTTTACCTTCGTATGTGTGCAGATATATTCCTGCTGTGGTAGAAAGCCAGTATGGGAGATGCAGGCGTCTAGGTGTCTAAAACTGTCAAGGTGTTTATATTTGCTGAGCATTGTGGGGATGATTGTCCCCTGCAATCCGGAAAATGAAACAAAATGCTAAGACTGAACTCAGGTAAGACAAAGGGTCTGGGAAACAATGTGCACAGATGCTCCCTACTGCGGGATAGCTTACAGACTTTTTGTCTCGGTAACAGATCATTTAGAGGTGCTAGATAAGGTCACTTAAAAGCTTAAAACAGCTTACTAGGGGAGGGTCTCAGGCCACATGATGAGCATCTAGTTGCTTTTTGAGCTCTTCTCATCCTGAGCGATGTGCTCAGCCATGAGGGGCAGCAGAGGGCACCCATATGGCTGGGAAGTGGGGGCTGTGAAGTTCATTCACAAGGCTTTGTGCTGCACTGCTTCCTTGGCTTCCGTCTGCAGCTGCTGGAGTACTTGGGAGTGGTGATCTATGAAGCCCTGGACTGGGGAATCGACAGCCAAGCGGAGCGAGAACTGAGTGACCCATTGGAGAAACTGCTCTGCCTCCTGTTGAAACTGGATGATGAGGCAACGAAGCCAGCAGTCAACCTGCAGGATGTCATCAAGGTTTCCTTCTTCCTACTTAGTAAATACAGTAGCTTGAGAGGAGTTGATGGTTACCAATGCTGTTAACCAAGATGAGATGACAGACAATTTCTGGGGCAAAGCTGGGGAGCTTGTTGGAGGACATAGAGGGAACACATGGCTTTCCCATCAGAGGGGGAAGGTAAAAACATCTTAGGTGCACTCAAGTGCCTATGGAAAAGAATTAAGAAGGAAGACTGAGCATGGCTCTCACAGCTGTGTCTACAAAGTCCTTCTGTACATAGTCTCCAAAGGTAGCACTCTATACCCAGAAGACTGTGGATATTGAAACAAGTCACTTGTCCATAATATTTGGTCTCTGCAAGAGGATTTGAATGTCACAACTCAAACTGTTGGTTTCCTCTCAACCATAATTTAAGGGTACAAGAAACTTTCCATGCCCCGGTCTGATCAGGGTAGGGGAGCAAGGGGGAAAAGAACATGAGAAGTGACTCCACCTGCTATGTTTTGTTGTGGTTTGTGTGTGTTGGAAGCTTTTCCTTCCAGGTATTTATTTCAAAACAAACCTTATGGAGAACAAGATGGGTAAATTACACAGCTACCTAAATTATTGTACATATAAGATTAGGTATCTTGCTTCTTTGTTTGTTCTACTGCAGATGCAGAGGAGCAAAAAAAAGATACAAAGGGGCTGTGAGGAAGATGGCTTTTAACCACAGATTGAGAAAACTGAATTTTGCTTTCCTCCAGCCTTCCATGTTTTTTTTCACTTCAAGATCTCTTTTAAATAGCTCCACTTCTTTCAGGCCTGTGAGGAGCGCTTGTCCATGCCTTCTGAGGCTACCAGCCATTATGAAATGACCTGTAGGAGTCTTTTTACTGAATTTATGGAGCTTCAGAAGCTTGTGTCCATCATCCAGACCTCCAAAGAGGTATATTTGGGATCAACCCTTAGCTCCTATCCCTTCTACCTACATAAATTGATCTACTTATAATGTAATCTTCTGGTTGCACTAGAAATGGAGTACCTGGCTGAAGGTCTATTTTCATGACATGAGAGGCTTCTGTCTCTGCACCACAACAGTAGTAATTTACTGTAGCTTTTGAATGTATGGGTCTTTGGGGCTTCTAAGCTTTTCAACATTAATAATTCCCACTGGATAGATGGGAAAGCACTGGACAGTGCAATGTAATGATGTCATGTGCTCGATTCTCAGAGTCTGAGGAAAATGGATGTTGAAGATTTGCTGGAACCCCCCCTGCAGAAGAAGGAAAAACAGTGGGTAAGGGATTTAATTCCTTCATTATGGGAGGTTGGGCTTTTTTGTCTATCCTTGCTCTCTGAGGTTTTCCAATGACTACTTTCTCTTTTTAAAAAAAGAGCTTGAACACTAACAAAACTTCTTAGGTTGTTCAAGAGCTTAAGTAGTTAAAGACTTGTCTGCAAAACAAGCTGGGGAGTGAACTTGAAGTTAAACTATTTCATGCGTTTACCTCATGTGGACGCTTATTCTGCACAAAGAGCCTCTTTGTGGTTCAACTTAAACCACTTCTAAAAGTGAAATTGGAGGCACTCTTTGGAATAAGTGTCCACAAGTAGTTACTCATGCTGTTTCTTCCTGAAAATGAGCCCAAACTCCATCTCTTGGCAGAAATTGATACCTGCCAAAAGCAGTCTGCTCCTTTCTGTAGCTGGATTGACAGCTCCCAGCAAACTGATCTGTTGGTGGTGGGAGTAAGGTGGACTAGATCACTTTTTTCATGTGGGGTCTGTGCTGGTTCAAGGCTGGAGGGGACCGAAGGCAGCTAGTTGCTCTGTCCATCCTTGTGGTTGTGCAGCTCCAGCAGCTTAAAGACAGGCAGAGCGGGGAGAGGGGGGAGGCTGGAGATGTAGCTCTTACCGCCTGCTCACTACCTTTCCTGTCCTTCCATTCTGTCCTTCTGTAGATCTTGGACTGTGTTTGGGGCAGAGAAAGCAACTCATTCCATTCTTTTCAAGGCCTACATAGTTAGGGCTCAGTCAGAAACAAATAGCTCTTCTGGCTGGACCTCTGCCCAGTATAAACAAATGTACTGTAGTCTAGAGTCTGTGGAGACAAACGGCAAGCCCCGAGAGACTTGTGGACTCACTCCCTTTGTCTAAATAGCACTCGCTTTGAAGCGTGCTCAAACTATTCGTATGAAAATGTTTGTGAAATGTGTGTTTGGGCATATTCTCAATTTTGTGATCTATTAAAATAAACTGGCAAGCTATCGCAAACCACAAACTCATCAACAGCAGTTGATGTTCTTTTCTGCAGGGAATACATGAATAAATACATGGGCTTTGCCGTGTGGCCTGAAGGCCAGTGTATTTGGCCTCTGCTCCTTCAGGAGACAAATTCCAAAAGCAGGGTGTCTGTTGCAAATCCTCTGCCTCTAGTTTCCAAGTCCCTGTGCACCAGTTGATTGCATCATTCTGACAAACTCTTGAGTTTAAAATAACCAGGGTGCCAACTTTGCTGGGATCCCACAGATTGGAGCTGATGCCTTGAGTGGTGCCAACCAGTTAATGCTGTCTGTGGACCGTACTTTTCCATCTTGACTGCTATGAAACAGGCTTTCTGAAACACAGACCACTACCTGATATCGTGCACAGCTGTACCATCTCAGCAGAGCTTATCCATAACTGTCAGAAGACAATCTTCGCCTTGAAATCTAAGCACCGAAACCTCTTAGGAACAGTTATCTTACCATTAATCTGTTGAACAGAATGAAATGTATTTAGTGTTGTACAGGAAGCAAACGCTGATCGGTTTGCCCAGCTCTTTCTTCAGTAGGATTTTGAGAGATTTTTTTTGTTTTCCTACACAATAAATATGGTAGTCCAGGAGATATGGCTAGTATATGGCTACTATCTGACTGTTCTAGTTGTCTGGAGTTGAGATAATGACTATCCCAAAGCCTGGCTAAAACAATCCAACTAAACATCCTTCTTGAAGGCAGCCCATCAGTCAGAGCCTGCATAAGACTTTTTTGATATTATACCAAGATATCCGAAGGGATAAGTTGAGAGAAGATGCTTCATCCTGTAAGTGGAAGAGGGAGAGGAATTTAAGTGAGAAGTTTTGTTCTGAGGCAGTTTTCTAAAATGTTCTCCTTCCTTTTCACTGTTTATAATACAATCACTTGTTCTTACTCAATTTGCCTTTGGGATCCAGATAAGCTGTTGACTTAGCACTTCCATTACAATGTTGTCTAAACAGGCTATTGAGTGGATTATGGTTTTTTTTTCCTGCCTTTAACTTTTGTTGGGTTATCCTGCATGCCTGAGCATCCTGTGGAAACAGGTATTAATACAGGAACAGGATGAGCAGATGTCAGAGTTATCAGATTGTGTCTCCAGGCTGAAACAGCTAACATAAGCTGCTGCAAAGGTTAAAGTATGAGATCTTTTTCCCTTTGTCTTCCTCTTTGGTCTGTGGGCCCTTCAACCCTTGGCTTCTGAAAGTCTAGATGACTTTAATGGTAAGATTTGGAATTTCATCCTCACTATTTCCTAGGAGGTAATAAAATGGAGAAGAGAAGGATGAAAAAAAAAACAAAACCTTCTGGCACCTGCAGTACTTCCAGGAAGTAGTTATTCAAGAAAATTGGTCTAGCTACCTGGTAACAGAAGCCATGTTTTGCTGAAGTACATTCATAAAGTTAATGACAAAATTCAGGAACGAACCTGGGGAGCCAGCTCACTTAATTGTAAAGTGACTTCTGTAAAGAGAAGCAATTCTTCATCCTGGTACTGTGCCCTTATCTGCAAGTGGGTTGAAGGGGGTGTTAAGGACACACTTCTGTGTTTCTGCATGACTTCAGCCGCTAAGTGTGCCCTGTTACAGGGAGGGAGAGAATGCTGCTCCATGCCTTCTAGCCAGCTGTTGACTTGGTCCACACTGGATTCTCCTAGGCATCCCTGTGGCCCAGCGTCATTTGTGAACTGCAGAATGGAGTGAGGCTGCGCAAGGCCACTGAACGACCACAGCGTCCTGCCCCTCTGAAAGAATGTACCCGCTCCCCCTATGAATTACTTCTGGATGATATCCAGCACAAGAGGTACAATCTTCGGAAGGTGAGTGACTACAGCAGACAATTTTGAAACCATCTGCTCTAACAACCTGGTTTCTAAACAATACTTGTTGAGACCTCTTCTCCAAAAGCCTGTCTTAAAAGTCTTTCTCAAAGGTACTCCTAGTCCAGAAGTGTCTGGAGCTCCCTCTCAGCTACAGCTCAATATTTGATCACCATGTTTATCCGCCCAAACACTTCATTTCCAGTACCTTTTTAATTCAGGGGTAGCCAAACTTTTATGAAGCTGGGTAGTAAACTTTTTCTGTCTCCAGGGGTCAGCCAGTCTCTTCTCGGTGCAATTAAGCTGCCTTGCACACAACAGCTCCATGAAACAGACCCTTGCCTACTTATGCTTTCTACCTCAGACGCTTGTGTCTTCATGGGCTTCTTGAGCTGTGCTGTGCTTGGCATCTCTTACTAGTTTTTTTTGCCTTTTCAGCTGCTGTGAGATGTGTGAAAGTGTAAAATCACTTCTGAGTGCTCTGCTCAGCCTCAGGCCTGTAGGCAGGGTATACAGGCTACTGCAGGAACTTAGGCAGGGTTAAAAAAGAAAGAAAGAAAAAAAAAAAAAGCAGAACTGCTTCCAGGGGCTGTGATGCTGACTCAAGAGGTAGGGGCTTCCAGCAATGTTGCTGTTGCTGAAGGTGTCCAGATACAAAAACGACTGAGTGCCTCTGAAGGTTTGTGATGCTGTTCACTTGCTGCAGCTTGAGCTGGGAATGATGAGCAGATCTAAAGCATTGGCGTAAGGCTTTGTGGCATTGGCGTGCTTTGCAAACAGACATCTTGGCAGAAGATGAGAGACAACTCAACTTGTAATAAAGAGCAATATCTTAAAAAGTGAAAAGTTTGCTTACCATGCTAGACGTCAGCTTTTTTTCTCCTTGATGGTGCTCCTAGAGTGCAGGTGGTTAAAAGCTTCAGCTAAACCATGCACCCCTATAGAACCTTAGCACTCACTTTCCTTGATTGTGGCTCCAGCCTTCAGATAAGGCTCTGACATTTGTTTGAAGACTGATAACTTGTTCAATAAATAAATGAATAGTAGTGGAAAGGAGAAAATAACGTCACAACTACTTGTGTTCTTTGCAGTGCATGACAGGATCATTGCACTGTGCAGTACAGAACTATAACTCAAGGTGGCAGGATGAACTGGCTCTTGATTTTTTCCTTTTTTTCCCCCCTGTGGTTGACAAGAAGCACAAGCATCAGTTTGAAGAGTAGTAGTCAGAAATGCTAGAAAAAAGCATGGAGTACTTACTGCTTAGGCCTTTGTTTGTGAAAGTCCTTAAGCAAGGATTTCCCCATCTGCAGAGCTCCTTTAAAACTTCTGTAGCAAACAGTGGTCTAATTTGCAAATGAAAGAAAGCGCAGCTAGTATGGGAAGCTGTTGTGTTGTTCTACCTGCACTCCCACGTGTTCTGCAGTTGTACACACAGGGAAGGCAAATAGTATAGCCCTAAAGTAAGAATAAGTAAACTAGGCAGCTAAAGATGTGCATGTACAGCTTGACTTGTTTCTCCAGTGCTCGCCTTTGCAGCAAGCCCAGGGCTTGATGAGGGAGACGGTCTGCCTCAGAGGAATACCTGCTCTGCAATTCTATCTTGCTATTGTTCCTAGTTGATGTAGGGCTGTAAACCAGTCTCTGAGACTCTAGTTTATGCATACAGCTGCCTGCTGCTACAGTTGTTATGATCTTGTTAACCCACTCAGGAACTCTCCTCCCTGGAGCTGAGTTCTTACTGATGAATGGGATGTGACCACAGTGCTAGTCAGGATCAGTCCTGACATTAAAATCTGAGTACAACATTTTTAGTGGCTTCTTAGAGCATTTTGAGCTGCCAGGACTAGAATGCTGTCTGCTTCCTGTGCATGCTGCAGAGGGCTGTGCAGTGTTTCTGATCGCCTCTTGCCACAGGCAAAGCTGTCTCTTCCAAAAACCCTTATAAGCAAACCTCATCATTCTACATTTCCCTACTCAGTTTTTTTTTATGCCTTCCCCACTTTCCCCATTCTCAAATCCTGAAGCATAATTTCTGTTCTTTCAGGTGATCATCGAGCAAAAATGCAGGACCCCCAGCGATGATGTAGCTGCTCCCAAGCCTCATCCAAAACCTGTAGGTGACCTGGTGCTGCATCTAATGATAGCAAAACAAGATGACTTTAGAGCTGACAGGATGTTTTCTAGGAATATGGAGCTAATCTCTTAGCTATTGATTTGGATTTGGGAGAGGCACGTATTAACCATACTTAAATTTTGGGCAGACCCTCTGCCAGCACATGGGGTTAAGAACATGGGAGGTGACAAATCTTCAGAGGAAAAAGATGATCCAGTCTCCCTTCCATTGCTGCTTCTTCCATCTGGAACATTTTGTGGTGCTGGAAGTACTCCCATACTACTTGATCAAGCCTTGTTTCAAATCTGAGAGTTGCTAAAAGCATTCTACAGCAAACACATTATCTAAAGCTTCTCTCATGGGCTTCAAAAACCTAGAAACAAAGTATGGAAAGCACAAGTATACAGGGCCCAGCGCCCTCTTGAGTGAGAGGCACTTGTAACGCAGTGCAATTGCTGAAGGTCTAGTTCTGTCACCCCTGGTCTCTTCATTCTTTCTACTGGCTCTGCCTGCAGGAGCTGGAGAGGAAGCTGAAAGGGTGCGTGCCACAGGAGTCCAGCTGGCACGAACAACTCATGGCAGAAATAAAACGACCACAGAAGTTTCAGCCATCATCAGCAAGGGAAAGCGAGAGCAGGCCCAAAGGTAGCTGCTACAAAGTGACCTATCAAGCATGCAGGTGAAGTCGTTGACGAAAAATAATGGATGCCCTCTGAAATTAAAGCCCACCTTTTTTTTTTTTTTCCCCGTAGCATATAATGCAAGGGAGGTAGGAATGCAAATTTTCTGTTGATAAAGGTCATACGGCATAAGAATACTTCTTTCTAGAAAATCTGCTTGTGGCTTATTAAGATTTGAAGATGTTTCAGCTTGCCCTTTTTAGGGGGGTTCAAATTTGTCAACTAAGTTAGAAAACAGGATTTCAACCATCACCTAAAACTAAAAGACTATCCAACAGAGCAAAGTCTAGCCAAATATCAAATTGTGATAAGCAGGTATAAAATTTGTCATTTTCTTGCCACAACCCAATATCTCATCTTGTGTGTGCATGTGTGTGTTTTTCTTCCCCTCCCCCCACCCTCAGAAATGCCTGTGGTGCCAAATATTGCCTCGAAATCTCAGAATGACAGCTTCTTAACATTCCAAGATGGCAGTACAGAGCTTAAAACTGTCAACACTATAACACAGCAGCTGGGACCAGGAGTTCAGGTAAGGCTTTAAATGAAAGGACTAGAGAGGTGTAAATAGTCTGGTCTAGGCGTTGGATCTGTACACACATGTATCCTAAAACATGAGGTTTGAATCTTAGTGTGAGCAATCATGTCCCTCTAAAGTGAACGAACACGATACTGTTAGGTTCACTGAAGTACTTGCCTCTACAGAAGCTCATATGATAATTAAACACTTTTTTGTCACATGACTGCTGCCTATAAAAACTAAGGTCTGCTCTGGTCTCTAAAACTAGGTCTTGCAGAAGTCTGGATATGCATGGAAGTTTGGCCATTATGTTTTGGCCAACTACTTTTGTAGTTTTGGCCAAAAACTACTCTCACTTTTACCTCACAATGAGGCAACTGATACTAGGTATACCTGCATTTCACATGATTTATTTTCAGGAAGCAACTTTACCGGTGAATTCCCACTCTTCTGCTGGTGGAGCAACTAAGGGAGTATGTAGTCTTTGGGTTCTTTAACTCCATGGACTGCTCATGAAAAGCTTGACTGCTTGGTTCTGGGATTGAGTCTGAGCATAGTCAGAAATTCTGTGGAACAAAACTTAAGCCCTAACACATCATGTCTAGCACAGATGCTCTGGCAAACAACTAGGAATCTGTTTTCTGTAAACATTTGTCTGAAATGCAATTGCTTAACTAAAGAAAATGGATATGAATTAGCTAAAATTTTTTTAAAATTTATTATATTTGCACAAGTCTGTGCTACTTGTAGGAATGTTCAGTGTTTGAGAGCCATGTGGTTGGTATATTACTATAAACTAGAAGGACCTTCTTTATGGAGACTGCAATATGAATGAATTTTGTTTCTACTTTTCTAGAGAAGCTAGAAACAATGCTGTCTAGATACAGCATTGGGTTTGAACTGGGTTAGTAGGGCATAGCTTCTTGAACTGTTCTCCAGTGTTGCTACATGTGAGCTGGAGCCAAGAAAACGGCAAAGTACGCTGAAAGCTGAAAAGGAAGAATCTAGTGAAGCTGTTTCCTGACTAGATGAAACTCTGGGACTAAAATCTGCATTGAACTTGAGTGAGAGAGATAACAGATGAATCTGAAATTTCACCAGCTTGACTGGAGCTTCCTTTTTTGGGGGGGATTAATTTGCAATTGCCTCTTAGAACACAAAGTTTCTAAATGTATTGCATTGTTTTCTTTCTCCCCTCAACTTCTGGCTAAGCCTTGGACCATTTCTGGTCAGTTCTGGGTCCTGGGTTTTGTTTAGCAGCAGTGCTTCTGAGCAAGTGGACTTGGTCTCTCTTGTATGCAGCTTAAGAATAACTTGTCCTCTGGTCTACAGGAAACTACTCCCAGGCTGTCTTCCACCAGCCAGCTTGCCTCAGCCGGGTCATCAGTAGTGTCCTGCAGCAGCACAGGTCAGTGTCCTTCTTGCTGCACATCCAAACCAGGTGGTGATAAAGTACAGTCAGCATCAGTGGCCTGCTGGGCTGCCAAACCCTTAGGTTGGGGCTTACTGTACTACACCTCTCTGATCAGCTAAAGACACTTGACAGGAGAAGCTCCAACACTGAATAATGAGTCTAGGGAGGTGTACTTAGAAAACCATTCCTCTGCAGTTGACTGAAGCTTGCATGGCTCCTGCAGCTTCAAAACAATGATAGCATGTCCCCAAAGGCATAACTGGAATTCACAGTAAAAGCTAAATGAGCCTTTTGAATGTTCAAGTAGAAAGTGTGCCACTTGATTTTTATTAAACTAAATGGTGCTAATGAAGACTCATCACTTCCTACTGACAAGCATAATTACTGTAACCTCTGCTTTTTGTGATCAGAGCTGATGGGAGTTGGGGGAAGGGGGCGGGGGGGAGGGAGTCCTTGCTACTTTGAGAAGGCAGTGTAGTGCTCTTGAGCACTCAGCTTTTGGGGAGAATATTTAGAAGTTGCCAGTCCTTTTTTTCTGCAATCTAAAACTCTCTTCCTACCCAGGTCTCACTGCAGATTGCACATGTCCTCCCATGAATGCACCCATGCTAGGAGACATCAAATCTAACAGTTTCCTGAACATTGGCCAACAGCAGCTGCCTCCTTACAGAGGACGGTCCAAATCTTTAGAGAGTGGCCTTCAAAGCAAGGAACTTGTAAGTCTGGCATATCAGCTGGCAAGCTGTTCTGATACATCTGGTAATGATTCCAGAATGCACCTTGAACCTTGTGCATGCAGTGATCACGTTATGTTGGTTTTATTTAAGCCACATTGCGTGCTAATCTTAAATTGGGATATTATCTCCTTGGGGACAGTGTAAAACCAAGGTTGTATGCTGTAGTGTCCTTGTGGAGATTTCTTATAGTTCAGTTTGAATGATATGAAATAGTTGTTCCTCGTATAAGACAGAAATGCAACTGCATTACTTGAAAGTATCTGTCAAGGCTTCCTCAAGCAGCCTGTGGTTGGCAATGGGACTGTCCTTCATTCTCCATCTCCCCTCTTTCTGTCTAGACTTTAATACATTCACAAGCATCCTTTAAGCTGCAGTGAGGAACCAAGTGGTTGACAACATGTAGATAGCACAGCATCAGTGACTTCTAAATGTATGTGGTATTGAAGTGACCAGGCTCTAAATGCGGGAGCAATGCTGGGTTTGTGCCACCTTCTGAATCATGGCCTAGCCCTGTTCCGCCTTGACAGGGTATGCTGTGCCCTTTGCCTCCTCCTTTCCTTCTGCACCCTTCCTTCTCCCACCCCAAACAAATCTCTAAATTTACCATAACTCCATGTGACCTCTTTGTTCAGCAGCATAGTGGAGGATGCAGGTGGGCTGGGCTCCCCACCTAGATAAAAGCACTGTTTTCTTTCCTGGTTGACAACCAGACCACATCTGCCATTTTTGTGGGGCCAGTGGGTCTTTTGGGAGAAACAGGGCAAGAGCATCATGCTGTAGAAAGGGACCCTGCACCTAGGTGAGGAAGGGCCAGGGTGCCATCTATGCCATGGTCTGTAACAAAGGGTAGAAGTCCCTAGAGACTGGCTCTGGAGATGGGATTAACTGCTATGGGGACCGAAGGACCTGTCTCAGGAAGCTGCTTGAATTCTTGTCTAAAAGCTCAAAAACTATAGCAGGACTCCCTGTAGTGTTCTCTACTAGTATTGTCAAAGAATCAATGGATACTGCCCATCAACAGCAGAACTGAGTTTTGGGGATGAATGCTGCTCAGCCTCTTGGGACCCAATTTTGAGGATGACTTTCCCAAATGTGAGTGCCTTCAGCTTTCTCTGATGCTTAGCTTCTGTCTTTGGATAGGACTGTCGCTTTCCTGCTACATGGCCATCACCAACCATTGCTGAACTGATTGGAACCAGATACGCAATGAGAGTGCTGAAAGGGGAAGGCTTTTCCCAAGGAGGTAGTGGTGGTGTTTTTCTAAGAGCAAAGGTATGCTTCTTCTCCTTGTTGTGCTGTCCATGCCTTTGCAAAAGCTGGCCGTCTTCATGTCCCTCAGTGTTGAATTGCTGAGGTGCTCTCTGCCTCAATTTATCCTGTTCATGCAGCTGTTCTGAGTTTGGCCCAGGGCTGTATAAAATCTTTTAATACCTGTGCTGTGATGGCTTTAATCAAACTTAAGCTGTGTAAGCTGCCTAGGAAGTAACCCAGCCTTTGCTCAATACTTCTTGTCTGTTATTTCCATGCTAGCAGAACTGACTGCCATTCCTATTTACCAGCTCTGAAATCACAAAGATGTTGTTTGGCATTTGGTACACAGTGAAACAAAGGCTCTTAACTCACACTCCCACACCTGAGTTGGGCTGACTTGAACCACCTTGCTGAGCAGTGGATGCAAAGGCTGGGGCAGGGAACAACCTGCAGCACAGGACTGTTGGCTGTCCACTCTGCTTGCTTATTCAGAGTCTGCTCTAGAGGGCCTGTTCCAACTAGCTCCTTTAGAGCAGATGTCTTCAGTGTAAGCTCTTTACAACACAGATGTGAGGAAGTTCATGCTGCTTGGTTTTGGGGTCAGTTTCTTGCCCTCATTTAGCAGACAAAGAGTTCTGCTAGTACAGCTACGCTACCTCCCCACCCTCTTTATCTCGTGCTCCTGAATCTGTTTTCTTCTCACCTTACTCACCAACCCTGCTTTAACTTGTCTCTCTGCCTATTCTAAAATGGCTCTCTTACCCCCTTTGTGTTCTTGCTGCTGAAGTTTTTTTTTTTTTAGCTTTCTCAAGCTCTGCTTCTCAAGATAATATCACTTCTGACTGCCAGCTGTGTATGAATATGTTCTTTTTTATAAAGTTCAAGAGACTCATCAGCTTCCTTATGACTCATTTTTTTTTTTTTTGCTTCAGGATTGGATTCAAAGTTGCCCTGACTTAATCTCTTTGGGATTGCTGCAGTCTACCTCAAAGAATGTCTCTCTTCTTCCCTCTCTCTTAACTAGCTACTGTTACACTCTTGCACAATACAGCTATTGTTTGTTCAAGAGCCTTTTTTTAAACTCCTGTTGTCTGGCAGCTGCCCCAAACCTCTGCATCATAAAAACACAGTCTGACAAATAAGGCGCTTTTTTGCCTTTTTAGCTTTTAATTCCTGTCTCTCTGCTATCCTTCATTGGATCTCTGTTATTGTATGTGGATCTAAAGCCTTTAGAAGGTTAGTTTATATGCTTGCTCTTTGGCAGGCAGTGGATACTGTTGGTAGAAAGATATTTCCAGTTGGCATTCACAAGTAGCTTTCCATTCCACAGGTCTGTTTCAGCTGCTGTAAGCAGATGTTTCTTAAGTGGCCTTACAGCTGTTACCTCTGCAGCAGGTGAGCTGGTACAAAAGGACTGAATGAGGAGGGAGAAAAGAGTGAAAGAACAGTACTGAAAATACTCGGTATTCAAACAGTTGTAGTACTTGGATAGGAATGGGTTCCTTAGCCTTTCAGTTTTGCCTTACTACACAAGCCAGGCTGAAGAGTCTACAGCTGCAGAGGACATGGAAAAACTTGCCTCTGAAGTGGTATCTCTAATATTAATTCTTAGTATTAAGCTAGCAATAACCAAATTTACTGTGCTAGCATTAGACTTGATTCTTCTCAGCGATTACGCTCTTCATTTTGCTCTGTAGGTTGCATTTTACTTCAGTCAAGGGCTTGAGCAGGTTCTGGGAGAGGCTTTTCAGCAGAATCTTCTGTTTAGGACTGGAAAAGTAAACTCCAGACCTTGTGACTGGGAAAGAAGTTGGACCCACTAGTATCCACTTATTTGTAGGGTTTTTTCTCTTGGGAGAGGAAAAGAGGAATTTCAGGCTCATTCAGGCTCACTTAAATCTATTTGAAGCAGCAGCAAAGCACTGAATTGATTACAAGCAACAAGTAAACAACCACTGGGAGTTTAGTAACTGGTGTTAGTGCTGGGTGAAGAGTAATGAGCACTTGCAGATAAAGCCTTCAAGCTATGAATGCTGATGTGCTTCAGATGACTTAAACTACCATAAATAGGAGGGCTGGCAAACTGAACAGGGAGTTCTAGACTTGTTCACTTTGCCATCAAGTGATTATGCCACAATCACAAGTTAAGAGCATTGGTATCTGCTGAGCTTTACTCAAACGATAATGCTGGTAATTTCTTTCTCTTAGTGTCGTCTGCTGTGATTGCTGCATCAAGGCAAGTCTAGTCTTTACAACAGCAAATGTTTTTTATGTTTTCTGTTTTCTCTGCACCTCACCTTGTCATAGGAAGCTTTCCTTCATCCCACTGGTACCTCAAATCTACCCTCTAGCTTGTTTATAAGAAAAGAGGCAATAATATAAGGTGCAAAAGCAGCCAGAAAAGGCAGGCATCTCAACTGAAACAGCTCTGGCTCCTCTTTCTTTGATCCTGTGTAAAGTGGTTGGGATTACTCTGTGCTCTATTTATACAAGGGTCAGGAAGTTCACTGCATTAATGTTTATCTTGTAAGTGCAGTAATAAATCAACTACATGCCATGCAAATTCTCCTGCTAAGAAGGTTTTCCTTGAGAACTCGAGTGACTTGTACTGTGATTCTAGATGTCCATGCCCTTCAGAATGTGTGTACATCTCCCACTCCACTTCTTAAAACTTTTGAGACTCTCCAGAGAGGAAGACCCAGCTACTCAAGAGCAGAAGGGCTCAGAGTTGCTGCATGAAGTAGAGCACTGGGAGTGTTCTAGGTAAGCTGGGACAGAGATGTTTTCACCTTGAAAGGTGTTACCAGTTACTTTTATATGCAAGTCAACAAACATGCTGACAACTGTTGTATGTAGTCCAGTGCTGGTCAACTCAATGTTATGCTGAATGACTCGTCTAGCCACTGGTCTACAGTTCTCTGAAAGTATTGTGGGTTTTAGATGTCCAAAAGGGAGGATGTGTATGTGCTCTGAAATCCATTTCACTCTTTAGCTGTCAGGTTTCCAACACTGATTCAGGAGTGTCCATGTTAGCCCAGATGTAGAAGATTCCTAGTGATAGCTTCATTTGTATGAGAATTTCCAGATTCCATTATACTCTATATCCATGGCAGCTGGGGGTGTCACTACAATCCAGGAGTAGCCTCTTTATACCTAGAACTAAAAATATGTGAATGGTCTCAGCTATAACTGACTGAAGAGTAATGCAACAAATGGTTTCCTTAGTCCTTCTACACACATACAGATATCCTTTCCTTTTTGTCCCCAGAAAGGGAATTATCGCAAGGTGAGCTTCTGACAGGTCTGAGTGGAAAAGGCAGGCCTTGTCAGTGTAAGCGTTATCTAGGACTGGAAACATACATTCTGTTCTCTTTTTTTCCACATATATATCTGTATATATTCTACTGGATGAACAGATACCTCTTCTCTCTGAAACTGTTCTTTAATGTAGCCAAAATAGTCGCAACGGTTTCTGGTTCAAACGCTTGTACCTCAGTGGCCAAAAATCTGGGCAGTATTCACTACTGATGTTAACACTGACAGTGCCTTGCTCATAATGCAGATGCTGCAGAAGCAGTCTGCATTACTGCCATCCTTCCAGATGTCAAAGAAACATCCTACAGCGTATGCTGTAAGGATTCAATCATAACCTTGGATCAATCACAGATATCTGTTAGCCCTTTAGCTGAAAGACTGTTAGTCAATAGAGAGGTGTCAGTAAATTAAGCTGTTCCGGTGCTTAGCAGATTCCCCAGGTGGAGCTGACTGCCCACTGAACTCATGCATTTAGCTAAATCACTTAATGTTGGATCAGGCCTGGAGGAAGGGTGGAAAAGCTCTGTACCCTCTATCAGATACCTAGGTCACTTTTCCTGTTTTTTTTTTTTCCCCTCTCCCACTCCAGTGTGCCTGTTATTTTGGAGCCCCATTGCCTAGCACGGCCTCTGTGCTGTTACTCAAGGACCATGGCAGACTGGCGGACTGCAGATATCTGTACTCAGTGTGAGCATTACCTGTTGAACGTGGCTTCCAACCAACAGCAGAACATCCCACTCAGGAGAATTTCTCAGTCATGGACTAAACTGGAATGACTCTGCCATACATTTCTCCTGTCACTTGTTCTGTACCTGAATAAATTAAACAGCTTTATGCACTTACTGACATAAAGGCCTGAATAAAAGACTTCCCTGCTGCTTAGTCTAAGCAGGAAGCACAGTTGGTATTTATGTATTGTGAAGTATTATAAAACATTGTGGTTTTTAGAACTGTTTTAATTCTTTTATGTGTCTTTGGGTAAAATAAATGTTGAAGCACTATCACGCCTCTAGCATTTCCTCCTTTGCACCTGCAGTTGTCATTGTTTTGTGGCACTGTTTGCATTCATTGCTAAGCAGACTTTGCCCTATGTCATGAATATAGGGAAACTTTTAAGCTAAAACCTCTGTTCCTGAGAGGCTTGGAAAGTAGAGCTCTCAAGTTGTGATCACAAAACCATGCATTTTGCAAACACTTATTCTTCTCCAATAACTTGCTACAAAGCACCTGAACTCACTGCTGTGATGAACGTAACATTGTAGTGATGGCTGTCAGGCAGCCTGCTCAATCTGCTTGCTCAGGAATTGCTCTTGACTTTTTTTTGTGTGTGCATGCTAGCTGTGCTTTGCCAGCAAAGCTCTCCATGGCATTGAAGTACCTAGTCTATTTCAATACCATCATCACCTGAGGGAGGATGGCTGTTTTCTAGGGAATCTTGCTTTTTGTATTGGCCTACAGCTTTGCCCTAAGCTAAATTGGACTATTGCAACCTCTGTGACACTGGAACAATAAAGAGCATTTTTGGTAAATTCTTTGCGTGGTTAAAACCAGAAATGAGATACTTGATTGTATGTCTGTTTCTCCCCAGGAATTGCCTATATGGAAGGGGTGTGTAGGTGCTCTGATTTGTTTTCCACAGGATTCTCCCTGGTGTGGCTTGCGGGGCCTGGATAGACAGTGCTGAAGGATACAATGGACTTGTAGCTGGAATGAGTCATACTGAAGAAAATAATGGCTGTGAAGGGAAGTGAAGAGCCAGTTTCCCCAGAGAGTGAGAAGGGGAAGAAAGACATGTTTAAGCTGAGCTCAAGGTGTGCCTCCAAACTGCCAGAAGGGTCAATATCTCCAACTGACTTGTGCTAGCCTAACGCTGCTTCCTCTAAATTGCTTGTCTGCAAGCTGATGCCTACATGCACGTTTGGGCAAGCTCTGCAAGTAAATGAATGCAGGGAGGCTGAAGCTTTTGCTTCCTTTTGGAGCAAGTTCAGGTGTTCTTCCTCCAGTCAATTAGGAGGGGTGCAGCCTGCCTGCCTGGGTCCTCTACTGCATGTCCTAATTGCTGGTGCTGCTGGGAGGCACATCCATATCAGGCAGGTGGGCTCCTCGCAGGCTGCAGGGAATGGCAGCCAAGCCACAGCTGTGCTTGCTGGTGAGATGGGCGCACACAGTAGGGCCGGGGGCATGAGGTGCTCTTGGATGCCTGCTGAGTGAGGTAGTATAGACAGCAAGAAATGAGCTGAGATCAGCCTATTCTGATTAATCTGCAAGCCCAAAGAGCCTCTCACAGCCTGGGTACAGTAGTGTGGGGAAAAGGTATCTGTATTGTGCTGATGCAGATGATTTATCAGGAGAGCAAAGGCAGCTCTAGGTTCTGTCTCTTGCGTGTCTGCTGTAGTGCCACAAGTGCTCTTTTTTACTACTTTGTGACCCATGAGTGGTGTGAAATGCCCTCACGGCAGAGCAAACGGGCAAAGGAGGAGGTAGGTTGATGCTAAGGGGCAGCCTGCCTCTACTGCTTATCCCTGATCTAGTGAGCTGTCAGAAGGGCGTGAGTTCCTCTTTAGTGGTTGTGTTGGCCCCTGAGTAGACTAGTAAAACCTCTGTCCTCTGTACAGGAGTGACTTCTAGCCTTCCTTGAACTTTGGCTTTCAACCATTGCTCCTGACCATGGCAAGGCTTGACAGCTGGTGGGGGCAGGCTTACTGGAATTGTACATCTGTTCAAACACAGCCAAAGGAGCCTGTCCATCTCCTCTTGACTTCTTCCTTTCCCTGGACAAGGAGAGCCCTTTGGAGGGAGCAGAGACCAGGCCTTACCTGAGAGCCATGGAGTGCAGGGCGGAGTGGGCACACGGAGCCTGAAGCCAGAGTGGGAGACTCCCAGGTGGAACGGGTCTGGGACCCAACCTTTAAAGGCACCAAAAGCAGCACTTCTCGGGGAGGTGGAGGTGGCTGTGTTCTGTTCAGGAGTCCCTGAAATGTGTCGGTTTAGAGGAAAGCACTTCTTCTGCAAGGATGCAGCAGGATTTGATCTGTTTTCCAGTCTTTTGCTGGTTCCTCTCACTATATAGACCAGAGCTTTCCCTGCTCACAGTTAACTGATTCTACTTGTTAGCGTTATGTACTGGTGAAACTTATCTTTGGAGGAGGGGACCTTTTGGTATTCTCACACAACTGCAGAAAGTGCTCCACCTCCAGGCTCTGACCTTCGGTCCCTTTGTGCAGCCTGTTAAGCACAGCTGCAGTCTTTAGTCCTATCCCAGTAGTGAATCATGACTGAAACGTGGGAAAAGAAGTCTAATTACTACAACTGGCAATGGCAGGAAGCTTTTTTTTAAGGGATAAAGTATGATTGTGCATTGAATATAACCATCCAGTGATGCTCCAGGCCAGGCTACCCAAGGCACAGAGAGAGCCTTCTGTTCCTGCTTGTCCTTGAAGCCAGCGAGGGGCAGGAAGGGCTGACCTCGGGCACCCTTACTTTCAGCGCAGGGCCTCTGAGGGCTGACCCGCCAGGCGCGGCCGCCTCGCCCCTGTTTCGTGCCCGGGTCCTGAGGCGACGAAGCTCTAGGCCGCGCTCCCGGCGGCACCACCTGAGGGCAGGGCCCGGCCGCCCGGGGAGGCAGCCTGAGGTGCGAGCCCCGCCCGACGGCTTCCCGCGGGCTCGCCCCACGGCCCCGCCGCCCCGGCAGGGGGCAGCCACGGGCCGCG
>VXAA01001032.1:657907-678425 GCA_013399115.1 Anseranas semipalmata
TTTTTTTCTTTTTACCGCTGGGTGAAAGGCGAGGGGTGGCTGGGCTGAGGGGTGACAGGGAAAGCACAGGTGCGCAGGCCAAAAAGCAGGGATGGAGACACAGCAGAACAACAAGGAGGTTTTAGGTGTAGGCAAGCCAGCAGGAGAGGCCTTACTGCGGCAACATTGTGTGGGTTTCAACGTCGTTTTGTGTTTGACGCTTGAAGCCAGCTGGGAAAATATGCTCTGACTGACCCTTGTAGAAAGTAGGCACAAACCTACTTTAATAACCTCACCTGGTGAGCCATTGCCAGCAACTTCTTGTTCAAATGAAAGGATGTTTTGAGTGGGGTTTCACCCTGTGTTCAATTTAGTTCTGCTTAATTTTTTTCTTCTGTTATAAAGGATAAGGGTGTCATTTTATATATGAAATAAAACTGTGGATATAGTGTTGGACAGGATTAGAATTAAAAAAAAAAAAGGCAAACTGGGGAAATGGTCTGGAAGAAACAGGAGGCCATTCAATAAGGGTGAGTGGAAAGTCTTACATTCAGCAGCAATATGAGCTCCACAAAGACTGAGGAGGGAGTGGTGGGTTAACTAGCACTTCTTCAGAAAAAGGATCAAAAGCTGAATGCAAGTCAGCTATGTCATGGTGTTGAGGTGATGGAAAATGAGAAGAGATGTGGAGTAATTGGATCCAGCCCAGAGGAGAGCAGGGAGAACAACCGGAAGCCTAGAAACCATTACCTGCCAGGAAAGCTTGAAAGAACTGAAATTCCCTGTCCCAAAGGAGGAGAGAACTGAAGTCTTTAAGCACATAAAAGGACACAATCTTTACTCCTTGTCTGTGATGGAAAAGAAAAAAAAAAGGCTTAAATCACAGCAGGAAAGACTCAATTTAGATGTTAGGAAAAACTTTCTAATGACAGGGATAATAAAGAATAGACTGCCTGGGGAGTGGAGAGCTTTAAGATCAAGTTAGGCAACATCTGTCAGGGATGCCCGAGGTTTAGGTGATGCTGCCTTGGGTTAGAGGGATGGACTGGTCTGACCTTTCGAGGTCCCTTTCAGCCCTAATTTTTCAGTGGTTCTGCGGGCTGACATTAATCTTCTTAATGGTATTTAAACAGTCAGCAGCTTCTCTTAAGTAACTGCTAGCAAGTCTCTTCTCTTGCCTGCGGTTTAAAATTAGCTTAATTTCCATGCATCACTTTCACCCTCCAGCTCCTGAGTCCTGCACAGCCAACCAGCAGCTGAATTCCTTGACTGCTTGTCAGTACCTTGCTCGTGGCTCTGTAAATATTGCAAAAGAAAAAGAAGGGATAGAAATATTGAATATAGGTGTTTGTCTTCAGTGGGAGGGTGGCCTCCTTTTATGCCTCTATATGTAGGAGATACGGTCCCCTTTCCTGTGACAGCCTGAACTTGTGTGCAGTTGTTTCAGTGCCTGCCCTGCACCTCAGGGACCTGCCTTTCCACTCGCCTGCAGCTTTCTGGGGGAGCTTCTTGTGCCCCACTCTGGCAATGGGCAAGGGAAGAGCCACCTCTAGCAAAGGCTGGTCTCTTCCTTGTGTGGAGGAACAAGGAAGTGTGGAGTGTCTAAGCCCAGAAGCTGCCCAACATGTGTGAGCACTTACAGGTAACGATGCTAATGTGTAACAACAGGTGTTGCAATTAATACATTGTCCACAGCTGAACTCTGCTCAAATGGCACAACCTCCCCCACCCCCAAAAAAGAGTGAGGCAGTGATGTGGGGCTGGCCCTTGATCACCCCTTGAAACTACAAATGAAGGTGAGTTGAGTTTTTCATCTGCCAGCAATGGAGTGAGGGGGTGAGAAAATGCCAAGGCTCTGCAATCCTTGTCTAGTGGGCCCAATTCTTGGAAATCCGAAGAGCCAGTAAGTGTGTCTTGGAGGCAGGGGTGTTTGCAAGCTCGTTAGTTATTTGCTTAAAACAGAAAAGCTGGTGTTTCCATAGTTGGGAAAAACTGCCCCTAACAAGAGGGGGAACCGCAAGTATCTTATCTGCCTGCAGAGAAGAAGTCACAGCTTCTACCACTAATCTTCAGTGGTTTTAACCAGCTGAGATAATCGTGGGGCAGATACACAGGCCTTCCCATTCTCTTTTGTTAACAGACTAAGAGCTGTGCTATCTCTCTGTGACTCGTTAAGTAATAAGAATGTTATTTTATATGTGGGAGTAATGTACAAAGAAGCGAGGTGGTCACCGCAGCAGCAGGTTGGAACACAGGGTCTTTTACTCTCAGCCCTGAGCGCCTTCTTCCAGACCATGTTGGCAGCTCAGAGATGTGGGGGGGGTTGTTATTTATATGCATAATAAAACACCACCTGAATGCAGCTGGAATCCTACCTTTGAGCAACATTAACACTCTAGTGACTTCATTTACAGCTATTTCACTTTGCCTCTCTTGATGCTTGGAATGAAAGTTTCAGGTGTGCTCTCCTTTAAAAAAATACTGTGAAATATGCATATTTTACAGTAGGTTGTGCTTTTGTAGAGTCTATCCCAAACTATATAATAGCCACGCTGTGCAGAAATTGTACAAAGTCAGTTCCACTTGAAAATGTGAAAATGTGTTTATCAGAACCATGACACTTTGAAGCAGACTTTCTAAATGAGACCTCGACTTTTTAAGGGAATTTTAGAAACAATACAAATACAGCAAGCTCCTAAGTTCCTCATGAGTTAAGGGTGAAGCAAACTTACTCTTGCTGCTGTGGCTTGGGAGAGCTTTTCTGAAGTGCTGTAAATTCATCAGCTTTCTTGAGATATTCTGAATGCTGCTGTATTCCACAGGATTTGGGGGTAGGATGAGATCAGCCCCCTGAATGCAAGTTTACTTGAATGAAGTAATTTATACAAAGTGCAGCGGGATATTTCAAGGTAAGAGGAAATTGGGACCTTTTTTATTTTCTGACCAGACACCACCACCTGGGGAACCTAGGTCCATCTACAGCCGAGCACCCTGCATTTTTGGGTGCTACAGACTCGAAAGTTTCCTGTCTGAGCACTGCTGCCAGCTGCAGTGAGCTTGATCTCTGCGTAGCTCCAGAGCTGGAGCCAGACTGCACGCTAACACAGTATGGCTGCAGGCCTTTTTGGTGTTTTTACTCTGTGGAGTTTTTATGAGACCATATCTGTCAAACGTATGTGTGAAGATAAATCAAACAAGCACAGCCACAGCTATTAAATAAATGTGAAATCTGAGTGGCTTCCACCAGCCCCTCAGTCCCTCCCCACCAGCTGCTGTGCGTGCTGAGTGTTTTACAGAAACAGGAGGGTGAAGGACGGCCGGTTATGGGAAAGGGAATGTGGAGGGGAGGCAGCTCCTGGGGAAGGGGCTGATTTCCTTGCAGGGGGGAGCAGAGCTATGAGATGGATTTGGGGCTCATGCTGCTGAAAGACTTGGGTCTGGAAAGAGCCTGTTTTGGATTTTTTTATGACTTTTGAAGAATTAGGGGCTCAACACATTCCATCAGGAATGCAGTCTGCTCTCCTGACATCCAAAGTGCAATGAAGATGGGTACTCAGTAGAGGAGGGAGGAAGGTGCTCCAAGCAGAAGTGTGGTCAGTGGGTCAGTCTCAGAGCATGTCTGGGGCTAATGCTGTGTGAGCACCATGAGGTTGCTGCACAGTGAATACCAAAGCCTGAGGAGGACACCCAGCTTCTACACGCCTCACAGACTGTCCTCTCCTGTGGAATAAAATTATCTTGACCTGATCTCCACTCATTTTTTTTCCCCGTTCCTTAAACTGTTCTTCCCCCAGGAGAAGGGTGGTCTTCCCAAGGTCAGGGTTGAGGTTGCTGACAGGTCAGGGAGGGCATGGTCAGGCTTGAAGCTGACTGTCTGTACCAAAGCTGTCCCACATAGGGAGAGGGCCTTGCAGTTTCCAAAGCCATCAATCTCCTCCCCACTTTCACCAGCTATTCACCTCTCCCAGTTTTAAGTGGAAGAAAATACAGCCAAGCTCTTCAAGCCCTTGTGTCGCGCCTCTGGGAGCTGCATTCTTGCTCTCGAGTAGTCAGTCACCGAAACAGAATAGCCAATATATCACTCTCGGCATCTTTATTTGGGGGTTGAAGTTGGATCAATGTATCTGAAGGCTACTGTAACCGGGAAATGATTCTTCTGATTTCTGACAATAGGGCTGCTTCTGCCACTGAGAAAGCATTTGTCATTTCCCCCTGGCTGCACTGGAGTTTGGCTGAACATGCTCGTTTACCCCAGCACTCTGCACACAGGGAGAGAGCATCCTTGTGGAGGAGACGGGGGCTTGACACAAGCCAAGGCTAACAAATCGTGCAGTAACGCAGCATGCCATGCTTGTGCCTAAGGTGAAAATGGAGGGGCAGTGCCGTGACGTGCTCTGGATGTGGCCTGTAAGGCAGGACCAGGGCACAAAGTATCTGACCTGGCTCCTACGTACGTGAAACCATTGCGCCTCCGTTGAATTTCAGTGCTGGTTTATGCTGGAAGAGGATTTGACCCATAGGAATATAGCCTGCTGTGCGCAGCACGTTGTGAAGTCTCTTGGATGTTGTGGTCTGTGTATATCACCAAGGTTCAGCTGAATGAAAATGAATATTCAGAGATGCTTTTTGTTGGTAAAAATATAAAAGGAAAGAGAAGGCTAACATACTACCAAGTGCATTTCTGCTGAGTTCCTAATGCAAGGTGAAATGATTATTAGTAATAATTAGCAACAAATGTGAGACTACAATAGATTATTTGTTCAATTAACACCCAGAAGGCCAGGAAAACACTTAGAACCAAAATTTCCTTGGAAGCAAGTCATTCAGATTGAACTCAATGGGCTTGTAGGGCCAGGTTGCTCATCTGATGTGCATTCTTAGTTGACATACTGGCACTTTTACCTTCAATGAAATCTAAATCAACCAATTTAGGTGAGCTGAAAATCTTATCCTAAGTTGATCATGATTAATGTTAAATATTTAGGGGGCTAGCTTTTCACTCAGTGTTGGGGCTAGGTTTTTTTTTTTTTTTCTTTTAAGAGAGTGCTGTAGCTCTTGGTACGTAGCATATACCCACAGTTCAAAATGACTCAGCTACTACTTACCACCTGAAATGCCGAGTCTGTATCATCATGTCAGCGAGGAACAATTTTCTTCTGATCACAAATAACAGAAAGCTCAGTTCAGAGATCCTGAAGTGCTTGGTTGTCAGGGCAGAACGTAGGTTGCAATTTGAATTTGGAATGGGAACACATTAAAAAGGTGGTTATCTCTGATTGCAGCATTATGCCTGCAACTTATCTGTGCATATAAACACTTAGTGACCCCTACTCTGCCATCCGAGGATGATGTGCCTGTTTGTAATACGTTTTAATCCTAAAAGTATGGTTCCCCATAGTGCAAATCCATTTAGTGCAGGTGTTTCATGGATCAGAAGTAACACAATGGTGAATCCAGCCCAGGAAAACTTTTAATTTTCTGGCTTTCCATTTGTTCTGCCTATCTCTCCTTGTGGTCACCAGTAATCTTCTGTTTACATTGCTGCCCTGTAAGCAGTGCAAGAACAAGCGATGCAGATTGGCTTTGACATATACCGTTGTGAGGAAAAAACAACCAAACACAAAAAACCTCCCAGTGGGATCTGCACCACGCTCTAAGGCACGTGCAACGTAGGCCCTTGCCTTGGGTGCCAGACTTGCAGCCTTTCCCTTTGCTTTGGCCAGAGGAGACAGGCGCTGGTGGCCGGGGAAGCGTGGAAGCAAACCGCTGGTTTCTCACCTCCCACGGGCATCAACCTCCGCTCCTGTCACCACCAGCAGTTCTGACTGCAAGGAGCTTCTTGCTGCGGCAGCAAGAGCCGGTTCCCCACCCCATCCCGCCAACAGTGTTGGGAGCAGCAAGCCCTACTTCCCAGGGTTTCCAGTGCTCTCGGGTCTGGCCCTGCCTCCTTCACCTCCCCGTAGCAGGGGAAGTCCGGGCTGGCCCTTCCTGCTCCTCAGACGTGCCAACAGACCCAAGGCACCTGCTGCAGATAAGTGACTACGAGGGGAGACAGTGCCCACGGGTAACGATGTTTTAGGAGAGCAGGCTGAGGAAGGGCAAGGAGAAACATCTTGGCATACTTCTGTACCTGCCCCACTGAAAGCTCTTAGCAATACCCTCCATTTCAGGACCCTTCCCAGCCCTCTTCCTCAGCCAGCCTACCCAAGAGGAGGCACTGACTGCTGCCAAATCTCTGTTCCCCCTCCAGATCCCTGAGGCAGGACACTTGCATCATTCCTGTCGGCTCTCCAGCCTGTTCTTGAAGCTCTCCACTCGTAGAGGCTTCACAGCTGGATACGTTAGGCATTGCTTCCATCTATTTGCCCTAATAGTTTCATAACATCAGGCCTGAATCTTTCTTACTGCAGTTTAAGCCTGTTACTGTTTCTTAACCTCTCCGTTATAGGCAGGTAGAACCGACTAGTGCCTTTTGCCCTTTGCAGCAATTTTTATGAACTTGAAGACTTGTTGTGCTTCTCCTTGGTCTTCTTTTCTCAAGGCTAAACTTCAACAATTCTTTCAGTTTTTTCCTCCCAGATCATGAGTTCTAGACATCTGATTATTCTTCTTGTTTTCTTTTCTTTTTTTTTTCTTCTCTCTGGACTGTATCTAGTTAGTCCACATCTTTTTTTGGCTTTTCCAAGAGTATGGCACTGATGACAAACAGTTCGCTTTTTAATCTGCTCTAAACCTCAGCTCCAGTAGTTCCATATCCATATTTGTGCAGTCAGTTATTCCTCAGTGTGGAGTCTTGCATGGATTCCTACTGTGTTCTTTCTTTTTTTTCCCTGACTGTTTCTCTAATTCGTCATACTGTTTTTTAAAAATTCTGTTCCTGTCTTCAATGTACTTGCAGATCCTTCCAGCTTTGGGCACCCTGGAAATTTAATCATCTTTCTTCTAGTTCAAAGTTCAAGTCACTAACTGACTGGAGTCAGACCCAGAGAGAAACCTGTGGATCTCTATTCAATGCGTTCCTGTATTTGGAGAGCAAAGTCCTGTTCGTGACCTTCTGGGTACCAGTGCTGTGTCTGCTCCTCAGTAGATAGACCACACATTCCTTGCTGGTTTGTGAGAATTTCATGCAAGCCGGTGTTAAAGAACTTAACTCAAGTAAAGATACTGACATCTGCTTCTTCTTACTGGCCTATGAGATCTGTCTCCTTGTTTTAAAAGGAAATTAGATGGGTTTGTCAAGACTAGACTGTGAAGCTAATATTGGTTGTTACTCATCCCATTACACTCCAGTTCCTTACAAATAGCTTTTTTTTCATTATTCATTCCAGAATTTTTCCTGTAATTGAAATTAACTTGATTGGTCTATAATTCCCCAGCTCCTTTTTTTTTTTTTTTTAAGACTTTCTGATTTTGGCTATCCTTGGTTTTGCTATTATTTATTATTTGTTATTGCATACTAATTCTTAATAATCTACCCTGGATTCCACTCTCTATACATAACCTTCTTGTGCTTGAGGCTAACAGCATCCAGTCTAGTCAAGCTGGTCTTTTCTTGTACTCTTTTTCCTTTCTCTGCACTGGTGTGGAGCTTGCTGCCTTCCCGTCCAGGAGTTTGCTGGGTACAAAAAATCTCCCATTACTATCAAAGCCTGAGCTGTGGCTGGAATCTGCTCTTGCTTCCTGGCTTGATGTTTTGCAGGAGTCTTGTCATTGTGATAAGGCATATATCTGGTGACCTATAGGCCATCCTATGCTGTTGATGCCCATGTTTTCTCCCTGAACTATATTAACTATAGCATTTCACCTGGCAGACGTTCTGGGTGAGGGTCACCACTGAGCTGAGCCACCCACCTCAGCATTGATGCCACCTCATTTCTTTTTCTGTTTTGTTTTGTCTTGTTAGAAATGCGTGAATGAGATGGTCACATCTTCAGCATTGCCTGGCAGCTCTCCATTCCAGCTGTTCTGCAAGAGATGGAATTGATGCTGAGCACCAGTGGCAAACTAGTTCCTACCCCGCAATTACTTTTCTTAGCCTTTGAAGTGAAGGTTAGATCTGCATTGCCGTACTGGCAATGAAGTCCTAACTCAGGCTCTCTTTGGATAATGTTTGCTCAGGTGTGATATGTTGGAAGTGAAATCATCGCTGCCCCTTTCCCAGAAAAAATAGTCATTGTTTGCCACATTTAATTAAGTTTTCCCCTCCATTCGCACAGCCTCCCCCATCCAGATCTGAAGTTAGTTTTATAGTTTCCTCTCAGCCTTCTCCTTTGATCCTAAAGTAGCTGTCACCTCAGTACCTAGAGCCCTTCCTTTCTCACCTTGGCCAGCATAAAATGTGTTTGTGTGTTAATGGCTTTCTCCTCTGGGGCTGCTGACTCTCTTTACTAGTCAGCTGGATGTTAGATGAAATCATTCTCTCTGCTGTTTCAAGTATGTCACATATATATATTTCCCCGCCTGTGTTTTATGTTCCGTCCCAGATTCGTTCATAGGAAATGATTGTTTTAGTTCATTTTGTTTTGGAAAGTGAATCTGTTGCCAGGGGAATGCAAGAAGTTTCCAGGCGCGGGGTCCGGGTTTGGTGCAGGAAGGTGCTGCCTAGACCTTGCCACCCACAGCCTGCTGCAGCTCCTTGCTCCTGCTCTGCGAGGAGCTATGAGCACTGAGCCGTGGTCAAACAAAAGTGTCCTAAGTTATGTCGGGTCTCTGCCTTGGTCAGCTGTGCCTGAGACCTGCTTTCTCCACCTAATCTGACTTCTGTCAGCTAACTTGCCCTGTATCTGAACTAGAACTGAGGCTTGAATCCTCAGGTCTGCACTGGTGAGAAACCTGCCTCGATAAACCAAGCTATACTGCAGTAACCACAGCAGGGCAGGAGCAAGCCTTCAGGTTACAGTGAAGAAGGCTTGAGATATGTCAAGCTTCTTTTTGGCTAAATAAAAGACAAAATAACCCCATGCTGCAAGATGTAAGTTCAATTCTGAGTAGTACCATTTTTAGACTGTTTGTTGGGATAAAGTTCTGCAACAAAAGTTATTAATAAAATGCTTTACCACGAGTGTTGTTTCAATAGCATGACTTGGAAACCTCAATCTAATGACAGCTTGTCTGCTGCAGAGCCTAATTTGGATGCTGTGTTCTGCCATGCCACAGCGGGCTAGATTTGAAATGCTCGGTTAGTATGATTAAATCAAAGTGTAAAGTAGACTGCATGTTTTCTCCAGTGTGGCGTCAAATAAATTCTCCTTGGCTCTGGTACTGGGATGAAAACACAGGATCAATCTCACAGGCACGGTGTACCATGCAGGCTAGTGGGGAGGAGGGCTGATGTGAGGAGAGTCTGGAAGAGCAAATCTAGAAGAGAGGAGTGATGGCGTGTGGGGTGAAATGCCAGTGAGGAGATGTGTGTAGGTAGATACCGGGACCTCCGTATGCTCCCACTCTGCTCCTCAGAGGTTAAGCCGCTGCAATCAGTGACAGATGCCGGCTGCTGAACTTGAACCAGGAGAGGGAAGTGAAGACAAGGGCATGCAGAAATGTGTGTTATAGTGGTGTGTGAGGAGTGATTGCAGATTATATTGTTCTCTCGCATTTGCTAAAGGTTTCTTTTAAACGACCCCCCCCTTTGTAGATAAAGTCTAGAGAAAAGGTCTGTGATATTTATCTCTTTTTTTTCTTGGCTCTGTGAGTAAACTTATTAAATCTTATTTCTGCAGATTGTTTTCAAATTTATGCTTACGTTATGACCTCCCCCCCAAAAAAAAGAAGGAAAAAGATACCTCTATCCCCCCCCAAAAAATGGCTGGCAGAGGATGAAAAAAGCCTGCTTTGGAAATGAACGCTGTCTTTCCCGCTCTCATTCATGTGCCCACATACCCTTGGTGGGCAGATCACCTCTAATCAAGGTTACTAACAAGAGTTAAGGCCAAATCTGGAACAAGGGAGAACTGTATGAGTAGAAACAGCTCAGTAGATGCACATTTATTACATTCACTGCAGCAGCAAAGAGAAAACAAAACAAAACAAAAACATTTCTTGGTGCCTGTGTCTGATTTGCCTGCGATGACCTCTCTTTCCTTCAAGCCAAGTCCTTTCTTTCTGCAGATCTCCATGTATGGTTGGCATTCCACAATTAGGGAGGCATCAATAAACCAGTGACAGACAAGCAGGGACTTCAGCCTTCCCTGTAGTTTGCACTGCCAAAAGTTCATCTCCGAGTGCTCCCCCTTCGTTCCAAGCAGCAGTCGGGATGCCTGGGGTTTGCGAGCAGCATGGGCTTGAAGGCGGCCAAGCTCTGAAGCTGGAATTGGAGGGGGTGGGGACGCAGATCATATTGGGTTGAACTGCACGCTGTTAGATATTGGACTGCACCGTGAGCCAAGAACTTGGGTGGTAGCTATTGTTGTGAATCACGATCAAAAAATGTTGTTATTACATAGTGCTTTACAATGGGTTGGGGCCTGATGCAAGCAGTGGGGATCCAGCTTTGCAGAACATAAAGACCAAAGGAAGGCTTATGAGGCAAAGGGGTAGAAATGCCTGTGTGTGGTGGAGAGGGTGCTGTGGTGGAGAAGCGTCAGGGGCATGGTGCAGTTCACCAAGCAGATTCACCCTTAGCCTTCTCTGGTCCAGGCTGAACAGGTCCATTTCTCTCAGCTTCTCCTGATAGGCCCACTGTAGTCAGTTCTCTTAGTGGGAAGTAATTTTCCCCTGCCTCGTCTATTTAGACAGTAAGGTCTTTGGTATGGGTATTGTTATGTGGTACGTGCATGGCAATTCGAGACCTCCTGGATCTCTCTGCAGGGGTCTCGCAAGTTCACTGCATGTAAATAAATAACAGAGCACAAATCAGCTTTGGAAACCCTCTGAGAATCGGGTGTGCAGAGGGGCCTGGGGAGGTGATGAGTTAGAGTGGGGAGGCAAGGGTGATGGATGACCACTTTATGGAACAACTTTCTCCTGGGGGTCACCCCATTCCCTTGCCTCGCTGGAAGTCAGAGAGGGGCTGTAAGAAAAGCTGCAGGCTCACATGGAGAGCAGGATAGGGAGGGAGTACACCACTGGGCACTTGGTAATGGTCTCATAGATGTCCACACCTAAAATGTGCCCGTGAAGGAGAGCCGGCAGTATCCACAGTTGGCTCCAAAGCTTCCTGATTACGGCTCAGCTGGCATAAATCTTTGCTGCAAACCCAGTTCTCCCCATGCTCCTCCCTTGGACTCCGTAGTCTTTAACACAAGCCTTTATGTATTGAAAGACTGTTATGTTCCCACTTAGTTTTCTCTTCACTAGACTAAACAAACTCAATTCTTTCAATCTTCCCTCATAGATTGTTTTCTAAAGCTTTTATCGTGCTTGCTGTTGCACCTCGGAGCGCTTCCCAGTTTGTTTGCCCCACTGGAGAGTGCTGTGCCCTTTGTCCCTGGTGCCAACTGCAGCACAGTTGTTTTCTCCCATGCCTGGCTTATGAATCTCTTATTCATGGATCCCATCAAGAGACTTGTCTGTTTTGAAACAGCATGACAGCGTTGACTAAGTTTTTGTCTGTGGTGCCGGGAGCCTGTCCTGCAGCGGTGCTCTTTATCCAATTAGTCACCGCTTGGCGCTGGAGTCCCAGCACCTTGCTGTGGCATTCTGCGCTTGCTCTGGTGTGATTTCCATCCTTCTGATCTGAGACCAATTCTCCAATTTATCTGGATTGTTCTGAAATCCGTTGCTGCGTTCCCCTCCATGCACCCTGTGGCTGCAACTCCTCCCAGCTCAGCGGTGTACATGAATGTTATCCTGCTTTTTCTACAGCATCCCTGGTGTCGCGGGCCCTATTATCTCTTCTCCTGCGGCCAGGCAAGCTGTTGAACCATGGGAGGCCTGGGGCAGAGGCCTGCTTGTGGCAAAGGCACTCGCTAACCTTTGAGGGCAGCCTTGCAGGGGGCTGCACGCCTTCCTGCAGGGTGGGTGCACTGGGGGGTCAGGCACTTCCCTTGCTGTAGCACCGTGAACACCTGAATCCCCCTCCGGGTCCCCACTGAGCCTGCAGCGGGACCTGCCAGTGCTGCAGGGGCTTCCCCGCGTGCCTCACAGTCTCCAGGCCAGGCTGTGGGCTCGCAGATCTTTTCCAGGCTGTTTCTCCGGGGTCCCTGGCAGAGCCCATCAGAGCCGCCTTCTACCAGTGCTGCACGGCCTAGTGAGCCTGCCGCGGCCTGCACACAGCGTGCGCTGCGCTGGGTTAGCCCGGCCGGCCTTCACGCTGGGGATGCGGGCGGTGGCAGGGTGGGGGCACGGGGATGGATGTGGGGCTGGTGGGGGCCGGGTCCCCCTGGCCACACGATCACCTCCTGCTGCTCCTTCATCCCTCCAGCTCCTGGCATGCCCCGTGTCATTTCTGCCACCAAACCATCCGCTCGCCCAACAGCAGCCTGTCCCCCGCGTCTGGCCAAAGCCACCCGTTTCCCATTCGCACCAGCAGCACGTTGATCTGCCAGCGCTTCCCAGGGCTCGGTTTCCCCACTGCCTGTGAGGCACCAGGCTGAGGAGCAAAGCAGGGCTGGGTCGAGGTGTCTGCCCTCCAGGAGCCCTGGTTTACAGCTCAGCCCCAAGACACAGAGCTAATAGCTTCAGGAAAAGACGGTGGTTGAGACAGAGTTTCAAGTTCGGGTGCAACAGCATCCTCTAGACCTGTTAATGCTTTTGATTTAGGTATGACACCCTGTGATACGTAACAGCATCAGATGAAGCAGAGCACTCGGGGGATTCATATGTCTGAGGGCAGTGTTCATAGCTTGCTTGTTGTCTTTGCTGGACCACCGTTTCAAAGTAACTACAGTTCTCAGAAATGCATTGGTTATGAAATGGATGTCTTCAGAAAGGGCTGCTGCAATGGTCCTCCCCAAAATGTGGGGTGAGCTTGAGGAGAGCTGCCTGCTTTCACCCCAGGATTACCTGCATGACCTGTAAATTTGAGCACTTTGGAATATTATTTGCCCCACAAATGAGAAACTGCAACGCTTAGCAGAAAGAAAGAGTTATTTATACTAAAGTAGAAAATATGCAACAATTTATGTTCCCTGCATGGGTAATGTCTGCGAGTCTATCATCATGGGTGTTTAGCATGTATCCTAAATCATGTCCAGACCCTGGCAATTCAAAGGGAATGAAGAGAAGTCAAATTTGTGTCTTCCAGACTCTGTTTGGAACAAGCATCCACATCCTAACGGGGACAACACACCTTGCAGTGCTGAACAGGGCACCCCACCTATTTTGGGAGACTTCCCACAGGATATCACATCAGGTTTTGGGGCTATTAGTCCAACACCTCGCACATGGCCTGGTTACTTTGTGTTTACAGAGGTGTAAATGGTCTGGATCTGTACCGACAGCTTCGTTAATCGTTTAGAAGTATGCAAAATGGAAATCAAATGTTACTGTGCCTTCTTGAACAAAGATGTTTCACTTTGTACTCAAAATAGAGAAAAAGCAAGAAAACACAGAACGGTTTATGTATTTCTTGCCATTTAAAGGTATTCAGCCAAGTTTCCAACAATAAGATACGTAAAATATCACCACACAGCTCTTTTCTCTTCCTCAGGTAGCTAGCTATGTGTCTGTCAGGTTGATGACTCCATCTTTGTGCACCAAGAAATGCAGACTTTCATTCATGTCATTCATAAAGGCAAAATCACAGATAACCTCCTAAAAGGGTTCGTTGTTCAAAGAGCTGCTCTTCCGTCCCACTTTGGTACCTTTTTCCCTTCACTCTCCTCAGGTGCAAGGGCCCAGTTTAGCGAGGTGTTTAAACACCTCTTTAATCATACGATGAAGCAGAGCCCTTGAGCATGTCCTCAGCCCTAGGCATGAGTCACCCTGAAGTAAAGCAAGCAATTAAGCAGGTGTGTGGCCAGAGCAGAGCCTAATGACTCCTCAGGTCCTTTGTCAGTAGCGGTATAAATCCTCCTCATGACAGGGGCGGGAACAGGGACGGGGGACGGATGCATGCTGCTCTCATCACCCCCTCTTCAAAACCGGCCTTGCTCCTGAAGGCTGCCTCCTTTCTTCCTCCCTCTGTTCCCCAGCCGCTGGGTAGCCTTCACCTCTCTGAGCAGAGCGGCGGCCTACTAAAAATCCATATTTACAGGAATTTTGGCAAGATCATCCTCTGTTTCACAGAAACACGGGCTGACGGCAGGGAAGGGAGGCTGGGATCCCCCCAGCACCAGCTCCTGGTGACCCGAGCGGGGTGATGACGGCAGGGCCGCCCCGCTTGACGCCTGCTGGGGACGTGAGGGGCAGCGAGGGAGGGAAAGGTTTTCTGCAGTTTTGTTTCTCCGAGCGCATGGGGGCCAGGAAGCCCTCCTGCAGTTGCCTCGTCGCTTGGAAAATGAGCACCATCTCTATTTAATTTTAATGCAGCCCATTAACTAAGCTGCCTCGCTGCACTTTGTCCATCTGGGTCGCCCTGTGCGCGCCAGCGTTTCCCTTTCACATTATTCCCCCTTGTGACTCACCCCCCCGCTCCCCGGCCCGCCGGCATTGTGCCGCTCAGTGCTGGAGCACAACCTGCTGCTGCTCGGCATGGAAAGGTGCCGGCGCGTCCAAAGATAAGCTGCATGCGTACTGCAAAAAAACTTTTAAAAAACGCCCTTATTTCACGAGAAAGGGAACAAGCGCAATGGAGGGAGGGGCCAGGGCTGACACTGTGCACACTTGTTAAGCAGAAAAAAGAAAAAAAAAAACAGAAAGGGAAAGGGAGGAGGAGGAGGAGGATGGAGGAGCTGGGGGCAAGGGAGGCAGCCAGACAAGCGGGGTCCTTCCACTGCGGCCATCAATTACAGGGCTCAGGGCTTGGTTGCTGCTGTTGTCAGCAGCGTGGAGGGTTGTTTTCTCTTTTTTTTCTTTTTTTTTTTGTGAGGTCTGGGCAAGGAGGGTGAGCAGCCGGGGGCGGGGAAGGAGGGTGAATGCGGGATTTTGCCCAACCCAGTGATTCTCAATGGAGGCTCCGGGCAATGCTCGAAGAAAGGCACCCGCAGGGCTGCGGCGTCCATTCCGGTGGGATGGCCGCTCCGAGGCGGGGGATGCTGCGGGAATTTTGGCGCCTTCAGAGGCCCCCGAGCTCATTCCATGCGCTTGTGCTTTGCTGTAAAACCGAGGCGGGTAAATAAATAGGCTGTGCAGTGCAGGGCTTTGGCTGGGGTGATGCCGGCCCGCGCCAGCTGGGACTGTGTGTGCGTGCGTGTAAAGCTACACATACACATGCACGCTCACACGTATATATATATATATTTAAAACACATTCCTGTGCGGAGCGTGGGCTTTACGGCTGTCGGCAGAGACCTCTGGGGCTCTCCCCCTCGCAGTTTGTGCAGTCCTCGGCTAGGTGATATCATCTCTTCCAGGAAAACATCTGGTCCTGATTTACCAGCTGCCCTCCTGGGTAATGTGCTCCTTGGATTAATTACTTTCACAGTGAAAAACGTGCACCTTGACTTCACAGTCTGAATTTGTCCAGCCTCGGCTCCCCGCAGCTGGTCCTCATCATGCCCCTTTTCTGCCAGATTAAAGGGTTCTTTGATATTGGGAATCCCTCTCCCCCTTGAAGTGCTGGTAGATCAAATCACTCCTCGGACGCACCGAGGAGTCTGCGCTTTTTAAATTGCACACAATAGGGCAGGTTGTCCAGGCTTCACATCCCACCTCCCCGGCAGCTCGTGCTGAAACCTTCCCAAATTGAGCTGCGCGGCATTAAATACCCCGTGGCATCTGCACCTGCTCCTGCTTGCTCACTTGCGGCCGAGGCAGGCACAGTTGCAGTCACGCACCCGCCGTGGCCGGAGGAGCTGAGACTTGGGGTAGGTCTGGAGGCCGTGGTGAGCCCCGTGCAGGCTGCTCTCCCAGTGTAAAAGGAGCAATTGCAATGAAACTCACCGCCCTTTTTGCCACTGAGGTGGTCACGGCATGCTGAGCTAGCCACGGCAAGGGATGCTGGTAGCCAGCATGTTTTTTGTTACCAGTCTTTGAGGAACAGATTTATCTCTTGGGTCAAAGGGTGTTTAGCCATAATAATTTATATTTGGAAAAAAAGGTTTATTTTTAGGAACCTTATTCTTTTTTGAGTGCTGGTTTACAACATACGTTCAGATTATAACTTTTCATTGTAGTATGGCACAAATGGAGCAAAGCTTTTCAATGAAGCCTTAAGCTCACCAAGTGTGAAGGCATCTCCCCAACCAGCTTTGCAGTAAACAGATGCCTGTGTCAGAGAGTGGACCTTGGAGAAGTTCAGCTTGACTGAAATGGAAAGGAGAGCCATGTTGTATCCCCATGCTATTACATTTTATAGCTTTATGTTTGTTTGTTTATAAGCTCTGCAGCACGGTATTGCGTCTGCGTTTATTAAGCTCAAGACTCATGCAGAATGGCACAGTCCACCCAGATTTTAAACACTTCTGTACTTTCAGTGTCCACGTACATGGTCTTTGCTTCTGTCCCTGTCCTGTTTCAGTGAGTCTGATTCCTTTCTCCATGAGTTTGGTGTAAATAGGAGTAACTCCACCTTGTTATAAAGAGTTGGCTGGGGAAGCTGTCCAACTACAACCGTATGGGGGACCCGAACCCTGCTCTTCTACCTCAGCCTCCTCATCACTGAAGCATTGCCCAGGTGGAGCCATTCCTCCAGAGCTTCAGATCGGGAAGAGGGAGGACCTGCCTGGGCTGCCTTTCCCACTAAACTGCATTTCTAAAACAAGGGATTTCTCTCTTGCGGTTGTGTGTTTTATGCAGAGCTACAAGTCTCAAGGTGAGAGCAAAGCAGACCTTTATTGTCCATCTTCTGAACTCAGGAGGTATATCCATGGGGTCTCCCAGGAGGGAGCACAGCAACAGTATAGTCTGAACCCTGGTAAATGCAGGCTGACAAACTTTTCTCCAAAGATGGATTAAAATTCACCTTTCAGAAAGATTGCATTTCTTTACAGGCTCTGTGCAATCTCCAATTTGGCCTCTACCTCGTGCAAATTAAAGCTAATTGAAAAAGCCTCTTTAAACTGCCCAAGCAAGATGACCGAAGAACCCTGTCCCCACTGGTGTGCTGACTGGTGGGATATTTCCACCAGGCCTGTATCTCCATCAGCAAAAATGGGAGAGCAGTTGGCTCTTCAGACATCAAACCTCCTTTTTCCTGCGTGGTGCTCAGCACTAATGGGAATGGAAAGGAGAAAAAAGATCTCCTTTCTTGCCTCAAATCCTCCTACCCCATGTCCCAGCCCCAAGGGTCCCGTGTGATATGAGACGTGTTTTCCTTTCATCCCTGCTTGAGAAACTCATGTTTCTACATTAGCATGCGAGATGGAAGAGAGCCAGCAGTTCTGTGGGGCTACTTTGGGAGGATTTCATCCTGGAGATCGCTTTTACCTTTTCCTCGCTGTTCCCCCCCCAAGCACTGCCTGCAGCAGGAAACTCCTGCCAGTTTGTTATCCGCTCGCTCCTAGAGGTGGTGAGCCGGGTCTTGACCCTGTCAGCGATACACTTAGAAATGGTGACGAGCATCTCTCACCGGAGGCTGTTTTCGGCAGCTCAGGTACGAGGTGCCCGATGGGGCTGGTGGCGAAGGAGTGGAGAGGGGAGGTGGCTTCTTGTCTCACCGGGTGGAGAGGCGCTAATTGAAGTGGCTGCTTTGACTTTTCGTGCCCTGACACTCTTTGTCAACTTTTCCACAGCCCAGTTACACCATACACGACCAAACCGGCCTCCTGCCTGCTCCTCCCTTGGTGCCACCAGTGCATTTCCATTATTTATGGGACATCTCTTGGCAAAAAAAAAAAAAANTCTCGTGCTGTCTCTTTCTGCTTTTTAGCCTTTGCTTGGCACATTTAGGTCCATGGCCCAGGTGTCAATACTGTCCAACACTCAGGTACCAAACACAGATTCCTTCCAACTCTTCCTTTCTGGCTAGGTACATTTTCAGAGAAGTTTTAAAAGAGTGAAATGTGATCATTGTACATGGTTGCTTGAAGAAAACAAAACTGAAAAGTTCCGGATTAACAGTCCTGAAAACTAGTGTCTCCTTGGGTTAGATGTAAAATACATAACTTACCCCCAGCAGTAACATGGACCGGAATCCTATCCAAATGTGGAAAGTGAGTTCATGTTTTTAAGGCGTGATGCTCTCTTTTTTGACGGTCTGCCAAGGAGGCAGCCCGTTGGTGCCCACTGTGATAGCAGTCTGCCCTGCTACGCAGAAGGAAGTGCTACGAGAGGCGATCAACTCATTTCACATGTGCCATCACCTGTCAAATCCTTGACCGTCACCAATCCCTTGCTCAGGTTCCAGAGCATGTTGTTGTTAAGAAGAACGAAACCTGCTTGTCCTGTAGCATAAAGTTCGCTCATTGCAGTGCTGCTCTGTAGGGAAATGGTGAATATATTGTTCCTTTTTATTAGGCCTACAATTGCTTGCTGAGAGAGGAGGCCCAGAGGAATGCTTCCTAACCAGACATCAGCCAGACCTTAACTGTGTGACCTTACGGCTTGTAGACAGCAGTTTTGCTAGCACATCCAAAATAAACCTATCCTTTGTCCAGATGCAGAAACTGCACGGAGGCTGTTTCATTTAGAAACCCTTCTTTGGACAGCTTATTCCTCTGGTGGCCCAGGAAGGCTGTCAGCCTCTCTTGTGAACTATTTACCACCTCTGCCCTTTGTAATACGGAGACTTTTCGCTGCCTCGCTCGCTCCCCAGGACCAACAGCTCGCAAATAATAGCGCACACCCAATTTAAGCTATGCGTGACTCCCCCAGCACTCTGCCTTCATTATAAATAAGCCACTTGGGCCTGGCCAGCCCGTCACGGACGCCCGTGAATTTTTCCATTCCCAGCGAAGCAGGGACGCTTTAAGTTTCCTCGTTCCCACTGAAATAGCCCAGAGCTTGCTGTCTCGATCTGATTGTGAATGGGGCAGGGGTTCACAGTCCCATACTGATGCCAAGCCGTGGGTGGGAGCAGAGAGGAGGGTTTCTTTCCTAGGGACTTGAAATCTCTTCTCGCTCTGTTTCTGAAAGATTTCATCTCTCCAGGAAGCAGCGCTCTCCCGGGATAAGCTGTTTGTGCAAGGCTCGGCCCTGTGGGCTCACGCTGAAGACTTCAGACGTAGCCAAACCAAAAGCCTGCTCTTTTTCTGGGTTTGGTCCTGTCAGGAT
This sequence comes from Anseranas semipalmata, assembly GCA_013399115.1. NCBI lineage: Eukaryota > Metazoa > Chordata > Aves > Anseriformes > Anseranatidae > Anseranas > Anseranas semipalmata. The sequence continues at coordinate 677,078 of VXAA01001032.1, forward strand.
CCAAATTTCAGGGGAGTCTTTCCATCCAAGAAACCGAATCTGAGCTGCTCATATCTCCAACTGGGAAGCGTTTCAGATGAAAGAATAGCTTTAGCCCAAAGAGGCATGTGAAACGCCGTCGCCCCGGCTTAACTTTCCCTCCAGGCAGAAGACAAAGCCGTGGGCCAGCGGGCTGCTCGTGACCGGGGTGGGCGGGTGATGAAGGGACTTGACAAAGGGCACACAAACAGGCTGCAGCAGGGACAAGGGAAAAAATCGACACACTGTTGTGTTATCCCTCTCTGGTCCACAGGGACTGGCTTGCACAGCTGGGTGTGGATCAGAGCCTCCACACCACCCGAATGAAAAAACGACTGGAAAGATACAGACACAGAGATTGTGTTAGGAGCGAGCAGACCCCATTTCTAAGGGGCTTTTAGCAGTGATGCCAAAGCTGGGGTTCATGTGAAATGTGCCCCGCTTTAGATCACGAAAACCAGCACCTGGGGCGGATTTTCTTCTGGGGCTGAAAGCGTGGGAATGCCTTCTCTTGAGGTGTATCTTATTTCCATGGTCTGGCTAAAGAGGTCCCTCGCTCCCAAACCGTCACAGCCTCTGTTGCTTTCCCAAACCTCCCAGCACACACATTTGCCTGGAGATCACCGGATCGGCTGCCTCCTCCCTGCGCCGCTCCCGCACCCGCCAGCTCGGCACGTTGTATTTCAGACTGTACATCTCGAGAGGAGCCGTATTTCAGGCTGTGCATCCTGAGGGGAGCTCTATTTCGGACTGTAGGTCCAGAGAGGAGCCGTGCTCCATTCGCAGCCAGCAGCAGCATCTCTCCCCCTTTCCAAAAAGCCAGCGCGGGGGAAATAAGATGTCACACTCATCCCGGGCAGACAGACAGGGACCTGTCACTGCAGAGGGGGGCAGAGGGGGCCGGAGGGAGAGGAAGAAGGTGCTGACAGACCCTCCCCAAGATGTCCCTGACCCCGGCCCGGGCTTTCCTCCGTGCCCCCATGCATGTGCTGGCCAGCGGTGCGGGGGGCCCTTAAAAACCCTTGCTGAGAAAGGTATTTCTTGTGGGGGGCAAAAAAAAAAAAAAGGGGGGGGGGGGGGGGGGGGGGAGAAGAGAGAGGGCAGGCCCCTTCGCTCCCCACTGAGCCCATTTCTCCTGCTTTGCCGGAGCTGTCAGCCTTGAATCCCAGTGGCGTCCCGTAACGAATTGGCAGCAATGGGGGCTTTGGGAGCTGGGCGAGCGCGGGCGCGGGGGCTGCGCGGGCGGCGCTGGGGATAAAGGCGCCTGTCACCGCCTTTGTGCCTGCCCGCGGGGGCGTGCGCCCCTCGCCGCGGCGGGCTCGGCCGGGGG
>VXAA01001032.1:678495-711709 GCA_013399115.1 Anseranas semipalmata
ATGGGGTTGCGCTGCGACGCTGGGTGGGGTGGAGAAGCCGGAGCCCCGTTTTCCATCCTGCCGACGAGCCCCTGCTGTGTCTGAGGGGGAGATCTCCCGTCCCAGGTGGGAGCTGGGAGCTTTGGCCCTGCGCTCAGGTCTCTTCTTGTCTTCTGGAGTCAGGGGCTGGGGCTTCTCCTTTGTCCCAAAGCCGGTTCCATGGCCACGTCACAGCATCGCAGACAAAATATTGTCCGGGCGACGTTTTTAATGCCTTGGTTTGACTCATGTGAAAATGCCTTGTTGTCCATGACATTTGCAGAGACACTCTGCCGATAGAAGGATTCGTGCGTTTGCAACTGGAAAGAAAGAAAGAAAAAAAAAAACAATTGCATTTCTCAAGGGTCTGTCACTGTGGAATTTAATAACTGAAACAACCAAGCAGGGACAAGTGTAGGAAAAACAGGCTTCTGAGGCGGTTGGGCAAGAGTACAGCCATCGAGCACACGTAGCACAGTGGTGCTGGGAGCGTGGGACATTCATAATTTGTACCCAGTCTGCGCCCAGCTTTTGGGATGGAAAACGAGTGTCTGAAAGATGGGCCATGGGTTCATAGGTCTGAAGGCCAAAAGAGATCATTAGACCATCTAGTCTGATCTTTCTGTGTTACAAAGACCCCCAGATGACACCCAACCATCTTCATTTTGAGCTAAGAGACTTGGATCTAGTAGCCACTTTTTTTTGTCACAGTCTCTTGTGTCTGGAGTTTGAGTAGACCCTGTGCAAAGAAGCCTGGGCTCAGCCAGCCAAGGGCCTTGAGGCACTTGGCAGAATGCATTTACTAGCCTGAATTTGCCTCACCTGGCTGGTGCCGCTGCTGGGGCAAGCCAGTGCCGTGATAAGGCAGCAAATCAGTCTGTGCCCCTAGAAAGGGAGAACATGTCATCTGACGGATCCTTCCACTCTGGAAATCAGTTCTTCATGGAATGATTTTTTAAAAAAAAGAAATAGAGAAGTATGTGTTAAAAATGCATACTTAATATTTTTTGAAGATGTTTTCTGCTTTGTTTGCAGCTGCACAGATTGCCTTGCTGCTTCCTCCATGCCCCAAACATCCAAGGGCTATCACAGCTCCATCCATGCTTGGGTCCATCCAAAGGCCACCGGCTGCGGCCTGAGCTCCGGGTGAGCTCTGCAAAGAGATTGATTCAGCTCAAAAAGGAATGTTACCCTGATCTGTGCTCCAAACAATTGATCACAAATACCTGCATGGCCACAGGCTGCACCAGCCTGTTGCCGCTTGTAATGGCTGCACCACAGGCTCTGCAGAGCACAGGCTGCCTTTACGCTCTGCGTTCGCAGGACACCTTGCTCAGGACAATATTAATGCGTAATATTAATTACCCCGACCCACGTTCAATGCCAAGCCCCTCCTGTGAGGGTGCGAGTGGGGCTGGCACCACTTCTGCAGTGATTTCAGGGAAATCTGCACAGACGGGCAACTGACAGTAAAAAATAATTCTTTTTCAGGTAATACGGTGCTGTTCTTTCCATGTGGAAAAAAATTGGGAAGGCATGCTAGACTGTCCCTCTTTTATTTTTTTCTTGCTAATTGCCTTGATTTCTGCCTCCACGCTCCCAGCTGCCGCCCCTCTCCACGTTGCCCTTTTTGACTCCTCGATTAACTTCTTTGTCCACCCGCTTACCACTAAGGACGTGGAGACCTTGGGATGTAAATCTGCGCTGACGTCCCTGCTGCCTGCCTGCTTTTGTAGGGGCTGACACCTATGAGACTCCCGGCAGCACCGAGCTGCGCCCTCCTCCCTGAGGGCCTTCCCGAAGCCCAGCGCCTTGGTCCGGGATAAAAAGCCAACAGCGAACAGCCTCAGCGATTGCTGGTGTTGGTCTCCAGCCACCAGGTGCCACGTGAGCCTGGGTGCAGCCTACACCCTCTGGTTTCTGCTGGCTCACCTGGACTTCTGCTGCTCACCTTGCTTGCCATCACCTCCTCAGGCCCTGGCCTGTCTTTATTCGTTGTATTAATTTGGGCAGGCACTCTTGGTGAGACTTTGGCAAAGTAGGGGCATAGGCCAAACTTTCACAAGCTTTGCTTTGGAGCTAAACTGTACTTTCAAGACAGCATCTTGGGAGTCACTTATAGGGCCCTTCCGAGCCCTTGAGGGAAATGGTCTTGTTTGATGTTTATGCATTGAGCCCTTTTTCTTCTGCTCAGCATTACCCAAACTGAGCAAGAGGACTGTGTGGAGGTTGAAATAAGTGAGCTGTCCCCTTGGTGCTATAGGCAGTAGGACTGGGCAAGCTAAAAACCCCAGCTTTGACACGCTTGGATCACGGCCTTCCTTGCTTCATTGGAGGGTGTGCTCTGATGATGTTGCAGTCCTGTGCCCAGCTGCTTGAAAGATTTCTTTTAATTACTTTCCTTTAATGTAGCTTCCCTTAACGCGAAAGGAGCCGTGAACATTGCAGCTGTGCAAAGCCACGTGAAGTTGGACCTACACGCTCAAGGGGCCTGCGAGCCTTACAGCATGCTGTAGGCAAATGGCTTTTAACGAAATCATATGGAAGCTGAATTTTCATCTGTCTCTTCCCACTCAAGTGAAAGGAAATGAAGGGACATACTCTTTAAAAAATGATTTTTAAGGTTTTAGAAGGAAGCCGAGAGGAAAGAGAGCAGGACTAACAGGTGGGCTATGTTCCGCCCGGGGCTCTCCCACGGGTTAGCTGCATGGCTTTGTTCCGATCCCAGCACCGCTCTGATGCTCTGCGTCCCCACGCATGCAATGGGAAGAAAGACAATGAGTAGATAAGGAAAATGGGATCGCAGATAGGGATGAGTAGGTGGATAACGAGGGGAAAAGACTAAAAGGCTCATCAATTCTCACGCTGCAGGATTCAGCTCGGTATTTACATACCGTCGGGGGAAATCTGGGAGTGGTATCACACAACTGCTCCCAGCAAGGTTTCTTGCACCTCCTATTGACGCCAGGCAAGCGGATCTCGGGTCTGACCCAGCCAAGCCTTTCTTGTGTTCCCAACAGCGCCCACTTCCACAAAGCACTCCCCCGTAGGTAGGTAGGAAGCATTGCACGAGCGTTGTTCTTAGGGATGACTGGCTGGAAGGGCCAAGGGAAGTCTCCACCCCACCACGGCCCACAATGGGGCGATTACAAGGCAGCAAGTTAAGCGTGAGCTTCGGCGGCTGCTGGGTTGAGCTCTTCCAGCTCAGGCTCCCTCTGCTTTCGGAGGGGTCTGCGGTGCCCTGGGAGGGAGGAAGGGTGCTGGGTCCCCGGGTCCACCATCCCCTCGCCCCCGGTGCTATGGGAACGCTGCTGCGTGCCGAGGGGGTGCTGCACTGCGGCCGCTGCCCTGCCTCTGGGGCTGAGAGCCGGGGGGCGGAGGGGGGGGGAAGGAAGCAACTTTTTAAATAAAAAAAAAAAATAAGTGATGAATAGATCGGCTAATCCCGGGAAAGCTTGAGAATATAGAGCAGCGTCTGTGGGGCCTCCCTTTTTTCTTTTCTTTTTTTAATTTTCTTTTCTTTAATTTCGCTGCAGCACGTATAATCAATTATGGCCTGAATCGGGGATAAGGGGAGGGAAAAGTACTTCAATTCATAAATCAATTTTATACGGTCATCAGTCAGGTTGTGAATGCAAATACCTCTGTCGGTTTAGGTTATTCAGAATTAATTGACTCCCACCGGGCTGGGCTGCAGATGAAGAGGAGCTTTCTCACAAAGTCTGCTCGGGCTCAGCATGGGGGCAGGCAGGCGGGCCAGCTTCCTCCTCCTCCTCCTCTTCCTCCGCTTTCCTCTCCCAGAGCATTATGCTGCTGGCGCTGGGGAGAGTTTTGTGTGCGTGTGCGCGCCTGTGAGAGGGAGCGGGAGAGATGCTTGAAGAAAGAAAGGGATATGCAAAGATTAAAGTCACAAGCCCCCTCTTCAGCCCCGGCCTGCGCAGACACTTTTATGTGATTAGGAATGCTTTGCTTTCAAGGGTTTGCTTTTAAGCCTTGAGCTTCTCTTGAACTTCTCCAATAAGAAAACAAACAGCAGTGTCAAAGCCTCCCCCTGTGCCTGGAATTCGGGCGAGAATCATGTCATTAAAAAGCCACTTCGCTACTGGGACTTTGGCATCTGAGCCACTGTTTCAAAGCCCGTCTGGGGCAGGAGAGATCGAAAGTCATTAAACATCTAGCGGTTGTTTTGGTGGCCTATTGAAAAATGAGTTTTGGAGGGTTTTGGGCCACCGGGAGGACACGGGACACACGCTGCCACCTGGATCCCCCCTGCCTGCACCCCCTGGCTGTGGCAGACTGAGCGTGCTGCACTGGCTGAATTATCCGGCGGAGGGGGGGCTCGGATTGGCACAGCTGGGGCTTTGCAGACCAGGACATCTCAGCCTCTCGCTCTGGGAGAACTTCCTCTCAGCTCCCCAGACTCTAGAGAAGGAGGCCCTCAGGTACACGGAGCAATGCAACTTCCCCTCAATGCTTTCCTCCATCTTGAGCAAGTCTGCTATTCTAGCGATAACCAAAGAGCCGGGTGCTCTGGACAGCCTTCTGCGAGGCTCTGCCAACTTCTCAGCACCCCTTATCTTCAAAACCCTCTGCTATTTTTTACACATGCAATTTTGTCAAAGCCTCAACTTTGTCAAGTACGGTAGTCTAGAGAAGGCACAGGCTGGTTCGCTACCTCCAGCACTGACCTAAGAGTCCCAGGGAATTTACCACCCCTGCTGTATGCTGAAGTGCAACCTATGAGGAGGAGCAGAATGGGTGTTTGCAGGGCTGTTGAGTCTTTCAGGCTGAAAATGAGAATTGAGAGGAGACGTTCAGCTCCCTTCTGTTGGCGTTGCTGTGTCTGACTGTGTCTCCCTCCTTGGAGATCTTCAAAAGCCACCTGGACGTGTTCCTGGGCAGCCTGCTCTAGGTGGCCCTGCTTGAGCAGGGGTTGGACCAGATGGCCTCCAGAGGTCCCTTCTCACCTCAGCCGTTCTGGGACCCTGTGATTCTGTTTGCTGTGGTCAGCACGGTTTCTCCGCCGCTCCTGGTCCTTACAGCAGCCCCCAGCTGGATGTCCTGCACGTGGCTGGCATTGCACGACCCTGCTCAGAGGTCCCAGCCCTTCAGCGCACTGAGCCTCGGGCACAGCCAGCCCCTGGCTGCAACTCAGGCTGCCCCACGTCTGCCCCACATCTTGTCCCGCTTGTGGCGGCCTGGCGGAGCCCCGGCTGTCTGGCTCCTTGTGCGGCAGCCGGGTGCTCTCTCTTCCCATGCCCAGCACCAGAAAATTCACGCCTTAGATAAAACATGACGCTGTGGCCTGTTTTGCTCCAGCGCTCCGCTCTTTGTGGACTTTGTCCGGGTCCCATCTCCCTGCTGGCCTGACAGGAACCAGGTCTGGCTCTTGCTAAATGCAGACCCCTGCGGCCAGAAGCTAGGGTACGTGACGAGCCTCAGCCAAATCCCCGGCTGGAAGCCCCCAAGATGATCTGCTTGGGATTCGCCAGGTTGCAAAGCAGTTAAAAAAGTCTTTCTGCTCGTCAAGCGAATCTCATATGCGAGAGCAAGCCTATGTTAACGCCCCGCCGGCTCTCCCCGTGCTCCCTCGCTGCTTCATCGTTCAGCGTCCGACAATGCTTCGTGTGTTTCTGTTTGCTCAGCGTGCAGAGGGGAGGCCTCCCCCTCGCCGGAGCTTTCTTAGCATTTTTAATCGTGTTTATAAAGTCTAATACCTAAGTGACCGAGAGCCGCCAGAGCCGCTTCTCCGCCCGGCGGGGTACCGAAATCTCTCCTTGAAGTCCACAGGGAGAGCCACGCTCCGCCGAAACGCCGACCGGAGCCGGGGCGCTCGCGGAGGGGAGGAGCGAGCCCCTTGTTCGAGTACACAGCCCCTTTCACGGGGGCCCGGGGAAGGAGGGGGAAATCTTTACACCCGCGGTGGGACTTCTGAAGAATTTACGGTCGTCTTTCCTGGAGACGCTGAAGATTTTTACGGCCCTGGTACCGGCGGTTACAATGCCCTACGGAGCGCGGGGCTGAGCGTGTGCCAGGGACCCCTTCATCTCGCCAGAGGCTGGCCGGCGGCCAGGGGCTTCGCGCGGGGCCGTGCCTTTCGGCGAGGGAAGGGAGCGAGGCAGCGGAGAGGCAGAAGCAGGGGGAGCGGAGGGGGCGAGGAGGGGAACAAAGGAGCGCGGGATGGCAGCGCCGCGGGAGGAGAGGCGGCGGCGGGGAGCGGAGGGAGGCCGAGGACGGAGAGGAGGGAGACGGGGAGAAGGAGACGGAGCGAGGAAGGAGAGGGAGGGAGAAGAAACGCGAAGGGCGGCGGAGGGAGGAAACGTGAGAAGAAGGAATAACAAAAAGGGAGTCAGGAAGAGAGAAAGGGAGGAACAGCAAATGAGAGCCGAGGAAAGTTATAAAGCAAAACAGGGTCTGCAAGCAGGTACAGAAACATCTCCCAGTCCAGTCCCCGGGCAGCCTCAGCGCAGGAAACGAGGCTTTGCAGGGACCCTCCCCAAGCCCTTACGCTCGCAGAGGGGCCGGGAGCTCCTCCGCACGCCCCGTGCTGCACAAATCTGCGCACCAGGCGCCTCGCAGGCAGATGCTCGCCCCAATGGACACGTGTGCGTGGGCGTGCACACCGCTACATGCGTGTGCAAGCGTGTCACACGCCCTGACACACAGCACCCATGCTGCACCCAGCTCCGGCTCCACTCCCTCTTTGGCTGGCTGCCACACGAGGCTTGCGCTCTGTGAAAAATGCTGAGGTCTGGCTGTGTGGGTTCACTCCGTGCTGGGGAGAAAATAAGCCTTTAGGGTTTTTTTTTTTTTTTTCTCTGGGGGAAAAAACATCCAACAGAAAAATGAATACGTGGGGTCATTCCCGAATGCTGCGTCTGCTTGGTTTGCAAATGGGGGGGGTGCTTGCCAGGGGTCCCACGTGCTGGTACACCTCCTGCTAGCAGGGCTGTGGCAAACGTGTTGCTTTTGGGCCAAAAGGGACGTACAGACCTACTGCCAGCAGCGTGTGCCTGATCCACTGTGTTTGTAAAGCACGATACGCCAACCTATCCTCAGGGAGGGTCAGCCACAATCATAAAAGTCCCTTGTAGTAAACATCGTGCTCAACACACTTCTCTCTGGTTATAATGGACAGAAAATGGCTCGCAACAGAGATTTTCTAGACTTTTATATACTTTGCCATAGCCCAGAAAGGGGAGGGAACCAAAGGGCGAGAGGCCTGGTGACTGCATGTTGGGATGAAGAAGCAACAGTGGTTTAATTTTCTATTGAAATCCCTCCCCACAAGCTGTGCAAACTTCCTCCTGCTAGAGAAACACCGTGCAGAGGGCAACGCCACTGGCTGTCACCACCTCCTGTTGAAACACCACTGCTTCAGAAATGCCCCTGTCCCCTTTCTCCCTACATTTTCCTCACATTTTTTTTCTTCCCTGTAGAATAGCCAAGAAATGCGTAGGGTACGGTGCATGTGTCAAAGGGGCAGCCAACGTGAAGCAGAAAGGAAACGATGGGAGCACACATTGGGCGTGCTCTCTGGAACTGGCAGTGCAGGTTGAATTTGCTTTGTTTTTACTCTTGAACCTGTTCTTGTTCGGTCATCGCAGCTGGCAGCAAAGCCGAGGCCATGCTTTGGATACATGTGGTCATTTTTGCTAGGAGGGAGCAGCGGGGAGCTTACATGTCAGGGCAGGAGTAGAAAGGAGCTGGCTCTTGTGCGAGACTTTCTTGTTAATCCAAGAAATTCACCCACAAAAAACACTAATGACTTCAAACCACAGTCCGGCAGGGCCCCGGCATCCTCAAGCCATAAACAAAAGAGAGAAATGGATCTGATAAAGAGCAGCTCATCTGGAAGGCTTGAAGGAATGTTAAGTGCGTGGTCCATGGGAGCGGGAACCGGCATGGCTGAGCACAGATCTTGACTCCGGGGCTGATGCACCACAGATTGCATACATCTTTCTCTCCCAGTGGTGAATAATCGTCCGCCCGGCTGGTGGGGAGCGGGTTCCTCCTCCGGCCCAACCTGGCCTCCAGCTACGGCACACCGTCCAAACGTTTCAAGGCTCCCGCTGCCGCCCGTATGAAGCGAAGGAGCTCGGCACCTTGGGAGGTGTGGCCCACGGCCTTCATTCCTGATGTTATTTGGTTCCCTAATTTTGGAAAGAGCAGTGGAAACAATTAGGTCTCTTAATTTCTCCGAGGCAAGATCCAAATACAGAAAAGAATACATCTCCCAGGCAGGGAGAAGCGGGGAATTAACTGCCTTTTTTTGGATGAGATCAGAGAAAGCTGATTTATGAAGCAAAGAGAAAGCAAAGTGCTTTTATGGGTAAAATGTTCCCTGCTTATTTCCTTTCTGTCAGACTACGTTCCTCCCACGCTTCTGGCTGCGAGCTTGCTCTCTGGAAGCCTGTTTAAGCATTTCAGCATGTGCTGATTTAACTGGGCAAGGATTCTGACAGATCTTTGCAGAAAACATCATAGGAGCTGCTGGAGGTGACTGCCTAACGCTGACCTGGGGCACGCTGAGGAGGACCAGGCTGGCCAGCGGAGATCCAGCCGGCCTCACGCTCGTGCCGCTCCCCCAGAGCATCAGGCTCTCGGGGGACGCTCCTGGTGCTCCGCTGGGTCGGGGTGCATCTCCCCACCTGCTCCTCATCCTCTCGAGAAGTTAGGGGCGAGTGTGGTCCGTGGGGAGGGGGGCCGAGAGCTGAAGCCTCACCAAGACCAGGGGCGTTTGGTTCCAGCTCCGCCGGCGCGAGGGAAAGCAGAACGGGGGAGAGAAATTCAAGCGGGTGGGTGCGGAATGAGAAAGCTTGCGTGAGTGAGTTTCCACACACAGGGCTTCCAGCTCCTGCCAGCGTACATACGGGACGGATGAACTCAGAGAGGCCCGTGTCTCCCGAGGGAGGCCGCAGCAAACATCTAACGCTGAATTACGGGGTCCCGGGGCCGTGCTGGTGGTTTGCGGAGCCGGCCGGTGCAGGGGTACAGGCTGGCGTGCACACCTGCCAGACCGTCCTGCAGAGCAGAGGGGGGCGAAGCGAAATGATCCCCCCGCGCGGTCAGGCAAAAGGGGAGAATATGGTTTAATAACAACGACAGCGGTGTGGAGAAGACCCCGCGCTCAGCCCCCGAACTGCGGTAGGTTTACAGGGAGGAGGGGGGTAGGGGAGAGAAAGCCCCACGAATTGACCTCTCTCCCCCCTGCCCCCGCCTCTTTAAATCCCCACCTAGTCAGGAGTGCTCATTAAGGATGGCTCTCGTTTCCCTAATTAGGCTGCCCCCTTCTCTTCACGGGGCTCCAGACCTCTGCCATTCAGCAATAACAAGAATAACAAGAAACTCGTTATTTTACAACCTGGGCTGGGGAGGAGGGGTGAGGGGGAGAAGATGGGCTTTGCCATGGGCTGCTCGGAGAAGCTTGGGGGCTGCGGGGAGGGGACAGCGTTAAGAGCAAAGGGGGCTCGGGCGAGGCCAAAACCACGCCAGCCCTGCAGGTGAGGCGAAGCCCCGCCGCAGGACCAGGCCGAGATCTCCCCTCCGGGCAGCACGCGCTTTGCGCAGCATCCTGCCCCGTACCAAAGCAGCGGGACCCCGTGCGGGGTTAAGTGGTTTTTCTGGATGGGGGGGGAAGCAATGCTCACCACCTTGCAAGATCAGACCCTCCCTGGCCATTTGGAATGAATTTTGTCAAGAACAGCTTATCGTCTCCATAAATTGTCACAGATCCATGCTATTTTGAGGAGTTAAACATTTCAACATTTTATCCACATTACCAATTAAACCATCTTTGCTCAATTTATGCCTCATTTAAATAACTTATTACATCAGATATAGCTTTTTTATAGTTTGGTTTTAAGTCTCTTTCTCATACTCTCTTTAAGACTTGTCTAAGTCTTTCAAGATGTTCTTTAAAGCCCTCAGACCAAATTAAAACATCATTCACTGGAGCTTCGGCACTTAGCAGTTTCTCACAGATCTGGCAGTTACCCTTTGAAATACCTCGTGAGCAGAACAAATGCCAAATGGTGTCTGCCTCGACTTACACGGGAACATTTTCAAGCACGAACATCCAGAGTTACGCCTCAAAAATAGGTGCAGGCATGCAAGCCAGCGGCCCTGATTTTTCTGAGGTGACGAACGTCCTGCAACAATGTCCTGAAGGATTTATGATATCAATTATTTGGATTTTGCCTCCGAGCCTTTCTTACAATGATGGGTCATATTGTTTTCTAAATTCATGTTCATGCCTTAACTCAGTTGCATCTGCTAACGGGTTCAGATTGTCCTGATTGTAAATAGACAAACAAATATGTATCTGCTGGGACCGAGATTGACTGTGCCAAACCCTCTTTAAGCCCTCTTCTCTTCCTCCCACAAAGAAAGAAAAAAAGAAAAAAACAACCAACCCAAAAAGAAAAAAAAAAAAGATTTAGAGCAAGGCAAATTGTTTCAGCTGAAACAGTTTTCTCATGGTAGGATTTTTGTGCCACCCCACCCCCCACTCCCCAAATTTGGGTCACCTGAAACAGTTAGCAAATTCACATTAATTTTGCTGAGTGACTCTGAAAGAAAAGAAGCCTTGTCTGCCAGGTTGAGGAGCACTCATCCTTTTGCTTGCACCTCTGGCCATGTTTCTGCAAGGCTTCCCTGCAGATCCATCAGGCTTGGACAACACTGTTGTTCTGCCTTTGGCTGTAACCAATTTTCTCCCACCAAGAAATGCGTGGTGAGGACAGGGGCTGGAGAGGAGGCATCTTACCGCTTTGTGGACAGCCTGAGCCGGCGGAGCCCACTCCAGCCCATGGAGATGTTCAGGACTTGGCCTTTTCCTGCTGGTAGAATACAGCTTTGCTTTCCCAGTTACCTGCCCCCCTGCCCAAGGGAGCACTTGGGTGCTTTGCGCTGACCCCCTGGCCGGGGCTGGGAGATGTCTTGGCCGCGGCGGGAAGGAAGAGCCTGTCCCGGATCGCACATCTGGTTTCACATCTCTCGCTCCTCCGTTCCAAGCAGAAACACATGGCAGGTATCTTTACAAGCGCAGCGCATCTGCATTACACCAAGCCCGTCTGCGCTGCACTTGGAGGGGAGCCCAGAAGTTGCTTTCGATGTCAGGCTTGCTGTCTGTACCAGCAGTGGGCGCGGGGAGGTGGAAAGGTCCCGGTGTGCCCCAGCACGCCCGCTGCTGCCAAAGGGACAGCAGCCCCGGCCCTGCCGAGCTTGTGCCTCAAGGCGGAGGTGAGGATGGGGGAGATCTTGGCTTCGGGCGACTGAGTGGCTTCTCCAGGGTCACCCAAGGGAAGGAGGAGAGAGCCATGCGTGATCGCTATTGACTCGCACCGCGGGGACAACACAGGCTCCTTTATTTGCTGAAAGGGGCGATAGAGGAAAAAGCCCAAGTTTTTTTCCCCTCCCTGCTCTGTCCCCGTTGCCCTGGGTGCATTGTCCCCTTTTGTCCCCGAGAAGCACGCGTGTCCGGTAGCACTGCGGTTATTTTTAGGACGGCTTGGCCAGCATCCACGCTGGTGGTGGCTTTGGTGAGCCGGGAGAAGCCGACTTTTCTCTCTCTGCCTTTCAATGTTTGGAAACAGTGAGGCTGCCAAGGGAGCCCGTCTCCTGCTCTGCACTTCCAGCCTCTGGAAAGCGAGAGTGAGCCCTGAAAAGCCTGGCAGGATGGCCGGGCGAGCGTGCCAGGGAGCCGGCAGCACGGTGCCAACACCATCGGCCCCTCTCTGCGACCGGCGAGAGAAAGACGGGGCCGGAGAGAGGGGGGGTGAACGGGAAGCAGGGGCGGAGGGAGAGGCTGGAAAAATTGCACAAGGCTCCTCGGGGAGAGGCTTTTCATTTCCTGCGCCTGGCTTTCTGCATTGGGTATGAAGGCGGCCGGGGAGGGGGCCAGCACTGTGGGGCTCGGCCTGCACCGGCACACGGAGGATGGAGCGGGGAGGTGGGGAAGGACTGCAGTACCAATGGGGCTTCCCAAAAACCAGTTCCCTCGGCCTCCTGACACCCGGTGAGAAGGGACAGAGGCATCCCCAGGTGCATCAGCAGTGAAGAGCTGGATGCTGCAGTGCCAAGGGTCCTGCCACGCAGGGGACACTTTATACCTTTATACTATTTTTGCCCCAGCCACTCTGAATCTCACCTCTGAATGAACACATATTTTCTTCTGATGTGCAAAAAAAAAAAAAAAAAAAAAAAAAAGGAGGTCTAAGCCCCCTCTCCAGCCTCTCGCTTGGCGTACGCGGGGTCCCAGGATGTGAGCAGCAGCTCCTCTCGTGCCACGGCACGCCTGGCCCGCTGAAACTAGCGCCGCTCTTCTAGGCAGGGGCGGGTGGGTGTTCGCTGAAGATGCTGCTCCCCCTGGCTCGCCCTCCTGCTCCGTCTCTCTTCCTCCTTCCTTCCCCCGTTCCCGCCGTTCTGCTCCCCCTCCCGCCCCGCTCCCCTGTGCGCAGCGGGATTAATCCATCAGCCCGCGCCGGCGAGGAGGAGGGGCGAGGAGCCCGCACTCCAGTGAGCACTGGAGAGGCCCCCATTCATGGGTCAACAAAACCAGGGAGGACTCTTGGACTTAATCAGCCAAGGAGCGCTCCAGCCCTGCAGACAATTAACATCAAAGCGGCGCAGGAGAGAGAGGAGACGGGGCGGAGGGAAAGCCTGGAAGCCCACGTACGAATCCCAGTCGAAAGAGGCTGGGGAGGAAGGGGTGGGATGGGGGACACCGGGGCAGCGTGCAGCAGGAGCCCACCTGCGGCGGTGGTGAGGTGTGAGGCGGTGGCCTTGCTGGGGACGACGTCCCAGCCACCCCGCTCCTGCCCAAAACCTCGTGCCAAGGCCGCGCCTTGCTCGGAAGGCTGTTTCCCACAGTCCTGTCGCAATCCGTGTAGCGGGAAAAATTCATTAATGCTTTGCAAACAGAGAGCAGCTCCTGCCTCTGTGGTTGTGTAAGCGCGGTGACACCATGGGGAGTTCGGACTCACACTTTTTGAGGAAACCATGTAGAGACACCACTCCATTGTAGGTTGTGAACAGAGATCAGGGAAGATGGAGCACAGAGACAAGGAAAAGCTGGCAAAAACGCTGTCAACATGAGCTACCTCTTCTATTTGAAAGGTGACTTTCATATAAAGAGGGAAATCTCTCCGAATTGCTAGCTAGCCCAATGAAGCCCAATGTTTCCATATCAATATCCACCCGAGAGTACATTACCCAACTGAAAGTAACTTCTGGAGCATTTTGAAAACCTTTCATTATCTTTTTCACCATGAAAATGGTAGCTCCATCCCTCTGTGCATCCCAAGAACTGACCGCCCCAAGCCTCGCCGTCCGGGGGCAGGCAGCTGACAAGCTCTCCTTTCTCCATCAGTCCTAATGTTGGTCTCCAAACTGTGAGCTGGCAGTGGATAAGCGGGACAAGGGCAGGGCTACGTGCATCCCTCGAAGAGCAGGACTCTAAGGACGGGCTCAGGCCAAGGTCACGGCCATCCTCAATGAATGCCAGGTTGAGCAATGGACCATGCATCATGCCGGATCCTGCAGGAACACGGGCTGCTCCCGGAGGGCAGCGGGCATGGGACAGGTCCCACCGCCCAGCCAGCACCTGGTGGCAGTCAGGGCAGGTCCGTGCACCCGGTCGATACCCGCAGGAGACAGGGCGACCTGGAAGTGCTCTCCCTTTCGCGCCACCAAAATTTACCACGCTGGGCGCTGCTCTGGGCGGGTTCGCGGCTCTGTGCTGGGGCGGTTATCACAGCGTGGGCACGTCGGCAGCGGGCAGGCAGGCCCAGGAGCAGCTCTGGGTGTATCAGTTACATCTTAATTGTGGCTGTCTGGCCACGAGGAAGGACGGGAAGGGGAGCACAGGGCCAGCCTTGGCTTTTGCTTCATGTGCTGAACTTTCGGGCGCCTCTTTCCTTTCTTCCACCCACCCCCTTTTGCTCTGATAGAGCCACCCACACGCTCACACCACACGTACTCTCATTTTGTCCCGTCATGGCTCTTCTCCAAGAGCTGTTTCTTGGAAGAGGGGAGGGGGGAGATGGGGTTGCAATGAGGTAAAGCAGCATAATGCATTCCTGCACCTTTCTCCTCCTCCTCCTCTTCTTCCTCCTCCTTCTCCTCCGCGCCGTCTCCTGAGCATCCCTCCCTCTTCCTCAGCAGGTACCTGTGAAAAGTGACCCTGTCAACAAAACCCCAGCAGGACCGGCCTTTGGTCTCGCTCAGGCAGCTGGTTCCCATTAAATGTTCTCAATCACGGAGAATTCTTTCTCTCATCTGAAATATTTTATTATTGCTTTTCCTTTCTCTCAGTTTCCTAAGGAGAAGGGAGGGAGTGTGAGTGCAGTGAACTAAAGAAAGAGAATTTAGAGCTTGATCTTATCACTCCCATGTGGAAGGCCTGCGAGTTACCCAGCAGCTGGGACATTTATTCCCTCTCTTATATGCCCAGTGAATGACTCCTCAACTTTTCACCCCCCCACTGCCTCAGGTATGAGGAACGGATGAGGAAGGCTGCTGTTTCCCTGAGCACAAGTCTCTCCCTTTGCTTAGGTGCAACTAAGTGAGCCCAGGAGTTAAAATGGGTTGGGTTACCCATGGCAGGAGGCTGAGAGGACCAAATACGAGCATCCTGGTTTTGCCCACGTGCCGCTCCTTTTGGAGGATGAGAGGAAGTATTTGTCTGGACAGTTTGTTGGTGCCATCTCTCCTGGACCAACACCCTGTTTTTCTCCTCTTTGCTTCCCTACAGCAGAGGAGGGTGAGGTGAAGGCTGTGGGAACAGCTCAAGAAAGCGAAGGAGAGGGACTGACCGTCCCTTACGGCTTCTAACGCTGCATTTAACACGTGTAAGCTGGGTGATGGCTTGGAGACGCGACCCCAGAGCTGTCCTCGCTGTGCAGCTCCCTCACCCTGGGGACCTCCCCAGATGTGGGCTCAGGACCTGGCTCCTCACATCTTCACGCCGAGCCCCGAGGTGAGATCGTCAAAGTCTGCCACACTGCTGTTTCCAATGGGTGATGCTGAAATGAGCAGAGAGCAGTAACAAAGAGGCACGTGTTTTTAGCTGGCTGGTAACCAGGATGGGAGTGCTTCTCCTTGTGAAGAGAAGGAGGTGTATGACTGCATAAAAACACCATTTTGCCAGGACCAGCTCCAGGGTTTAATGGCTTAGGTGATCCTAGGGCTTGCTGCAGAGCTGCCACGGCCCAAAATGACAGAAATGGGCACATACATTTTCACAAGTCATTTTCCAACCTCTGTTGCCTTTGAGAAAACAAAGACGACATGAAGTCCCATGTTCTCCGATGAGCAAATGCCTGTGCTCGGTCTTCTCTGGAATTTCAGCCGTTTGTCTCTGCTGTTCATTTCTATCCTGCTGGCTGACTGTGGCCTGGTGCGATGCCTGCAATGTTTCCCTTGGGACAAGAGACACGTTTCTCCTCACAGCTCATTAGTAGGAACTGTCATATCATCTTCAGCCATCTGAGAAAGTATCCTCCTCGTCTCCTTGCTTGCAACTGGCTTGTGAACAGCTTCCCTGTAGGGCTGGATGTCAAGGGATCCTGCAGCTCTCCTGCCTTAGCATGGACACATGAGAAAGAAATCAATCCTGAGTGCTTCGCAGCAGGGATGTAGCGCTGGAAGGGATCTCCTATTTTACCACGTCTCGTCCCTTGCTATTGTCAGCAATCGCATAATGCAATCTTTCTCGCAAATGTGAAGCTCCAAACAATCCTAACAAGTTTTAAGATTCTCCCACTACCCCAATTAGTAGGCTATTCCAGAACTTGACAGCTCTGAGGCTTAAACTATTCTTCTTATTTCCAGTCTCAATTTATTCCTGGCTGGAGCATGCCCACTTGTTCTCCTGCCAACATTGTTCCAAGGCTTAAATAGCTCTGCTCCCTCCCTGGTGCTCATCCTTCTGATGTGTTTACCAAGAACAATCATATCCATTCTCAGCCTGCATTTTGCTGGGCGAAATAAATCAGTAGTCTCCTATCCTGTGATAGGCACTCTCTTCTCCTGACCATCCAGCTAGCCTTTGCCTGCATCTCCTCTGCTCTCAGTTCATCTCTTTCCAGCACAGACGGTGAGAACCGCAGACCGGTCACAGAATCACAGAATCCCAGAATGGTTGAGGTTGGAAGGGACCTCTGGAGATCACCTGGTCCAACCCCCTGCCAGCAGGGTCACCCAGAGCACGTTGCGCAGGATGGCATCCAGGCGGGTTTGAATATCTCCAGAGAAGGAGACTCCACAGCCTCTCTGGGCAACCTGTTCCAGTGCTCTGTCACCCTCACAGTAAAGAAATGTTTTCTCACATTCAGCTGGAACTTCCTGTGCTTCAGTTTGTGCCCATTGCCTCTCGTCCTGTCACTGGGCACCACTGAAGAGTCCGGCCCCATCCTCTTGACACCCTCCCTTCAGATATTTGTACACATTGGTAAGATCCCCTCTCAGCCTTCTCTTCTCCAAGCTAAACAGGCCCAGCTCTCTCAGCCTCTCCTCATAGGAGAGATGCTCCAGCCCCTCATCATCTTCGTAGCCCTGTGCTGGACCCGCTCCAGGAGCTCCATGTCCCTCTTGTACTGGGGAGCCCAGGACTGGACACAATACTCCAGGTGTGGCCTCACCAGGGCTGAGCAGAGGAGGAGGATCACCTCCCTCGACCTGCTGGCAACTCTCCTCCTAATGCACCCCAGGACACCGTTGGCCTTCTGGGCCACAAGGGCACACTGCTGGCTCATGGTTAACCTGCTGTCTACCAGCACTCCCAGGTCCCTCTCCTCAGGGCTGATTTCCAGCAGGTCAGCTCCCAGCCTGTACTGGTGCATGGGGTTATTCCTCCCTAGCTGCAGGACCCTGCACTTGCCTTTGTTGAACTTCATGAGGTTCCTCACCACCCAACTCTCCAGCCTGTCCAGGTCCCCCTGAATGGCAGCACAGCCCTCTGGTGTATCAGCCACTCCTCCCAGTTTTGTGTCATCAACTACCTGTTCTCCACTACCTGTGCCTGAGGCAGGATCCCGAGCAGCACTGGGATTTCTCCTGGTGCCCCAACAGCCAGAAGGACCAAGCACAGGATTTTCTATAGGCACAAACTGTGTTTCCCAGTGGATTCGGTTTTTGACCCTCTAGTGCCATGTGGGATGCAACCCTATCTCAGGGTGGTTTCTTGATGCTGCTACGGAGTCAGCAGCCCTGCTCGGCTCTGAAGCTATTGTTGCTCGACTTCCTGCAAAGCATGCAATACTTGCTTGCAGAACTGTAGGTATAAAGTTACTCTTGAGGTTTTGACTCATTTGGTGGCACTAGCTGTTAAAGCTGGGTCTCCAATTTCCCAGTGTAGTGAGGCACCCTGAGTTGTATCACTGGATAGCTTTAGCAGAAGGTTTTGTTTATCTGGTGGTTTTTTTACAGAGCAAGAGGTCCACGTACATTTTTCCTGCGATGCTTTCCTGGACAGTCTGAATTCCTGTCAACAGGATATTAAGAAGCCCAAATAAAATTATATGTGTGTGTGTGCTTTTTGCATAATTTAATATGTATCTGACCCTCTACCTCTCCTATAACACTTCATTTTTCTCTTGTGAAAGGTGTGCAGAGTGGAGATGACAGATTTTAGGCTGGGATACTCTGCAGCAGAAAGAAACAAATAGATCTACTTTTCAGTTAAGCCAAACCTGGGCTTCAGGGGGAAAAAAAAAAAAAAGAGCCAATTTCATCTCCTCAAAGTGTAGGAATTCAGCCATGCTTCTCATTTTTTTTACTCTGTGACTCATCCTTACACACAGGGCACTCTACCAGTACCATGCCCTTTAGACTTTGGGAAGGTAAGCAGCCATGCAAGTGTATTGCAATATTATTTTAGGAACTGGAGTGAGAAGAAGTGACTGGCTGAAAGGGAGAGGTGCACAGGCTACAGTCCTGGGGGTGCACAGTCTGCCTCTGGGTGCCTCTCCCCAGCTCTAGTTGCATCCTCTTACTTGCTGTTACAAGGGTGCCGTAAAGAAATCTAGGGTTTGCCCTATATATCTTATTTTGGCCTGCAGTGGACTTTTCTGGATAGATGTCCCCAGGACTGTGAATATATGCAGATGTTTCACCATGCCCTTGGAGGTTCAGAAATAACAGTGCATTACACGGGAGAGAGGTGTTGAAAGGCTCCCTTCGTTCTGCACCCTTTCTGCCACCTGAGAAGCTACGGGTCACAGAAGTCTGCCCTTACTGATAGCTGTCCATCACATTCATTCATTTCTGTTTTTTTTTTTGTTGTTGTTGTTGTTTTTTTGTACATCTGTAACACCGCTGCTTGTATCTCGTCAGAATCCTATGTTCTGACTTTGCTGGGACCCAAGATCTCAGCAAACACCATGTACTATAGAAGCAGTGCAGCACGGAGATCTGCCTCGTGATGGATTGACTCTATGCTTGAGAAAATGGGACTCTCTAAGCAAACACCTATGGCCCAGGCTAATTTGGGCTCTCCCTGGTGCTACACAAGTCCAGGTTTTGCACCATGGCATGCTTTCTGTCTGCACGGGGAGGCTGAGGTATAACAGGAAACAACTACTCAAAAACCTGAATGGCTTCTTTTTTTCCCCAAAAAGTCTTTTGTTCCTGAAGCCAAAGCACAAGGGTTCTGCCTTATATGCAATTGAAGTGCTCTTTAAAAAAAAAAAAAAACAACCCCCAAAATTACCAAATCCCCAAGTCCCCGAAAGGAAGAGGAGGAGGAAAAGATGGGACCTCAGAGAGGATTCATAAATCACATTGCAATGGACCTGGTGCAGATGTTCCTGCATTCAGCCCACCAGGCAAAGTGCAGCACCATAATGGGACTGAACGGCCACATGTGAAAGCAGACAGAAGACAGCTGACTTGGAGGAGACGTGCTCTCTCTGGCACATATAACACATGCTCGGTCCCTGCCCTGGCCTCCCTCGGTCCCTCCTGCCAAAAAATAAACAAGCCAGATCAAACCTGTCATGGTCTGGAGACTTCAGCTATCCCTTTTATTTTAACATGGTGTGCACGGTCTGGTTTCCCAGTGCTTAACGCCTTGGCATAGCACTGAAAAAAACAGCTAGATCTCCAGTTCCTGGACTGTGGCTTCCCACCTGGCTGTCCAGGCAGCACCCTGGCCCAGGGCAGCAAGAGACAGCAAGGAGAGGAAGGAAAGGGTCGGGCATTTCTCCATAGCCAGACTTTTCCCAGTTTTTTGGGGGGGTTCTTGCTGAGTAGCCAAGGAAGCCCCATCCCTGCAGCACCTACTCTGTCGTGGAGACCACTGCAGAGGGTCCAGGTGCCCCGGTGCAGGTGGCCAAGTGCTGAGGTGAGCACTTGGGTCCACAGGACACAGCCAGCCAGGAGGGGCTGGTGGCTGTGGGGCTGGGGACCAGGCAGACCCAGCCCCACGTGGCTCTGGAGGAGGGGGCTGCCTGGTGCCGCTGCCACCGACTGCACGTGCAAGAGCATGGTCAATCCCCACATCGCCAATCCCAAAGCGTCCTCATCCACATCAGTGGGTTTTGCAGCTCTTTCCCTTGTTCTCCACGTGACCAGAAGGTCACCGATGATAGAAGAAAAAAGCTCACACATCACCTAGCGCCCATGCCTTGAGTCTGGGAACGAGGGAAGTAGGTGGTAGATGAAGTTTAAAAACAGTTTTTTTTTTTTTCTGTGGGTAGCCTTGGAAAATGATGTGTCCTATTGTACTGAAGAAGCCTGAAATGCTGCTGTTGTTAGAAACAGCCTCGGGCAGTTCACGAGCGTTTCCCTCAGTGTCCTCTGGTGGGTACCCACAGCAAGAAGATTAGGAAGAAACTAAAACTAGGTCTTACCTGTGCTGCACCTAGCTGCACAGTGATTATGCCTTTGCTTTTGGTGTATCTGGGTACCCATCTGCCAGTATCTCAGGGCCCCGGCAAGTGCAGAGATGGGCAGCCACCTTGTCTTTGTCCCTTGAGAGGCACAGAAGCAGACACACATCATGTGATGTGGGCATGCCAGTGGGGATACATCATTTTTCCCTGCTGTTTATTATTTTTTATTATTTGATTTGTCCTCGTTTCAAGAAGCAGGAATCATTCTCGTTGGGTTTTGTCCTTTGTGTAAGGGAAGGAAAAGACATGTCGGGAATTCCAGCAGGCTTTGGGGCAGCCAGCACCTGGGTGGTGCATTGTCTTTAAAATGGTCTCCAAAAATACCCAGGACCGCAAAAGGGGAAAAATTAATAAGGATAATTAACTGGTTTCCATCTCCAAATGCTTTGGAGACATGAGCTAATCAGTCTGTAGACACATACAAGCACACACAATGTCTGTAATTAGTTTGCTCTTCTATTTCCTTACCTCTTCCCCCAGCAGATTGCCCACCGAGATCCCTATCAGACAGAACAGGTCTCTTTCTGCCCCCTCTGCAGAGGCCTGACAGTCTTGCCTGTGCTCATATTGCATGGTGTCTCTGTCAGTCTGTCTGTCTGACTGCTTCCCTCCCCTGCTGGCCAAGATCAGATTTCACCAAATGAATCACAGTCTAGTGGAAACTCCCTCTGATCTTTGCCAAGAATTGCAAAGTTGATGAAAATGGGACTCACAGCCAAAGGGAATTTAGCACGGTTCCTTACTGGTTCCAACCAACTGGGTTCCCATTGCAGTTGGTTGTTTCTAGTCCTGTTTTCACGTTCAGCTTGGCACATCTCCTCTATCTGGAGTGTCTTTCCCAGGATTATCAAGTTCATTACCAGATGCCGCCTTCATTACCAGGTGCCACACACCTCCAGGGCCCTCCTGGTAGCTGCAGACTGTTTGACTCTTTCCTTCCACCTAGGAGTTTCCTGTTTACTTTTTTTGCAATGAAGGGAACTCAGTAAGACCAAGTGCCCATCCATCCAGATCACCAGTGTGGGTTTAAACATCTTCTCTGTTCTCAGTAGGCATTTTTTTTATCTGTTATAGTTGTGCCCTTGAACCTTACTTCCCTCCCTGATGACTTATGGCTCTGCTGGTTTCAGCACTTGGTCTAGCAGAGGAGGCAGCCTCTGGCTGAGAACCACAAGTCCTCTCCCAGAGGGGTCCAGACTCCATGTGGGACCCTAGGCAAAGTTACTTTGCTTCTGACCCTCATCTTCTCCACCTGTAAAATGAGTGTAACAAACTCCCTTTCATAAAATGCTTTAAGGAAGACACCGGGTTTAGTGCTGGAGGGGCATTTCATGATGGAGAGACACCACTGTGTGTCTCCTGGGACCTCCAGTACACAGAGAGGAGGTTGCTTCATGCCACCCTCAAGCTAACCCCCAAAGACTTAGTAACAATCTTTTCCTCAGCCCCAGGCTGTGATGCTGAAGTGGAGGTCCTGGGGGCTGTAGCACTGGAGGCCTTCAGGTTCTCCAGCCAGGCAAAGCCAGGGTGGCAGATCATTTTGAAGAGGTACTGAGAGAGAAAAGCCCCAGTGCTGTCAGCCTGAGCATTCCCTCTTCGTGATCACAAGGAACATGCTATGGAGTGCCACCAAGGCCCTGCAGGAGAGACCCAATCATACTCCTGGCTGCTTTTGCACTTTGCTCAAGTCTCCTTGTGTTGCTGTTGTTCCACACTTCCAGAAACAAGCCTGCACCTCACGTAGTTCCTGAGAAGCCATTGAAGAGGAAACCCTTAAGGTTTGGAGGTCGGTAGGAAGCTCTTCATCCCCAGGGCTCCCGCCTGCTCCAGCATCTCCAGCCCCGTGAAGCCCAGGTGTGCTGGAGCTCTGCCTCCACGAGCACGAGCAGGGAGCAGTTCCCAGGGCCAGCCAGGGCAGGCGTTAGGTTTCCATCAGGAGAAGGCAATGCACCTCCACCACAACCACCTTGCCCGGGGAGAACTTCAGGCCCTTATCAGGATTCGTCCCCTTGCTGCGAGGAGGAGTGATCATGTTCCTTTCTGGGTCTCCCTGCTCTCCCTCTAACACTCTGCTCTCTCTTTCCCTCTCATCTATTTCCTTTGACGCGGGTCCCAGGCCCGCTGCCAAGTCTCAGATCCATTAGAGAGGTGCCTCGCTGACTGAAGCACAAATCAGGACGGATCCGGGTGCAATTAACAGCTTCTAGCACCTCATCTGGAAGGCATTAGCTTGGCTTTTGGGGGAGGGGGTTATGGGTTGGGAGGAGAAGAGAGAAATAAGAGGGAATGGATATAGATGCCAAACAGAAAAAATAAGCTATTTCTACCCCTCTTAGGAACCACCACCCAGCATCTGACAGCCACACACAAACAGATGTGTAGTCGCCATCAGCGGGGAGTGCAGTTACTGCACCAAGCCGGTGTGCCCCATAGGCCTTCCTGCCTGGGAGAATGCGGCTATTGGGTCCAAGAAGATACCAAGATGGCATGAAGGTGTGCAGTCAGCCACAGCTTGCAAGCGATGTCCCAAACCAAGGCCTGGGGTTATGGTACCGGTAACTTCACTTTGGTCTACCTTGTCTTCATCCTCCTAAGGCGCTCTACTCCATCTGGCTCTCAGTGTCCTAAAATCCCTAACAGTATGATGCTCTGGTGTCTCTCCTTGACTTGAAGAGCCAAGACAGTTCAGCACGTATTGGTTATGATGGCCCATAGGTGTGTTGTAGACCAAGAAGCCACAGATAATACAGTTCTCATCTCTACAAAATACATTGGCCTTGGTCTTCTTCACCCAGCCTTGTACATACCATCGAGGAAACCCCTGGTATTTCTCTCAGCAGAGACAAAGGCCAGCCCCACTCCTCACCAGCTTGCTCCAGGGTGCATGAATGCACAGGTGGCTGTGGCTCTCGGGCAGCCTCAGCCCTAAGCTAAAGGGACAGGGCAAGCATACTCGTAGTGCAGCCATCACGCTCCCAGAAGGGGCATGCTGTTTTCTGAAATGGTGTGGAAAAACGAACACCAGTTGCCCTCTCCTCATGCGGCAGAGCCTGCTAGCCTGCACGGCGAGGGAGCCTGGCTTTTATTTACTCATCTGGGTGTGATCCCAGTGCCCAGGCGCCAGATCCTCTGTGCCACAGCTCGTAAGCTTTTCCACTTCCAGGGCCACCTGCTGATGGCCAGGGGCTGAGGAAGCCAAGGCATCCTCCGAGCCAGTGATCTCATGTTATTCCTGCACGGGCAGCAGCTGGAAGTAGCTGGAAACATCCCTCAGAGTAATTTTTCCTATGCCGGCTGTTGCCAAATGATGGTCTGTGGAGCCCTGCTGGTTGGTGAGCTCATGGAAAGTGATCTGCACCTGGGCCCAGGGGCCATCCAGCTGAAACGGTGGTGACATAGGTGCGGGGCTGCATGGGGGAAATGCGGAGGGATGATATTTGTTGGTTCAGGGGTCTGGGATGTGTTGTTGTAGCCGGTGCTCTCCGTCTCCGTTTTCCTGACAGTAGACACACGTATGGCAAGTAGATGCAGAGGGCAGCGAGCGGGGCTGGATGCGCGAAGCCGTGCCTTGCTGTGTGCAGAGGAGGATGCACGCTCACACTCGGCCGGCGGCCGCCTGCATGTATTCCCTTGTTTTCCCGGCTGGGATGGAGGGAGAAGGCCTGGTTTCAGTTAAGCCCTCGGTCACACAAAGATGCCTTTCCTATTACTCTTTTGTTTTCCCTTCCCAGTAATGTTCCCGTTTAACTCTTCCAACGCTCCCTTGGGGTGCAGCTTGCCCTGCCTGAGGGGTGGCCCCGGGCAGGGGCAATTTGGGAGCAAGGGGCAGGTGTGGGGGTCCAGGGCTGGAGCTCCCCCATCCCACAAAGGGGCTTGGGGAACCTCGTGAGGAGGAGGATGGCAGTGCTGGGAAGATCTGGGGAGCCAGGAAGGAGATACTCCAACGCCACAGTGCTGAGCGTGATGGAAATACCTAAAGAGACAGTCATGGTGTTATCGTGGCTGAATTTGGCTCCAAACTTCAAATCTGCGAAGGGGGAGTGCTGGGGGGGGCAGAAAAGAAAACATGCGAAGGCCTTTTCAAAACCAAAGACCACAAGAAAAAACTTCCTATAAACAAATCAAATGGAAATATTTTTTTAGCTCTATAAACATTTCCCCTTGAAGCATTCAACCCAAATATTGCATCACTGTGCTAAGACATAAACAAAGCTTACAGTGAAAGAGATGCACACCAACAATAGACTTGCCTGTTTGCCTTGTCCGGGCTGTGAGAAGTGCAAAAAATAAACAAACAGGGCAAAGAGTGACAAGCAGAAGAGAGAGATGTCTGAGGAGTACTTGTCTGAGCATTTGAGAGAGAGAAGACACCCACCTACCCCCAATTCCCACTGAGGTTCAATGAGGAAATTTGGCTCCTTTGGGGGTCCTTAGGAAATCCCAGCCCCAGCAGGTCACAGAACACCAGCCAGATCAGCCAGATCGCAAGGTGGTCTCTGGGTTTTCCCCAAATATATTAACCCTTTGTAGGGTTGTTAAAAATAAGTGTCTTTGACACAAATATCTCTTGGGTAAAGATGTAATTATTTTTGTGGTGATTGTAACTGTGGTAGCAAGAACAAAACTGGCCAAGCTGTGCGGCATTTGATATTGATGTTGTGCATCCCTGCAGGAAGTCCAGCCTCTTGACCATGGAAAGGTTGTTGCCCTCTGAGCAGCAGTGAGCAGGCTTTCAGAAGGGGGCAGGGGCTGGGGGCCTGGCTTTTGGTTTGGAGGCACTCTAGGAGGAAGAATTTGGCACCAGATGAGAAAAACTGACAACCCTCTCACGCCCAAGAAACACGCACCCAACAGGCAGCAACATCAGGTCATGCTGGGGGGCTCAGCGCTGTTTTTGCTGTCTTCCTGGGGTATAGGTACCCCTAATATGGCACGGCTTCGTTTCTCATGTTTTGGGGACATACTATGACCCCCCACACAGAATACCTCAGTGATGGGACACAAAGAGACCTGCCTCCAGTCCTACTCCTACTCCTGCTCCATCCCTGTGTAGGAAGGACAGCTGGACAAGAACGGGATGGGTGGAGGAAGCAGCAGAGGCAGGTGAGGGACGAGGTGGTGAGCACCATAGCACGACTGCACTCAACAGTTTGGTTATCACTCGGTATTGTGGTCCCACATTGGCACCAATATTTGCTCACCCCTCATGCACACACTGTGGGAGCTGCCAGGCATCTCCAGCTTTGTCTCTCCCACCAAGAGAGACAGGCAAGTAGCTGCACAAGCCACTCTGGTGGGAGGGGAATTCACTGTTATTGCAGCTCACGCAAGCGACAGTGTAGGAAAGGCCACAAAAAAGCAAGCTGCTTCGCAGTTTAGTCTCATGGGAAAGTTTCACTACCAGAAAGCTAGTATAACTTGAAACCTCTTGGGCAAACTGGCCCTATATTCTGCTGAGATGGAAGGGGAATGAGATTATGCTGGATCCCTCAGCTGGGGTCACACTGCTCGGTCAGCACAACGAGCAGAAGCAACTTGGATTTCCCTGGTGGATTAACGTCCTCCCTCCATGAGTTCTCCTGCCGCTCTGTGACCCTGGCCAAGCGGCCTGCAGGGCTGTATGGACCAGCAAAGCTTCTGAGATGATTTGATCTGCCCAGACTCACTACAAAAGCTTCCTGATGCACGCTTTAGTCTCACCAAAGCGACTTCAGGTGCTGCTGCAGGAGCTGATTTACAAGAAGAGGCCAGAAGAAGAAAGGGCCTCACCCACTTCTCACGTTACATTGCCTCCACACTGGTGGGACTTCAGGGGCACTTACGCCTGGGTAGCTGAGGGAGAATTGGGCCCAAACTGAGACTATCTGCCTGACCAACAGACAGGACCAAAGAGCTGTAAGCACTAAGCAGGGGCAGTCCAAAACAGTAGGCCCGGAAGTAATGAGGTGAACTGTTTCTGTACAACCAAAAACCCAAGTTGTACAGAAAAGCCTGCAACCGTTCTCCTGCCTTCTGCAAGGAGCCTGCGGGCATGGCCTGTGCCAGGCAGGAAGAGATTGCACTGGTTTGGGGCTTGATGCCGGCCGGCAGGCAGCGGATAGGCTATGCCACGGGTGTTGGGAGCACTGATGGCTTGCAAGACTTCAGGAGGTAGTCTGCAACTGGATTACGGCATCCTCCTCCGAGTCCCCCCCCCTACACTCATGCCTCGTGCAATATCTAACACATGCAGCCAAATGAAACAGCAGCAAATAAAAGCAGCTGGGAGAAATGAAAAAAGCAGAATTTCAAAGCTTTGCCTGATCTTTATTTGGCAGCACATGCTGGCTGCTGTGTGGTATCACTCTGCAAAAGAATCTGTGGATTTTTTTATTTTTTTCTTCCCCAAAAGGTTAGTTTGTTCTCTCGATTAAAAAAGGATCAGAAACACTAAGCTGTATAACCTTTTAAAGTTCATCTAACCCTTGTCCTCAGAAACTGTACACTCTTGAGCACTGTGGTCTTGGTATCAGCTGTGGTTCTCTTTTCTAAAAGGGGACCTGGTTTCTAAAGTTACAAAGAAAAGCCTGGGAGGTGCTTTGCTGTCCTGCTCTTTAACATGCAATGGAAGTGTATGTGTGCACAGCCTAATGAGAGGACAAAACCGGGCATACGCGCACAGAGGCACGGAGCTGAAAGAGCAGTTTTTCTCTACACGGTCTGCAGATTGCAGTAGGGTGAGAGCATTCAGTTTCATAGAAAAAGTAGCATTTTGGAGGGGAGTGTGTTAAAAGGATACTGCAGAAAGGCAATGCATAGCCAGACTGATCCAAAGAAAAAGCACTTAAAACAGTTCAGAAGTCAGGGTCTGCAGGTCTAAACACCAGAGGGTTGGGGATATTGCTGAGGGTGATATGAAAGGGTCACGCTAGGAATAATGAACAAAGAAGGAAAGGCAGGTCGGTAACACGATGATGTTTTGGGAGATGTGTCTGTCGGAGCTGGACGGGAGCATGCCAGGGATCACCCCTCTCCTAGGGCAGTCTCTGTGGCAGGCTTCACTGCTTCGGCTAGCCACAGAGGCATAGCTGCAGGAGGTCGGCTTATGAAGGGAGGCACCTCTGATGTTCCCTGGGAGGTAAGGAACCTCCTCTGGCCAGGGGGACCTCCCTGAGAGGGGAGTTGTCCCCAGGAAGCACCGGGGGCCGGCTGAGCCCACAGTGGGACCCACCAGCGCCACGGGGGCTTCCCCGTGTGCCTCACAGTCTCCAGGCCAGGCTGTGGGCTCGCAGATCTTTTCCAGGCTGTTTCTCCGGGGTCCCTGGCAGAGCCCATCAGAGCCGCCTTCTACCAGTGCTGCACGGCCTAGTGAGCCTGCCGCGGCCTGCACACAGCGTGCGCTGCGCTGGGTTAGCCCGGCCGGCCTTCACGCTGGGGATGCGGGCGGTGGCAGGGTGGGGGCACGGGGATGGACGCGGGGCTGGCGGGGGTGAGGACTTGTCGGAGGGCTGTTCCAAGGGGCAGGGGCAGAAGAAGCCATAGGCAATGAAAAAAGAAGGAAGGCAAGGCAACAGGTGTGTGGGGAAGTGGTGGAGGAGGAGAGATTATGGGTAAATAATAGGTGAATACACGGACTGCCACAAAGAGAGAATGTGATGTAAAGGAGATCTGCATGCCTTAAAATGTAAGCTCCCTTGCTGATAGACATGACAGGTAGCTATTTAACATCTGTGTAATTACTCGGGGACTGCACCCCAGCTAAAGGGATCTTTTCAGACTTCAGCATTAACCTGGAACACCTTTAGGATGCCTCCCTATCTTGACTGTTGATGTCTGTAAACCCCAAATGACTTACTTCAGATTAAGGGAATCAGTAAAAAGTGTGAAATCCTAAACCTGGTAAAGTCTGTAGTGATGGGAATAAGACTGCCATTGACTACTATAGCACCAGATTTCCATGCAGCATCTCCACAGAGAAAAGAAGTGGTTCATCTAGCATGAGAAGAAACTAATTGTTTTTTTCAGCAAACCTCTGCAAGCCTAAAAACAGATATCAGGGGAAACAGATTGGTAAAAGCCACATAACCCTAAACCACACAAACATCTCACAATTCCTGCTGTGATTCCTAGCTGAAGGCATGCACACACAACCCCCCCCTGATTTTCCATGAGCTGCCCATGTTGCAGATGTGTGAAGAATCAGCAAGAGCTCTGTCTGCACGCGGCAGGTTCATGGTGCTCCTGTGTCCGGGCTCAGCACTTCCCACATCCAGCGTGACAGCAATGATGTGTGGTCACGATCACAAATGTGGCTGCATTGGCTTTCACTGCATGAGGAGTTTCAAACTGTAGAAGAGTTGTTGCTAAGTTCTGAGGAAGAAAGCAGGATCTTGGGGAACAAAATGGCTATTTATTTAGGGCGTTTGTCTGAGCTCCTTACTCAAGCAAAAGGTTTTGCCTTTTGCACTGGATGATTTCCAATTAACAAGACCTTTTTTTAAAGACCCTGTCCTCCACCTGAAATGCTTAGTGGCATTGTAAAGCACTCCCCAAACACAAGACGATCTCTCCGACTGCAGATTCCTGAACTTTTTAAGACAAGGAAACAAATGAACCTGAACTGGGTCATCTCGTAGACCTGGGAGCCCACTGATTGTCCAAATATTTCATATCAATGAACCGACCACCAACCCAAGGATACCTCTTTAGAAAGTCCCCCATATGCATAGAATGCAACACCCAGAATACAGGCACAGCTGTACCCATATGTAACACATTTTATACCAATACACCTATCACTGTGCAAAAGGAGAATGACACTTTTGTGGGAGCATCTTTCTTATACATCGGTTTTACTGTGTCTGAAATAGGGATTGTACCAATAAAACCACCCTGTACCAATAAAACCAGCCCCTCTCCAAAACAAGGCAGAGCTATCACGAGCTTACCCCTGAGGTTACAAGCGTGCACCAGGGGTAATGTATGTCTTCTGAAATAACATCTCAGCAAAAGTGGGACATCTCTGTCTGACGTCAGGGTGAGCTTCTCACAAGCAAGTCTATGTCCCTGACTTGGGCCCTAGTGGTGAAACTAAACTGACCTCAGACTGGTTTAGTTTACTCCAGCACAGATTTCCTAATATAGCCAGGCCCCATCTCTTGTCATCCCGTCCCACCCCCCTCTTTAATTTGGCTCTCTTGAGTTTTGATGACTGAATCGCTTCCTTCTTTGTTTCTCTGATTACTTTCTTAATCTTCTGCTCCTGAAAGATGCTTAGGTCCCGAATCCCTGTACAAATACACTTTCCTTTCTAAGCTTTTCACCAGCCAAACAAGGTTTTATTTGTTTATTTAATTTGACATGCCGGGAGAGAAATGATCCCATTTCCTATGGATTATCGAAGTAACAAATAGCTTTACAAGAGGGTAAACAAAGCAAAACTCATGCTGAAACCCCTTTGAACCAGGGGCTTCCCATTCGCTTCCCCACTTGGGATGGAGGCTGCTGCCCTCGGACCGGCCAGCTCCTGAGGATGTGCCCTTGCCGCCTCCTCGTCCTCCCTCACCAGACTCGCCATGCATTCCCAACAAGGTGGCCACATGGCTTTGAGCTTGCTCTGCGAAGGAGGGCTATCTGCATCTTGCCGTTGGCTCCGTAGCCCAATGCTTCCTGTCAATATGCTGTTTTTGTGAAGATTAAGAGCTAGAAAGACCTAGGGGCAAGTCCGGGAGCCTCATCAGAGGCAAGGAATGCTGCATTAATTTTTGCTGGGAGTTTCACTTGACTCAGGAGCTGGGCACGGACACCTGGCAGCATCACTCTGTGCACGTGTGCAATGTGTGTTTCTGAGAAGAAAGAGGCCTGAGTCCAGGCTAAAATTCAGAAGGAGTCAGAGCCAGCGCTGCTGATGGGCTCCTCTCAGGACAACAGCCCCCAGCAGCATGCAGGTCACAGTTTTTTGGGGAGCTCGGGTTTGGGGGCTGGGGGCTGCCCGTTTCTCCCCCACCCCCAGCATCCCCTTCTGTTTATTGCTCCGTCCATAATTGGGAGGCATGTGTGGATGAATTAAACATAGCAGGGCGGATGAGAAAACTC
Organism: Anseranas semipalmata; assembly: GCA_013399115.1. Lineage (NCBI taxonomy): Eukaryota > Metazoa > Chordata > Aves > Anseriformes > Anseranatidae > Anseranas > Anseranas semipalmata. Next base: position 708,483 of record VXAA01001032.1, read on the forward strand.
TCCCTCTTAGCTGGCTGAATGAGCAAATTTAACTGAGCCTGTTACCCACTGAGTATCATACCGACATGCCAGGGTCCGGTTTCCTTTGAGCTCGCCCTTTCATGCGGAGTCCCTCAGTGCCCCCCGCCTTGCTCCGCACAATGTCAAACAGCTGGAGCTCCTGCGGCCCCGAGGAGCCTTTGCATCCGACAGCAGCAGCAGTGGGAATTTTGCCTGGGATCGCAGAGGGCTGGGGCCAAGGATCGGGGATGCTCCAGCACCTCCCGAGGGGGACGGGTCCCCCCCAGCCGCAGCTTGTGCCTGGTCAACGCCGATGGTAAAAGCTTCTTTTTACCCCAGGGAATGGGGCTAAAGGAGGGGTTTTTGGCTTTCTCACCGCTTTGAACTTCAGCCAGGTCAATGACACCCCAAGGGCAGTTCTGGTGGGTGGTTTGAAGTAAAATGGGTGCCAGCCTGGTGTCGGTGAGCTTGTCTGGGGATGCACAGGGGACATGGGTGCACGAACCGGCATCCTACTTCATCCCCAAGGCGTTTCTTAGAGCGATGTGGGAAGAACAGCAAATGAAGGGCACTGCTGCACCCCATGTTTCCTCTTCCCCAGGGATAAACAGGGAATGTAATCCTGTGGGGCTGCAATCCTGGCCATTTTTTCCCTAGCATGAAACAAGCCTCGGGGCACCTCTTTGCACAGGGTAGCTTTAATTCTTCTCCCTCACCTCTTTCTTCCCACCTCTGTAAGTCTAAAACTCGTCAGGGCTAATTCAATTCCTGTTTTAATTTAGGACAGTTTACGACTGCTCTAAATTAGGAAACCACTGTTTTTCAGATAAGGCAGGTGCTAGAGGTCTCAGCACTTGTAAAAATTAGGCCACTTAGTGAGGTGTCTACATATGGATTTAGCACCTAAGGACTGTGTTGCTGAGCAATGAAAAGAAAAACTTGGAATCTGGGAAGCAGTTCTTTAAAAGATAATTAGACAGCAAAGTTAATGTTGGGGAGGAAGGAAGTTTGTGTTCAACTTGATAAGCCTGCCCATTCATGTGCAAGTTGAAAAGCCATCAATACATATTTCCTTGGAACTCCAGAAACCCTGCAGAAAAATCAGCTTTGACATTTTCAGTACCCCTGTCATAAAACAAGGAAACAAGAAACCCAAAATCAAGCATAAAAAAAAAAAAAAAACAACTTCAAAACATCCTTATTCATGAGAAATGGGTGAGCCAGGAAAGCCAGGAGCACAGATTCCTTCTACAGTGCAGGTGAGCAGGAATAACTCTGAAACCTAATGATGGCACAATGACATGAGGATAAGCTTTAACTCTTTCACCTTCTTCTTTGACTGTAGAAGTCAGATTTAGAAACTGTAAATCACATGCATGATCTCTGCTCTGCGTATGGCAAAGTGTGAGAAACCTATCCATAGCGTGTAAACAATCCTAGTCTGACCTTGCAGTGACAGATTTGTTTCAAGCTTGTCTTTATTGAAGGGCTTTGAAAGGATTTCCCTGCACCTCTGGGGTAAATTTACTAGCATGTATGTTGTTGGGCATGTATACATCCTTTGGGGTGAAAGGAGGCAGCGAGCAGGAGCTGGTTTAGTTTAATCCCAGGGATTGGTGTCATTGCTTTTGTGTCTGAGATGATTTCCCCAATAGCAAGCACCTGCCAGGAGGGATGGTTGGAAGAAAAGGTCTTCTCCTTGTCTCACTTTTCTCCACGTCACCTTCAGAGAAGCCGTACATATGGGTTAACTCATGGAGTCAGTCACTTTCCTTGAAACTAGCTGGCTAAAATCATACATACTTACACTATTTGACCTCCATTGGAAAAGACTGTGTTCATTTAGCAAAATATTAGCCCCGGCGCTTTGGGGGAAAACTGCAACCTGAAATAAGCAGTTGAGCTCATCTTATTTCACCTGGATGCATGCAAAGTTTTGCCTCCTACATAGTAATTTCTTTTCCTCCTTCTCTGCCTACATTCTTGTTTCAGGTGTCCTGATCCAGATGGCCTGTCTTGTGTCCTACAACAGCACAAATGGGATGGGTGTCCTCTCCTGAAGGGAATGAGTCTGTGGGTGATGTCAGCCAGGTAAAGCACCTCCCTTCACAAACATTGGTCTGTGAGACAGCTATGTAGATGTTTGAACTCCATTCGCACAACTGGGGAAACTGAGGCACATATAGTAATGACACGGACTTGCCCAATCCCACCCTGCAAGCCATCTCCAGACCCTGGAGAAGGGATCTAATTCTCCTGCAGACTCCAGTGTAACACGCAGAGCTGAGTGTAACACAAAGGCCTGGCAAGGCTCAGTGTTGGCGAGTTTGCCTGAAAGTGCAGGGATGGCTGAAGAAGTCACCCAACTTGCGAAGCTCCAGGTCAGGGCATGCTCGCACACGGTTTCTTTCACATCCCTTCAGCGGGTGCTTGCTGGTGAACTGGCAGACCCGTAGGAAAGCTGTCCTTCCCCTTGGAGCTCAACAGGTGGATGGAGAAACTTCCACGCAACTGTCCGGACCTGGTCTCTACCGGGTGACAAGGTCGATCAGAAGGTCTACCACACCACCCCCAGTGATATTTATCTCCAGCCCGGTTTCACAGCCTGAACGTTGCCCCCTGTGCCCCCAAGGCCCCTCAGTCTCTCCTGGCATGACCGGGGCCCAGGGTGCCTGCGGGCGCTGCCCGTCCCACCCGGCCCCAGGCCGGGGCAGCCGCTTGGCGTGGCGAGGCCTGGCCGCCATCTCCCTGCTGGGCCTGGGGGAGCCGCAGCCCTGCCGCCACCGTCCCGCAGGCCGCCCCGGTGCCCCAGCGGCCACGGCGGCCTCCGTCCCTCTCAGGCCAAACTTTTCGGCCCAACTTTCCCGCTTCCGCCTGCCGGGGGGAGCGCAGCGGCCGGGCGGGGAGCGGCTCCGCGGGTGCCGGTGGCATCCGTTTGGGGTAGGCAGCGGCCAGAAGATGCCGGTTATTGTTATTGCTGGGGGGAGGACAGGCGGCCGCTGGCTTGCTTTTTGGGGAAGGGGGTTTAATTTTGTGTTTTCTCCCTCCTCTGGCTCCTCCTCTTCTTCCCTCCTCCTCCTCAGGGGGAGGGGAGGAGGAGAGGCTCTGGGGCAGGAGTAGCCGGAGCAGGGAATTGTTTGGGAGTTCAGTCATCCAAAAGCCGTCTCCCGTATGGAGGGTCTGGCTCCCCGCGTCCCAGCTCCCCTTCCCTCCTCCTCCTCCTCCTC
>VXAA01001032.1:711731-731624 GCA_013399115.1 Anseranas semipalmata
CTCTTTATTATTATTACTTCTCTTCTCTGTGTGTGTGTGCTGAATTCCCCGCAGATCCGGCCTGGAAGTTCCCAGCTCCTGGAGTTAAGCCTCTTTGTTGCTTCCCTCGCTTTCGGGCACGGTTGTGTTCCCCCCGCCTGCTGGGCCGGAGCCCCCGGTGAGTGAAGCGGAGGGGAGCGGGCTGGGAGGGCGGCTGGCCGCAGGGCAGGGGGCTTTCCCCTTCCTCACGCCTCGGCAGCAGCGGCGAAGCTTTGTGCCGGAGTTGGGGAAGTTGCTGTCGGGATGCTGGGAAGGGGTCAGCGGGCGTGCCGAGGAGGTGACAAGAGAGGAGCGACATCCCGCTGCCTCCCGCCGGTGCGGGGTTTGGGTTTGTGCCGGGGCAGGTGGGATCTGGGGAGTGGGTCATCCTCTCCCAGCCCTTCCTCCTCGGCCAGGCGGCGTTAATGGAGGGCCCGGAGCATGTACACGCCACGGTGCTCCGGCGCTTTGCCTAAAACTTCCCCTAAAGCTTGGCCCGCAACATCTCCCTGTCCTCGCCGCTTGCTTGTTGAGGAATGCGGTGGAAAGAGGGAGAGGGAAAAGCTGTGCAAAAAAAATGTATTCATCCCCTGTTGCTCCAGCTCTTGTCAAAAGCAGATGGGAGTTTGCAGGCAAGACTCAGCTCCTGCAAACGCAACCAAATACATTTTGGTTTGTGCTGTGTGAAGGGGTTGCTCCTGCAAAGAAAAGCATGGGTGGGTAATCTGTGAGCAAAATTTCTGTCCCTTTTTTGTGCAATTGTAGATTTTTATCCCTGGTGCAAGGGCAAGGAGCGATTTGGGTTGGGGGAAGTGATTTTCTGCTCTGCGGCGGGATGCAGGAGGATTTGTGCATGTGTGCCTTGCTGCTTGTACTGTAACTTTGGCAGGTCCTCTTGGTGGTGACTGCAAATAGAAAATGTGCTAGGGACAAAGTGGGATGCAGAATTTGTAGCTGTGTCCAAATGAAACTTTTTAAAATGCTCTGCAGATACTAGTAATTACTTTGAAAAGTAGTAATAGACTTTTCCCAATACCTCCAGCTGGCAAAAGGTATTTAATACAAATCTTGTGTCTTTGAGCACTTCCTCAGCTAATTCTGCTACCCCAAGTGTGATTTCACTGGCATTGTGGGAAAGGCAGTTCAGGTCTATTAAAGTTTTTTTTTGTTCTTGTTTGTTTTAAAGAAACTCTCTTGACCTCTCTGCAGCATTATGCAAGTGGAATAACAGGCTTCCACACACACTGTGTGCCCGCCCGTAATTCCAGGCATGTCTTAAATTGCTTTATTTTCTTGGTGTCCAGTTCTAATTTCTATATTGCTACCACGGTATCTTTTTGGTGCATTCATTCACAACCTGCCCTTAAAATTTATTTACCCATGGGGTAAAAATCTATCATGGAAATATTAGAAGAATGTGGGTGCTTTTGCAAGTAGGATTTTAACTTAGTTTTCTTCTCTTTTGAAACTAATTGCCTCAATGTGCCTACGTTTAAAGGAGGGCTCTTACATATATATATATGCATATATACATACATGCACGTGCTTTTTTTTTTTTGATGGGTTGGATATTGAGGTTTATGGCTCCAGGAAAGACTTCAGCAGAAACATTTCACGGGTTTGCAATGAAGATTTGTTCTGTTTATTTAAGTGACCTAAAGAAATGAAGGTGAAATAACTTCCCTTGCTAATGGGAGTCATCTTGGGACCCTCTAAAGTAAATAGGACAATTAGGGAGAGCTGTGAGCTCCCTGCTGAGTGAGTGATATTCTCTGACAAGAAATAAATGGAGTTTTGTTCTATGTACTTTTTTAGCCCCCCCCACCCCCAGCTACAATTACAGAGACTCATCCTACAGTACAACACAGACAAGATCCCAGTAGGTGTTTGCTGTGAGGATTGGTGTCAGGGAGAGAGCAGTCCTCCCCAGTGGGGAAAATAAGGCAGGTTCATCTGAAGAGTGTGCAAGGGTCCTGTGCAGATTGGGAAAGTAAGTTCAGTTTTCCCTCTCATACACACACACACACATGGGGCCTTTCTTTGGGAGATATCCCAGCACAAGTAGCTGAATCCACACACATCTCTTCTCTGCTTGGTACAAAGAAGAAATTTTACAGGTGAATGTATGTGCTACAAACTGGCATGTAAGTCTCATGGATGCTCTGTAACCCTGTGGACTGGAAAATACGGCTTTTCTGTATCGTGTACTGACGTGATATCGCCAGTAAGTACAGGGTGAGAGGCTCTTCAACACTGCAAAGTGAGGCTGGGTGCCTGGTGTCTGCAGAGATCTTTCCAGCTAGTCGGGCGTGAGACTCTCAGCTTGGAGTTTTGCTCTTTCAGAGGACAGGTGAATTATTGCACAGTCCCCCTCGCCTCTTGAAATTCTGTTCTGTCCTCAGAACTAACATCAGACATGCCTCCAAGCCCTTGATACCAAACTTGCAGCTGTGCTGTGCTTTCAGGCTGCTGGCTCAGCTCCTTCCACCTGAGCTGGGCCAGCAGAGTTGGCCCTTTGGGAGCCACCTGGAGCCTCTTGCCCAGCAAGGAGCAGTGCAGGTGGGGTTGGGAAGCAAGCAGCCTGCTCTGTCCCCACTCTCCCCAGGGACGCTGAAGGGACACTTTCTTTCCTCAGTTTAGAGAACTAACCTGTTTAGAGCATACCTGAATTTTTTTAGTTCCTCTTCACTGTTTACTGGATGACCACGCTTGACTAAAAGACCAACAGATCTACCTGCCAGTGCTTCCCGGCTTCTTCCTTAATTGCGTGTCCTCATGAGCACAGAGGCTCACAGTCTGACACCGTGCCTGGCAAAAGAAAACCCTGTTACTCCTTCTGCCCGGGCTGTGGGAGGGAAGATGAGCGATAGGGGAGGAAGGACATCACTCCTCAGGTGGAAGCAGAGGTTTGGATGTCGAGCTGTTAGGGCCGCGTCCACAGCCGATGCACAAGCGTTGCGCGAGCTTAAACAATTTCCTTCATAGCCCTGTGCCTCAGTTTCCCCCTGCAGAAACGGGGCTGAACGCTGTGTAGATGGGGAGAGCGCTGTGGCGGGGCAGATGTTGCCACCCATCTTGCCAGCCAGCCTCCGAAATTTTTCCCTTTGCCTGGGTGAAGACAGGCCATCTCCCAAAGGGCCCCTTACCTGCCTACCCGGGTTGGCCCTGTGTGGGTTTCCAGAGACCGCGGGCTCTGTCAGTCCCCCTCACTCAGCCCTCAGGAAGTTACAGCAGCAGTAGGCCAGCGTAACTCTGGGTTAACAGAAGTTTCTTCGGCAATAAATCATGGTGGATTGGTCATTTTAGTGCCTGACGCCGAGTGCCTCAGAAGTATGAGGAACAATTCCCTTGGACTTCTTTTATGTGCAAGGATGATTTAATGTATTGCTGCTGGCATATTATGGACCAGGGATTGCAAATCTCTTGGTTTAAACCGTAGCCTCCCAGGCTAAAAACTTTGCGCTGCAAAGTCTACTGTTGGGATGGGTTATCCCTCAACGCAGAAGATCTCTTGCAAAACCTTCAGAGACTTCCTGTTTCTGGTTAGACTGAAAACATCCTGAGGGAAAAACCTGCTGCTGTGTATTCTGGTGCTCCTGTGGTCAGTCTCCGCTTAAAAGGTTGTTACATATTCCGGTTCCTAGGCCACAAGGACAATTTATGGGGAATAACAAACAAAGGAATTGCAGGCCCTGGTGAAAAGCATCTTCCATTTTTCTGAATGTATTTTGGGTAACTGTTTGACAAAACGCATCGCAAACATCTTTTCTTATTCCCTGGTGTTTGGTTTAGCCCTTCTTGGCCCTGAATCATACGACATTGCTTCTGTTGCTTCGTTGGCTGAAGACAGTGCTCGAAGCTCGTTTTCTGGAGGCAATGCTTGCAGGACGGGAAGCTTTAAAAATTGCTTTGCGTGCACATTTGCGCGTAAGAGTTTTCAAAATCCGCTCTCCATAGAAGCATGGGCTCCAGCAACACAGCTGCGGGAGAGCTGGTGGAAAGCGGAGACAAAAGGAGCGCGAGCGAGGTGGAAGAGCTTGGGGAGCTGCCTGTTGTAGGGGAAAAGCCTTCAGTGCTTGCACGGTTCTGAAGCTGCTGCGGGCAGTGCAGGGTTTTGTACGTAAACAGGGAAGGACAGATCCCTGCCCTGAGGATCCTGCATGCTCCTTTTATTAAAATGGCCTCTTTTCTTCCCTGCAAAAGGCCAAACGGGATGAGGGGCTCAGCTGTGCCTGATGGAGCTGTTAGCAGAGCACCTGGCGCAGTGGAGGCTGAGAGGGGCTCTGGGGCTGCTCTTGTGCCTTACAGGAGCACTCGAGTGAGAGCCAGTGCCAATTTATTTTGGCTCTGGTGGGACCGACGGAGGAAAATGTGCTTCAGGGAGCGTGTGGGACGTGCTCGAGCTTCTTCGCCCTCTTGGCGGGCAGCGTGCCAGCACAGAGGTGAGAGCCAAACTTTACCCTCCCTTTCAGCTCGGCTGCTCCGGGGAAGCTGCTGCCCTGTGGCCAAAACCTTCCCTGAGCTCCCCTTAGATGCGGGGATCGCGGCTGCACCTTGTGCCCGTGCAGCGGGTCGGAGGCTCGCTGGGCAAAGTCCAAACCGCGCAACAGCGTGTTGCCGCTGCGAAAACCCGCTGTTGTTGAGATCACAGAGGCTTGGGGCTGTGGTGTCTCTGTGTATGTCTGTGAAAGCCAGATGGTGGCTTGGAAAGCAGTCACCTTTTGTGAGCTTCTGCGCCTGGCCGAGGGAGTAAAGTCTTTCACCCCAAGCCCCGTGGTGGCAATGCCATTTGTGCTCCACAAGGTCCACCCTGGCAAAGGGATTAGCCAGCAAGTCCTACGCCTGTGCAGAGCTGTGGTCCTTCAGCCCTGCCAAAGGCAAGGATGTGTTCTCTGGCTGCAACGTCAGCGAGTCTGAACAAGCTTGTGTGTCTAAAGGCTGTGCACCGGGCCCTTCTCCTGTTGTTTTAATCCTAAAAGTGGAGAGAAAAAGGGCGTGAAGGTCCCTGTCAGAGTTGTGTCGGCAGCTTTCAAATATCAAAGTGCGTCTGCTTTTTGCTTTTCGCCTAACTAACAAAGGACAGGCGAGGCAGAGCCCCATGGGTCAATGTCCAGCTTGGTATGGTTAAGAAAGCTTGTGCGGGTATAAACCTACTGAGGGAGTGTTTGAGAAAGAAACCCCAAATGTGGATGCGCTGGCCTAGAATATGGCATTTATGTGCAAAATGCAGCTTCCTCTGGTGATGTCACTATAATTTATTCCGGTGCTTCTAGGTAGAGCAGCCACCGGGCTTAGCGATGCCAGTCTTTTAGGGTGCGAGCCTGGGATAGCAGGAGAGCTAGGTTTGGTTCTTCACGTCCCAATTCCCCCCCGCGTTAGGGCAAGTTGCCTCAGCTCTCCACCTGCAAAACCTGTGAGTGGCACTTCCCTGCCTCCTTGTGGTGTTGAGGGTAGGTCTGCTGGAGATCGAGAGAGACCAAGGCTTTGCTGGCTGCCAAAAAAACCTCTCGGGTTAGGACCACCGCTAGTTTCAGCAGAGAGCCTCCTGTGGCATTGGCAGCCCGATGGGTCGCCTCTGGGGGCGTCCACCCATGCATGCTGGGTGGATGCGGGCTCTGGTTTGGGTTTGGGGGTCCGGCTGTAGAGAAGCCGCTCTCTGAGCGTGACCCTTGGGGAGCCCAGCGTAGGTAGCAGCGCTGCAGCTGCAGCAAATTTATGGCTCCAGCCAGCGGTGGTACAGAGAAGCCATTGTAATCTTATGTACTACTGTACAGTCTATATCTCAACAAGCAAAGTGGCTCCTGTTTTTTTTTTTTTCCCCCCCCTCCTCCTCTCCATCCCTCCACGTCTAGCTTTATGAAGTTCCACCCCTTAAATTGCAAATTTGGCCTTATCTTCAAAGAAGCCCTTTGGTGCCAAGCTTTTAAAGGTAGGTAGGAGGCAAGAGCAGAAACATCAAATCCATTAACAGCCTGGTTGCCAGAGAAAATGTTTTTTAAAACAAAATCTGAAACCTTAGTGTTCGAGATCCAACACCAAGATTGAATACAAGTATGGGCCTTGTCCCCGGAGAGTGGCAGTACTGGGAATACGCTGGCAGAGACCATGGAACAAGGATTCTTGTGCATGCACGCACACAAATAGACAATTATTTGGAAGCCAATAGCGTTCTGGATGCTGAATAATAATTTACTTCATCTAGCGCCTTCTGTCCCAGTTGCTCCCTGAGCCGGAGCTGACGCGGAGAGCCTTCTCGCCACCCCAGCCCGCCGCTGGATGGCAGTGCCCTCTGGGGCAGGAAGGCAGTGCTTGCTGGCACCTTCCTCGGCCATGGGTGGCAAAAAGGATGAGCTGCCCCACTTCGTCAGAGCCTGCCGCTGTCGGTGAACGGTTCCTTTGGGCCCCCTGAATCTCGGGTGAATGTGATTTTTTTTTTTTTTCCCTCTCAACGAAAGCTGCTTGTTTAACAAACCCAAGCACTGTCAGATCGAAGGGGTGGGTTTGAGTCATGGTGTCAAGAGATGTTTTCAGAAACGCACTGGATGGGATTTTTCAAACGCACGTGGGGTGAGTTAATGATACGGTGGAGAGTCAACGAAACGTGTGCACTGAGGGACCAGACAGCTCTCCCCTCACTTCTAAATATGAGGTCGCAGTTGGCAAGTCTGTGGGACGGTCCCACCGTCACCAGTGTAGCAGCTGCCCAAATGATTCCCAACCACCTACTCTTGCATGGAAGTGTACTCTTTATTTCAAAAGCGGCTATCAGGCACATCTTGGCTTGCAAACAGTTTAAGTGCAGCTTCCAAGTCAGAGCTATCTGAGTAAAGGGAGAGCACAGAGGTGCAAATCTCCAGCTGTACTGGGGTCTGAGTCCAGTGGGGAGCACCCCATCACCAGCTCCCTCTGGGGTCCTGCGGCACGGCCAGCCGGACTGCAGCAGAGCTGTGGGACTCCGCCAGGAGGAGGGCTTGATATCTACCAGCCTTTGAATCCCTCTGGGGACTTCCCTACCCCTTGGCTGGCCAAGCAGGGCATCTGACTTGTAGCTCTGGGCCACCTCTGGAGCATCGAGCTGCTCTGGATGTGTCCATCATCACCGGGGACACATCCAAAGCTGGCACTGGCCTGAAGGGAGAAGATCTTTGCTTCCCAGGAGGTGAGGAGTAGATCTTGTTGCATGCCAACTTGTGCCTGAGCACTTCCATAATGTTGTAGAGGAAGAGTGTGAGACAGCGCAAGGTTGACTTGCTTTTGAGGACCTTGCCGCTCTGGCCGCCCGAGCAGAGGTGAGTGTGGCACGAGTGGCTTAATGCCTTGGCACCCGCGCTCCACGCCTGGTCAGAGCTGCCCAGCCAGCAGACAGGGAGGAGGTCTCGGGTTGGTGGTCCGCTGTGCTTGGTGAGCATGCAGCCCATTAGCTTGGTGGGGAGAAGGATGCTGAAGAAGGGGGGTCAGTACCAACGTACGGAGCTGGAGCCGCTGCCACCGCTGTTCACATGATGAAGACAGGCCAACCCTGTGCCTTGCCCAGCAGGCACCAGTCTACCAGCGAGAGCTAACTGTGCTTGCCCGCTGCACAAATATGCAATACAAGGAGGGAGAAGAAGCACAAAGAGGACAATGTCAAGAGCAAAGTGGCCGGTCATGTTTATCACTGATGCCTGACCACCTAACCTGCACTCTACCCTATAATCTGCCTCCCCTGGGATAGCTTCGGACACCCCTAACCTCCGAGCCACTTCAAAGAACCACCTTTACAAAAACTTCCCAAACTAGTGACCAAGCAAACAAGCACAAATTTCAGCAGCCACAAAAATCTGAGCGTAACCCAGTTTTTGCATAGCTGAAGCACTGAAGATAAGTAGAGGTTTCTTAACATTGGCTCTCTGGGTGAAGGCCTGAGGAAGGCCTGCCACGCCGTCTTCCCCCACCACTGTATTCCAAAACCTAAATTATTATTTGTATTGCAGTAGTGTCTACAAGGTTTAACCAAGACTGGGACCCAGCTATGTGAGACACTGTGCTAGCCTGGAGAGGGACACAGTTCCTACATCCCCGTTCACAACAGAAAGACAAAAGCAGGGCAGGAGATAAAAACAAAGCATGAAAAAGGACGCGTGTGCCTTGGGGTCACTCGGCACGTCAGGGCTGGAGCTTAGTACAGAGCCCGTGTTCCCGACACCCAGCCCCGTGCTCCATCCTCCACCTTGCCCTGCTCTTCACAGGGGCACCGCTAGGGCTGCCCTGCCTCGAAGCTGTCTTCAGCTGAGGGTTGTCCGTAGAGGAGTCTCATCCTCGTTAGCCCTCAGCTCGCATCAGTCAACAAAGAGCGGTGGCTCGTGCGCTCCAGCGAGCGTTTGCCCAAATGGGGCTCTTGGCACTGCAGGTGCTGTTGGCGGAGTGCCCCGGGAGTGTGTGGCTGAAGGGGACGGAGCGGAGCCAGTTATGACTTCAGTCCTCTCCTGTCAGCTAGCTTTCCTTGTGGCACGGTGCTTTGAAAGATAGCCGGGAGAGCGGAGAGCCAGGGTAATAACAGCGTGTGCTGCAAGCAAAACGATCTCATTGCGTAAGTACCGCGTGCCTTCTTTCTCGGGGGGCCTGGGGCCGTGCTCCCCCTGCTCTGGAGGCACTGGCTTTAGGACGAGCTCTAGCAGATGCTGCTGAGGCCAAGTCCATCTCATGGCCCAGATGCAGGAGGACGTGTTGCTCGCCTCTCCGCAGCTGGCACAGAAGTACCGTGCGTTGCAGGGCTTTGCAGGAGGAGAGATGAGGAGCAGTAGGGATACAAGGAGCTGCTCTTCCCGAGGGCTCCAGACCGCGTTGAACACTGGGGCTGGGGACGCGCCGGGTGCCCGAATGGCAACCCAACTCCTGCTTGGTGCAGGTAGCCCAGGGTGGAGCACCCGCATGGACCCCAGTGGTGGGACATGAGCAGAGCCTGGCTTGATGGGGAAATGGGGAACCGTCTCTCAAGGGGGACAGGATTGCTTCAGCCCTCCTTTCTGCGTCCTCCTCTGGCACCTGTTTGTGTGCAAAGAGCTGGGGGCAAACCCTCCTGGGGGCTGCTTGTGGCCATGTCCCGCTGCTGCGTGAGCAACAGCCTCAACTGCAGTCAGAGGCGTCTTGCACGGAGGAAGGCTTTGAAACATCTTGTTTCAATGGCATCGTGTTGCCAAGGGCTCTGTGGCTGGATGAGGAGGTGACTCTGCCTTGCTGTGCAGGGAGAGGAGCCTATTTGAAGCAGGACTCCTCCGTTTCGCAAGTGAGCTTCATTCTGCCCTCTGCAAGCTAAATAATTACAGAAGAGATCTTAGATGAGGTGTTGGGGCCCTCACGGCTCCTCCCTGGCTCAGTAAGTGCCTTTGGAGCAGAAGAGCGGTGGGAGATGCCAGAGAGCTGCACGGGTACGTTTTTTTCTCCTGTACTTGGTCCCAGGTCGCTCCTTGTGCCTGAAAGGCTGCGAGGAGGCACCAGCGTCGCTGTGGCCTTCGTTTCTGTCCAGCTGAACTGGGCCCACAGTGGGGCGGGGAAGGTGTCAAAACAGGGGTTGTGCCACCCATCTCTCCTCATGCTTAGTGAAAGCGGCCTCTCCCTGCCTCCCAGCATGCACGTCCCTCTCAGTTCTGCTTCCTTCTCGGGCTTGGCAGTGAGGAGGGAGAATGGGATTACAGCGGGTCCCGCCGATGCGTGCCCGTTCCCCGAGTGCGTGCTGCCTCCTAAAGGATGCGGGGGCTGCTGCTGGGTCCTCGCACCTCCCTTCCTCGCAATTTTCTTCTGCCCGAGGTCCGCGTGCCGGGGCTGAGAAGGGCTTGTTGGGCCGTATCCCGAACGCCCCTGCCCTTACTTGTTTTGGGGAGGGCTGACAAGGCACCGCTGGTGGTGCCTCCCCGCTGCTGGAGCGGCGCTCCCAGCCCTCGCCGACCCGGGGCGAGCGCAGGGCGCTGGCATGTCCCGGCGGGTTCAGGGAGCCCTTGCCCGGGCAGGCAGGGCCGCAGCCTCCCCGGAGGCCTCCCCGGCAAGGGGAGCCGTGGCTCTGCTTCCCTTGTTCCCCCCTGCCCGGCAGGCGGGGGCTCTGGGGTTCGCGGGCGACCTTCTCGGATCTCCGCCAGCGTTTCCGACCTCACGACGTTTTGCGGGCTTGGAGGCATTCGTGCGGGCCCGGCTCCCTGCATGCGGCTCGGCGGGGCCTGCAGACGTGGTGCGCGATGGGTCTGTTCCCCTCTTGCGCGAGGGAGGACGCTCCTAACAGATGTTTGATATCGGCAGGGCAGGGGGCTGCAAAACAGACAGGCTTCAGCTGGTGGGAAGCGCAGAGGGAAACTATCGTTGTTTCCCTATTAGGCTTTTAGAGGGAGTTCTGGAAGCTGCTCTTCGTCCCATTGTTACACTTTATGTTTATATAGCTTATCTCTTTCATGAGAGACTTAAGTCCTGAAGTGTGTTGTAGATGTGACTATGTGAGAATGGTTTGCTTTATCCACCCCAGAACAGAGTACAGCAGATGCTCAACTGGATTGAAAATCATGGAGCTGCATTAACTCAAAACCGAGGCGTACTTTTCATCCTAAAAGAGTTTATGGTGTTTTGCAAGTTAATAAATGGTCAATATTTTCCATACTGATAAATGTGAGATTGGATTTCCCTTGCATAGCTGAGTTTTCCCAGTTGCTACAGAGGGGGGAAAAAGTCATTATTCCTTTCCACTTCTAATATTGCCTGTGTGGTCTGTAGCAAGTGACAGTATTTAACATCATTTGGAGGGGATGGTGTTGGGGTAGGTACTGACTGAGCTGGTCTACAGATGACTTTGCACTGAACAGTGAAAGTTTTTTCTAGGGGTATTTGGTGCTATGGGACAGTCACAGACTTCCCTTCTCAAAGAAGGCGTTGACAGTCTCTGTAAGCAATTAGAGAGACATTCTTTGAGGCAGAGGATGTCTTTTTAGTGTAGTTTTGTAGGGTACCTAATACTGTTGTCTTAAAAGAGTCTCTGTAAAATAAGAGAATCAAATGCTCCTTATTTTTCTTTACTGGACAGGTAATGGAAGGATCTTTGGAAGACTGAAAGAGTTTTTCTTTCCTTTTTTTTTTTTCCCCCAGTAGACAACTGAGCACATATCAGAGGCTTGCTGCGTCTTTTAAGAATTACTTGTGCCGAACAGCATACACTAATAAATAGATGGCAGCTTCCCGTCTGTTCTGCATCTCCCATTGTCAGCCCCCCCAGCCCAGGGCCTGGTGGCTGGTTATGGTGTCACTGCTTCTGCCTGGTCTCTTCCTTGGGTACAGTCTTCTCCAAAAGTGACTAAGCATAAGGATTGGTTTTCCCTTCCCTTCCCTTCCCTAGCACAGACACTGACCACAGTCATGCAATTGTTTTTCTCTCTTACTTCCAAATGCAGTCACATAACAATAGCCTGGAAAAAAATATTGGGAGCAATTTGGTTGTGAATTTGTTTCCTTTTTTGGGCTACGAGAAGTGGGTTAGCGTTCGGGTGAGGAGGCCTGGAGCTCCAAGCCATCTTCCCCAAGGTTTAAATGGGCTCCATCCCCACCAAATGAGAAGCGCTGTGGAAAGGCAGCCTTCTGGGGACAAGCACTTCCCTTGCTCTGTGTGCAGAGCCTCAGGCTGGGGGGCTTTTTTCTCAGCCGGCCCCAAGACATTAGTTGCTATTTACGTAACAGCAAAGGCTTGCACAGACGCTGCTAAACAGGCTTTGTCTGCCACAAGGGAAGGGCTAGGGGAGAAATGCTGCCTCCCCTGCCGGACTCCTTCAGAAGTGGGTGACTGTTTGCTTTCCTCAACAGATTGCTAATGGAGGGTGGTGGGTGTTGTTGTAATTCTTTCTCACTATTTTCTGTAGGGCGTCATGACAGGTGGTGGTTTTGAATATTTTCCGCAGCTGTAGAAACAGATTACTCTGTAAAACAAGTTGACAAGGATGGAGGAGTGAGAGCTGGTGAGAGGTGGGATGATCTGCAGAGAGGAAGACAGATCGCGGTGCCAGGTGGTACCCCCGCGAGGAACAGGAAAAGAAGCATTTTGCAGGCAGGATCGGGGGATATGTTTTCAGTGTCTGGATCTTTGGGTCTTGAGAGGAGGTACCACCTTTTGCAAGACAAAGAGGAGGTCATCAGATGGGACAAGAATGAGTATGCGACTGCCACGCTGGTCAGGAGGGTGCTGGGTTGTTAAAACCTCAAACAATGCAGGCAATGAAATCTCGAAATTTTATCCATGGTTCAATGGATTTGGTCCTTACAGGAGAGCAAGTGGGAGCAAGCGGAGCTTACGCATACCAGCGAGAGAATGCCATTTGATAAAGGCTAGAGCAGTAGGTGAAGTTTTCAGATCGCAGGAAATTTCCTTCAAGTATTTATTTATTTATGGCTTTGCTGAAAAAAAAAAGTTCTTGGCCAGCTGTGTTTAAAAATATAACAGTAAGGAGATACTTAAAAAAGGAGTCGATCTCTCCCCCTCTGACGTGCTGCTGAGTGCCAGCCGCAGGGGGAATGGCAGCGGCAGGGCCATGCAGCCCCCGGAGCCCAGCCAAATCTGCTCCCCAAATCTCTGTCCCCGCAGCCGCTCACCCCCGGGGCAGCGAGAGCTGGTTTTGCCCGGGCTGCTGCGGAGCCTTGAACTGTCTCTGACACCCCTGATGGGGAGGAGGGGAAGCCAAGGGCTTTTGTACTGAGGGAACAAAAAACATCCTCTGCGTGTCCCTGGGTTCAGCGTTTGCAGGCTCTCCAAACCGGCTTGTGTTTTTTTTTCCTCTTAAATGCTTCTTTAACCGATGCGATTTTTATATTCTTGGCTGGAGGGTGTCTGTTTGGGAGACGGAGCCTGTCTGGGGCTCTCCACTTGGCCCATCCAGCCCGCCCCCGGAGCACGCGCGAGCCACCTCCTGCAGGCTGCGTCTCCTCTGGGATTCCCTATGGCTTTGCCAAGGCCAAGCCTTCGCGTTCGGCACGAGCTCCTCCAGCCCTCTGTCCGTGAGGGCTCAGGGGCTGGTTGGCCTTGCGGCGAGGGGAGGTACCGTGCTGGGGCGCAGTGCTCAACGTGTGGCCCCTGGGACTAGCAGAATGAGATGAGCACATTTGGTCTCCACCAGCCCCGGATGCTGCTTTCCTACCATCCAGGAGAGCTGCAGCTATGGGAGCGGTGAAAAATGTGTGTAGTGGTAGGCAGAAAAATGTTTTGAGGGAGAAGATGCTGCTTCTGATGATGGTGGGGCAGCACGTGATGGTCTGGAAGGGCAAAGCAAGTTTGGTTTGGGCCTAGGTGGAGGATTGCGTGGAGAAGTCTTGTCTCCTCTGGGCCCGTTGGTTTCAGCTCCAGGGTGACGTGACATATCACGAGAGAAAAATCTCCTCTCCCCACTGTTTCCTTTCTCCACCACTGGTAGCTAATCAGGATTCAATTTTAATGACTTCCCTCTACTCTCTCTGCTTCCTCTCCCCCTGCCCCACACATGCCTTTTTTTATATTATTTTTTTTATGCATTTATTTTTGGCAGGAGTTAAAACGCAAGAAGCATTTGGACCAAGATGAAACCAGTCGAGGAACATGTTGGGCAGTGCAATGCTTTGTTCTGAGTTCAGGGGGAGAAGAGGGGGAAGTGAAGGGAGGGAAGGATGTCATTTCCCAGATGGGGACCCTGCCAAAGATGTTGCTTTGGAAAGCAAAGAGCAGTTTTGAGGTTATACCAGCTTTAACTCTTTGTCATTCCACTTCTGTCATGCAGGGAAGCTCCAAAGTCGTAGTCCTAAAATGTGGCCGTGTTGTGCTGTGTGGCCCAGGTGACCTGAACAGTCCCCAGCCAAGGTCTGCTGTTGTGACTGAGTGCTAGCAGCAGCCCGAGGTTCTTGTTGCTGGAAACTGTAGAGAGTGGATGAGAAATCTGCGTTTGTTTATCAGCGAGGATCCAGAAATGGTGTGGATGCCGTTGAGAAAGCAAAATCAGCATTTTCCCTGCAGGGAGTTGGGACTGCTGTGCCGTTTCCTGCCCTGCTAGAAGCACCTGGTGGGATCTGGGACACTGCTGAACTCTGCTTCAGCTGTTCCCATCAGGGGGCCCCACGATGTGCAAGATGCTTTGGAAACACCTTGTCCTTGGGTGCCTGCGGCCGAAGGAGCCCTGCCAAGGGGGCATTGCTGGGAGCGGGGCAGCAGCCAGCCCCAGGTAGGTTGTGGTGGCACTGGGGACCGCTGGGAGGGCTGTGCTGGTTCCTTCCCTCTCCTTCCAGCCCGTCTCCTGTGCAACAAAATCGTGTTGTTGGAGGGCAAGGCAGGGTGGAAAGCCTATGCAGGCATGTTCTGCTGTCCTGGCGACTGCCTCGGGCCACAGATATTGCATGGTGCGTGGGCTGCTGCTTTAATTGCCCCGGGGCTGTTGCCCAGTGGCTGAGGCTGAGAATACAGAGAAGGGAAAGTTAAAGCAACGAGATGTCTTCATTAGGATGTTTTCATTGTTGCAAATACTTGCAGCGCTTGTGTCAGTCTCCAGAGGAGGTCATGCACCTCCCGATTAAAAAAAATTGGGTGCAGGACAAATGCTATAAGCATAACATGCATAAATACACCCAGGCAGTCACTGTTCAGGGCCTCTAAACCTGGAAGACCCTTCTTCACGGGGTGGCTACAGCAGCACCGCTGTGGTGCACTGGTCACCAGTGACTTTCTAGGCAGCCAGGAGGGGCCTGGTCTGCAGCAAATGAACCTGTGTGATATTTGGTTTCACCTGCTGCGCCTGGGCCTACGACGATGTTTTGAAGGCAGGAATTGCTTCGTGTTCGGCTGGCGGAGCGGCGGTCTTCCTGGCGGAGCTCAGCCCCCTGGCTTCACAAATGCCTGCCGATGGGCTCGGGTGGGCTGCGACAGCCGACCGCGGGGCATTGGCAAACGGTGGCACGTCGACTCTGCTGCCTCTCCTTCGCTGTTTATTTAGTTCTTGGCAGCTGGATGTCTGAATGTTTGTAGCTCAGTGTTGTTTGAATGTTGTAGTGTTTGCTTGACAAACACTTTCCCCGGAGTCTGTGATTACGGAAAGTTTAGTCTGACAAGGCCCACTGAATTATCCTGTTCTCTCTTGTCAATAATCTCCTGGTTGTTGTCTCCCTTAACCACAATGTTTTGTGTGTGGTGCAAATCCTTTTTTTTCCCCCTTGTTGTAATCAGCCTGCCCCTCCCTGCCTGGTTCAGTTGATGAAGCTGTAACCCCAGGATGCTGACATCTGTATTTTACTAATCCAGAGATCCCGGGGCTACCAGGAAGCAGCGTAAATAATAAGACTGCATACCTGTCTAGCACCTGAGAACCTGAAGCTGCCTGACGCGTGTTCATCTGGGTACTGCTTGTACCAGCTGGGGTTTGCTGTTCCTGTGTTTGAAGCCCGGGAAGCTGAGACGCAAGGTAGGGCTGTGGTTTGTCCAAAAGATGAAATAGTGATTCCAGAAATGTGGAGTCATAACCTCCAGAACGATGAGTTTCTATCCCTCTTTGTCTTACACAATTTGCCCCCTAAAGGAAAGAGATTAGAGTGGGTTGGGTGGTTTCAAGCAACACTTTATTTGCAGCGATCCACAGCTATTTTGGCACCCCAGTAAATGCAGTCTGAGAACCAAGAAGCAATTGCAAGATTTCTCCAAGCCAGGTTAGGTTCCGTGGCTGCAATCAGGTGTCCATAACGTGGTCTGCAGGAGGGGCGACGTCAAAGCACAGTAGCTTGTGGTCAGTCCGGTGGTTTGGAGCGATGCTGAGGGACAAGTGCTCACGGCGGCTCAGGAGAGGAGGAGGATCTTGCTGTGTGCTGGGGTGGTCGTGGGACTGGTGGACACAGCCTGCGGGGCGCTGGGTGGCCAGCCTGGGCTGCCCGGCTGGGTTCTGCCCCAAACCAGGCAAAGTGCATGGGCTTCCATTTAGTTTCACTTGGAGATGACTGGGAGAGGAGAGAGATGGAGGAAAGCCGGCACGGATCCGGCGTTGACCTAAGGACATAGGTAGTCTGTTCCTGGCGCCTGCAAATGCCTTTCCCACGGCTAGATCATACCGGTGAGAGCAGAATAATACCCGAGCTGATGTCCCCTGGGAGCTGGGGTGTAAGAGGAGGAATATTTTGTCTGCAGCCCTTTCAGAAAGGGACAGTCGGGTCGGTGATCCCTGCACCGCGGGGCCGGCCCCCCTGCAGCACCACGAGCGTGGGGGATCGGAAACCCTCGGGCTGAGCGGGGAGGACGGCAAGCCCCGGGAGGCACACGCGTGTTTGTTTTGCACATGCCGCACCAGAACACAGGCGTTTGGCCCGGGAGGGAGGGCAAGCGTGTGCAAAAACACGCTAGGGAGTGGGTGGAGGAGCGCGATGCCGAATAGCTCGGGAAATGTTGTCTTTTCCCAGCTCATCCACGCAGGGCACAAGAGCATCATCCTGACGCCCAGACCCTCCCGTGTGCCTGCCAGGGCTCTTTTCTGCATCGCGCTCTTCCCCTGGGGCCGGGGCACCCCCAGCTCTCTCCGCTCTGCCCTTTTCTCCCCTTCCCCCTTCTCCCATGTGCTTTTATTCCTCTCGCAAACAGCGTGCGCCAAATCCAACTTCACAGCTGGCTCGGCTCCACGTGTTTGTTTTCTGTGCCTGCGCGGCGCTTGCCAGCGCCGCTTGCGCCCTTGCTCCGAGGTGGAGGCGGGGGGAGAGCAGGGGCGGTGGGGAGGGAAACGGGAGCAGGCTGCTGCTTTCCAAACCCTTATTTGTTTAAAGCTTAAGCCTGTTTGAGAGCGCCTTTTTGGAGTGAGGGGTAAGTGGCAGGGGCGGGATGCGGGGGAATGGAGAAAGTAAACTGTGTGTCAAGGAAAGCAAACTTTGCAGCTGGAATTGCTGCTGGTGCTCATTGTGCGAAGGGGCCAGGGAGGTGCCTCCGGCTCCGCGGTCGCGCCTGCCCTCTCGGCGCGGACGCGAGCCTGAAAGGACGAGGACGAAGAGCGGGGAGCTGGCGGGGAGCTGCAAGGCGATGTCAGGTCCTGCTCCATCTCCCGCCCACGTTTGGGTCGCTGCCCTCGACCGCGCCGTCATTTTTTGGAGAGGTGTGTTTACTCCTGGGACGAGAAATGGGGCAAAAAGGCGTGTGCAGGCATTACCTTGAAAAATAAAAAAATAAAAAAGAAGAGATGAGATGTTTTCCTTTTCATCTCCGGGACAGGGAAGTCTGCCACCTTTCCTGAGACCCTCCTGCGAGTGGTGCCCCGTCATGTGGGGCTGAGGAGCATCACGGTGCGGGGCAGTGCCACAGCTCGGCACTGAGTCCGGGGCTGCCCTCTTGGCACCAGCTGGAGGGTTTTCTGTGGGCGGTCATCTCTGTCCCTTCATTTTGCTGGCCCTCAGCTTCCTCTCGTGCTTGTCGGAGCAGTGGCATGTCTTCCAGGGGAAGTCTGTCCCAGCAGAGAGTCCTAGAGGCTTTTGACCTGCTCCCATAACCAAAGTGATTATTGCTAGTGAAAAACATTTAAGTGACATCAATAGAGAGTAAAAACTCCCATTTATTCCCAAACTTTAAAAAAAGAGGAAAAAAAAACCCTCTTAAATACAATCTTCAAAGGCCAAGAAAAATGGGCTTGTGCTCTTTTGCATCCCAGCAACAAGTCATTGCTGAAAGGAGTGCAAACGAGAAGGCAGTTTTTCTTTATGGTGGTGATGGGGATGCCTCTAAAGCCAGCCATCTGGGGATTAAACTTTGTATTGACGTTACTGGCGAGTACTTTGTCCTGTCTCTTTTGTATGCTCTTCTGGATTTTGATGTCAACTGTGTTAAACTAGCCTTGCACTTGTTAATGCAATTTCTGGGCCTGCTCCCATTGAAGTCATGGCAAAGATCACGCCGATTTTGGAGGCAGCAGGATCAAATCCTCTGCTATGATCATCTCGATGCGTTGTTTTAGCAGGTATTTCTGACTTACGTTTCCTATAGGCTTGGTCAGCTTTTTACTGTTAACACTGCAACTGTTGTAGGTGCCCTCGCTCCCCAAATACACCCTGGACGAAGGCTCAAAAGCTGGGAAAGTAGCCAGGGCTTCTCTCTGCTCCATCAGGAAATTTTCCCCATTGCGACTTCCCCCAAGGAAAGCTTAACAGTTTGTCACTGGCAGTGTCTATGGGCTTTTCTGGTTTGGGGGGTTTGTTTGTTTGTTTGTTTTTTCACTCTATTATTGTTCCCAATTTGACACAGTGAAGATTTTTCTATTGTTCCTAGACAAAGATTTTTTTTTTTTTTTTTAATCTGGAGCTGAGAGGTAGGTTCGTGTTTAAGCACGTAAAGAAGCGGGCCGCTCTCGGGCAGCATCCGCAACTGCTGCCTCTCCAGTTTGCCATGACGGACTTCCCGGTGAGAGCAGGAGCGGTCTGCCCGCTGCGACGGGGATCCCGCAATTAGACAAGTGGAGCGGTGGCAGCTGGGGAGGGGGGACGTGAGGAGCGGGTGAGCCGTGGCATCACCCGGCCGTGGCGAGAGATCGCCCTTGACTCCCTCATCTCGTTTAATTTTCCTGATTTGAGCTTTCTGCCACCTCTGTTCCCCACTTTCCTTGGGTACCTCACAGGGCTTTTCCCCGGCGTCATTTTCCCTGCCTCTGCCGGGCCCGTCGCCTCGCTGACCTCTCCCTAACCCAAGAGGCAATTAAAGCCTCAACCTCAGGCTTCAAGTTTTGTTGTATTTTTGTTGTTGTTGTTTGGAGATGATGAGAATGGAAAAACAAAAGCAGTGCCCTGACTCGTGTAAACTAGCCGCAGGCACATCTGTGTCTGCGCGATGATGGCTCCCGGCGGGAGCTGCCCGTCCCTCCCGGCGCTCTGCTCCCCGCAGTTGTTGGCGGAGGGGGGGACGGCGACGATGAGCTGATGCCCTGGCCTGAGAGGTTTTGCCTCCCTCTTTTAGCAAGGTCTTATGTACTCCTCACAGACCCTTCCTTTATGAGCCTGAGGGGACGGGCAGGTCTGGCAGCCGGGGGGCGCTGAATGTGGCCCTGGCACCTTCCCATCTCGAGGTGATGGCCGAGTGGCCAGGGCTGGTGGAGCGAATGGCCCCTGGGGTTGCTTCTGCAGCCCTGAAGTCCTCCTGATGTTTCGTCCATCCTGTCCAGCGCTACCAGCAGAGCTGCGAGACGCAGGCCTGCCTCTCACGCTGCCTCTGGGACTGCCAAAGCAGAGGGCCGCGGGCAGGCAAGTGCCTCATGCTTTGCCCAGTCTCTCCAGATAGGAGAAGATGTAGGTAGATACACTTTGCTACCCCTTGCATCAAACATCCTAAAGCAAGTAATGCTCCTAGCCTGTGGTTTGAAGTCACTAGGGCGTGGGATGGTTTTTGCTCTGTGTTTTGTGCAGCATCTGTCTGCAGCTGTGACTGTATTGACAGTGGTCTCTGGCTTCAATTGCGATGTGAACGATAAAGCGAGTATCGTTTTCGTAAGGCTAGGATGTTGGGCTGACAGGCAAGTAATGCGGTGCAGTAAATTCCCGGGCTTCCAGGACTGACGGTGTGTTTTCACATCACACCTGTGTCAGTGGGTGACCCCGTTGCTGCTTCCTCCTCCCCAGCGTTAACCCCAAAGCGGGCCTGAGGGCGTTGGCACCCCGCACCAGCCCCAGGGGCAGCCCCAGCGAGCGCTGCTCCGGGGCCGCTTTCCCCTGGCACGGTTTGGAGAGGGACCCCGCAAAGCCGGCGGGCTGGTCGTGGCGACAACATCTGTTTCCCGGGCGCGCTTTGTCTCCGAAGAGCCTCCGCGGCGTGCTCCCTCCCGCCTGCGGAGGCTGCTCCAGGACGGAGGCCCTGGGGAGGAGAGGGCCCGCGCCCCCCGAGCCGGGCACGGGGAGCATCCCGCCGGCCCCGGC
>VXAA01001032.1:732100-830926 GCA_013399115.1 Anseranas semipalmata
TATGCAGGAGGGGCCGTGAATGGGCAGAGGAGAAATAAAGCAGATGGAATTCGTGTTAAAGAACAGCCACAATCGCCCTCCGAAAACGAGCAGAGAAAAGCGGGCGGCCTTAAAGGAGCGCAGGGAGCAGCGTTTATCCAATTAGCAGGGTTGTCAAATTGAATTTACTCAGAATGGAGGGGGGGCCGGGGGGAGAGGAGGGAAATTAAGTGTCGAGGGCATGGGGGGAGCGCGATAGCGAAGAAAGGACGCGGGCTGGCTGGCTTGCTTGCTTGCTTTCTGAGAGTTTTGTCTTTCCAAGGGCCGGCGCTGTTTTCGGGGCGCCAGGATGGCCGAGGGCGGCACCCGTGCTCCCCCTGTCTCGGGGCGTCCGTCTGTCCGGCTGAGCTGGGACCGCCGCACTGTGGCATCGCCGGTGCCCGGGCCCGCTCGGCAGCGACGCTGGCTTGGGATGCGAGTGGGATCGAGCAGGAGGCGGGAAGGCTCCCCTCCCTGGCGGTGCCACAGGCTGGTGTGGAAAGGAGCTGCCCTGGGCCGGAGCTTCGTCCAAGGGAAGATTTAAGGAAAAAGTCACAAAGATCACAGCGTGTTTTGCTGGGTTTACGTGAGCAGCTCTGCTCAGCCAGCAGGAGCTGTTCTACTTGCAAGTCTATTTTGTTGCATTCAGACAGGTGGCCATCGCCACCAAATTCCTCAGGACCGTCTTGGGGAAAACCTGTGGTTCTTTTTTAGGGTCACCTGGTGCCCAAGCATGATCTGTAGTGAGCAGGCAAACTCGCTTGTTTGCACGGTGGTGGTGCCATGCCAGGTTTTGCTCTGGGTATTTTCCTTCTCCCAGCCGTGAGCACAGATTTATCCCGCGATTTCTCTCTTTCGCCTTCTTGATGGCCTTGCTGGCTCTGCTAGCCCTCACGTTCCCTCACTTGTGAAGCGAATGTGGCTCTTTTTCCTTTTTCACCTTCCTTTTCAGTGCTTTAAGCTCCGTGAAACGAGAACAACAACAACAAACCAACCCTGTCTTGTATTAAAAACTAACGACTACAAGCAGCGTTGGCACGCTGCGCTGTGCAAGACGCTCCTTCCGAAGAGCTCGAGTCCCGAAGGGCCTGGAGCCGGGAGAGCCGCTGTCCCTGCCCGACCTGACGGCCGGCGGCTGGCCTGCACTTCCTGTGGCCTTCGCCCCGTCCCTGCCCACCTGCGGGCGGGCTCCGGCCCCGTCACCCTCGGGTTTTGGCCTTTTCCCCGGCTGCCGGGGACGGGGCAGGGGCTGGTTTCTGTCTGGGAGCCTTGTAAATCACAGGCGGCGTGGCTGTAACGAGGGCTGCTCGGCCGGCCCTTGTTAAGCAGGAGGGGGCTCGGGGCTGTGGGCAGCATTTCCTCAGTAAAACCTTCAGTTTCTAATCAGCAAACACCTCTCTCGCTGCCGCGTTTCATTCGGGCCCCTTCTTCCCTTCCAACCCTATCGCCCCCCTCCGCTCACGCCTCTCTTCCCTCCCCTGGCCTCGCCTCCGCCGCTCCTTCCCGCTCCTCTCCCTCAGGGCTTCGGCGTGGGGCGGGAAGCGGAGCCGACAGGTTTTACACCCCCCCGCGGCCCCCATCTGACGAAGCTCTCGTTAATTTTCTTCTCCTAATGGCCCGTCCTTTGATTTACTGGGCTCTCTGAAGGGGACTTAGAGCCTTCACTCCCCTGACAGGAAATTGTTATTTTAACCTGACAGGAAAGAATTAGAAATAAATAAGTAAATACCCCCCCCCTCCCCGCCACCACCCTTTGGCACCTTTAACTCCTTCTTCTCCTC
Organism: Anseranas semipalmata; assembly: GCA_013399115.1. Classification (NCBI taxonomy): domain Eukaryota; kingdom Metazoa; phylum Chordata; class Aves; order Anseriformes; family Anseranatidae; genus Anseranas; species Anseranas semipalmata. The sequence goes on from VXAA01001032.1 coordinate 733,900, forward strand.
CAGCAGAGGCTGGAGGTGGCCACAGAAGTGCCAGGAGCCGGGGACGTTGCCTGGGGACAGCAGCCCAGGGCCACCTCTGCCCCAAGCCTCCCGCCGCAGCCAGCTCCGGCGGGGACGCCGGTCGGATCGAAAGCCGCCCGATTAATAAAGTTCCTCGTTTTGCACCACTGCGGGCTGCTTAAGGGCAGCGCTTTCAAAAGAGGTCAGCTCCCATTTAGGCGTCGAAATAAGTTGGTTGCCTATTCAGGAGAGCTCAGCATGTCAAGAACTGAATGCTTTTGAAAATCTGGCTTCAATTGTGGAAGCTGAGAATTTCGAAATCTGGCCCCAGATCCTAATAGTCCTTTTGGAATTGATGTTTTCATTCATTTTCCTCATTATTTTTATGCTGGCCATTTACTTTTTGTACTTCACTCAGCTGTGAAAGAAATGGCCACATGTCCCTATTTAGAGCTCATGTTCTGCCTGGAGGTTTGGGGAGGTACCATACACTTGTTGCAACACACCTTCTCTCCTCGGTCTCCATTCGGTGCTGTTTAATCTGCCTGGTGCCTTGGCCAAATTGTGATCTCCCCTTTTTTTTTTGCCACCATTGCCCTTCTTCTCTTTACAGACCTGGGGACAGCCAGTTCGGTCCTTGCGTCCATGTGCCTGGGTGGTCCTAGTTCTCGAAGGGTCTGTCACGCATCTCTGTGCCCTTGGCTTTGCCCTTCTGGCCAGAGGCTCCACGCGGCGCATTGCTGCAGGGAGGTCTGGTTGGGAACCTCTTTGCCTTCCCCCTCCCCCAGCGTTGGACCCTTTTCCATCCAACATTTTTCCATCCTGCTGCCAAACCCATCCAGATCGGGCGAATGAGTCAGCTTTGCTCTGTAGGCTTCCAGCACTGAGGAGCAAGGCTCAAGTCCTACCCCAGAATGATTCTTCTGGTTTGGTGGAAGACTTTCTATCCCCTGTATACCTTGTGGTGTGAGGTAGAAAGCCAGTTTTTAAGCCTAAACTAACGCAAAGTCTTTTCTAGGTTAAGGCGGCACATCGGTGGTGTCAACAGTGCATGTTCTGGTATGGAGGGACCTCGGGCACTCTTACTGCCGTGGTCAGTGGTGGTTTGGCTGAGGCGGCTGTGGCATGACAGAGGATGCTTTGGTAGCTGCCTTCAGTGGAGAAATGAACTTGAGTGACTCAGATGCTCTCCAAGCCCATAGCTGAAGGATCTTGTACCGCAGCATGTGCTGGTTAACGGGGGAAACGCCTCAAAGACAAATTGTTGAGATTCTTCCCTCTTTGGGGGAGGAGAGTGATGCCAGGAAGGTTGAGGCATGTGGGAGGGAAGTTGCTGTGTTATCGCCTTGGCGCTGGTGGTTACCCACAGAGGATTTCCGCATGTGGCGGAGCTGTGTGCTGCAGTAGCTGCAATACGACTTTAGCTGATCTTCCTGGAGGCCACACCAAGCTTGACCTAATTTGCCCTGCCTCTCAGCAGAGCTTGTTATCTAGGGCTCACGGCCACACCAGCTGTGGCTGCATGACTCCCAGGAAAGAGCTGGCTTGCGTCGCATCAGCCTGCAAAGTACCACGTCAAGATGCTCTTCTTTTTGCATTTGCAAAGCTTCAGCTGCAGGTCAGTTTGCTTGGCATTGCTTCCTTTGAATCACCAGCAAAGTCATTGGAGAGTGGCTTGGTGAGCTCTCCCCAAGCGCTGTGGCTCCTTGCCAGCGGTAGATCAACCTTACCGAGCATCTCATGGGGAGTCCGTGATAGTCTTCACTTTGGGAGCCCCTCTTTTGGAGGTTATGCTTGGAGGGATTTGCCCCCTCTTTTTGACAGAGATGGGTATGGAAAAGACAAACTGGTCATGGCTCAAGCAGAGACCATGGTGAAAGTAGGAAGAACTGCTCTGCAGGGTCCAGGTGCTCCTGAGGATAGTGGTTTGCGGTTAACGGGCTCAAGGTGTGTCTGCAGGGGGAGCAGGTGATATAAATGCTGTTTGGGCTGGCTGCTGTGGTTGGTTTCATCTTGGGCTCCTCCCTCGCCAATGCAGACACACTGCAGGAGCAATTTTGAAGCGCCTTTGAGACTCGCAGGTTGTCTTCTTGGTGCTGTGGCTGGAGGGGGCTCAAAATCCTGTAGCTGTGTTATGATGCCCATAGGGGGAAATCTCTCCTTGTCTTCAGCCCTTTGCTTTTGGTTGAAACTGAATTCAGTCTGACACCTGAGGTGCCTTTGGGTGCAGCCATATAGACCTTTAGTCCCTCTTGTCTGCTTTGGCGTTTGTTCGTGATAGTCCCTCCTAAACACCTGCTGCAATGTGCAGCTCTTCACAGCAATCTGAGTTGCGATGGGTGGCCTTGGGCTTCAAGTTTTTTGAAGATTGTTGATGCCTTCAAATATGAACTTAGTGGTTTGTCCAGACAGGGTAGTTAACTTGAAATAGGCTGTGCATTTCAGGCTGAGTAGTTAATCTGAAATCTTTCCATATGTTGGGTGTCTTAGTTTAGAATAAAAGTGTGCGATGCCAAATGAGCATGGTTCACCTCGCACCACTGTCTGCAGCCTAGTTAGGCCACAGGTTTGGTGAAACTTGGAAGTTTAGGGGTGTTGATAGAGAAGCCAGGCAGGGCTTGAAAACAGAGGGAAGTCTGAGGGTTTTATAACGTCATCTCTCTCGTCATCCGCAGGAAGCCACTGCTGCACCTCCACTGCACCCCCTGAGGCAGCTTATGGGACCCTTCCCTGGGCGCCTCTGCCCCAGGAGACACCGCATGGGATGGCAATGACACGTGGAAAGAAGAGACCCATGTCCCCCATCCCTTGCCTCCTCCTCGCAGCCGCTAGCTGCTTTGCCAAACTGAGTGAGTTTCTGCTCTTATCTATTTGTTCCATTTATGTTTTGTCTTGAGGCAAACTGAGCTCCTGAGATCCCACTTCTTTCTGAAGAGGTTTGGCTTCTCCCATGTTCTTAGGGGATGTCCTGTGATGTTCTATCCCGTTCTAGAGGTGGTGAACGAACATCCGTGGCAGTGGGAATCCCTGCAAAGGGTGGCAGTGCTGCCACCGGGCCCCACTCACCTGGTGGCCTCTCCCCCTGCTCCCTTTGGGCTGGTGGCGTAGCCATGCCTCTCTCCGCTGCTTCCTCAATAGCCCTGACCAAAAGTCTGGCTTCAAATGCTCCTCAAGAAGAGAAGGGGTTACAGGTGGAGCTGGACATCTCTGCCTGGTGGTGCCAAGAAGAAATGGGGCCGGTGTGCATCCCCAAGCACTAGGTGGTGTGTGGGGAGCTAAGGGGAGGGTGAGGCACATATAGAAGCGATGGGGAATGCAAAATGCAGCAGAACTGCAGTTTTTTCCTCTGTGCTTTCTTTTGCTGAGAGTCACAGGGCTTTCTGCCTCCCATTTCTTTCTCTCTGTGCAGGTGAATCTCTGCAGGTCACTGTGCAGCCTGCCTCCATTGTCCAAAAGTTTGGGGGCCCCGTTAGCCTGGGGTGTGTGGTGGACCCCCCCAGAGTGAACCTCACCTGGAGACTGAACGGGAAGGAGCTGGCTGGATTGGACGAAGTGCTGGGTATCCACATTGAGCGGGGGAAGCTCGTCATCACAGCTCTCAACAACCACACCGTGGGGCGATACCAGTGCATCGCTCGTGTGCCCGAAGGAGTCATTGCCAGTGTCCCCGCAGTGGTCACCTTAGCTAGTGAGTACCTTTGGTCTCCTGCCATCCCCTGCATTGCTCATGCCTCCACTCATCCATCTTGAGATGTTCATCCAAGCTCACTTGTTCACGCTGGCATGAAGGGAGGGCTCCTTTGACCTCTCAGGCCATTTTGTAGCGTTTTTGAGCACAGACTGGCTGTCATGTTGTGGCCCAGCCACTACCTGAGCAGCCTGTCTGCGTGGTAGGCTGCACACCTGTCCCGCAGTGACAGTTTTTACAAGACCACATAGAGCAGGAAATACCTGACCGACGTGTGGTTGGTTCCCTGACTGTCATGTTGCCCCCTCTCATTGCTGACTTCTTGACTGAGGTTACCAAAAAGTACCTGCTGATGACGATCACCAAACCACCGCCTGGGCTGTGGAGCTGTTGCCAGCGCTGGGTCAGCGTGTGCTAAGTTCTGCTGCCTTCCTGACCCACAGAAGGTGAAGTCCCTTGCCCTGCTTGTGCTGTGGTGGGACTTGCGCTTTTTTGCACTGCTCCCAAACAAGGCAAGAGCCGCCTTGTTTCTGAGCCACAGCTCTGGGCGAGGGGCTTCGCCCCTACCTCTGAGCTGATGTGGCCCTCGCTGCAGCTCCCTGGGGAGGCTCCTTGTTGGGGCGCAGGAGTCTGATCCTCCCCGAGACCCACGCAGCGCTTGGTGGAGCAGGTCCATGCCGAGGAGACCTCCATCCCCTGGCAGAGGCAGTGCTGCCTCCGGGCAAGGAGAAGGCTTCATCTTTCCGGCAAGGGGGAGCGTGGGGCTAAGTCTTAAGAAAGCGCAGAAGTGAAGATGTTTGTGCAGAGTGGGGGCTGGTTTTGCTTTAAAGCCAAGAGCTATTGGCTTGTCACTGATACATTAATCAGAAGTGAAATGTTTAGGCCAGGCTGGGTGGGAGGAGGAGGTGAGGGAGAGTTGCTGCGCTCCGAAGCGGGGCGGGAGGGGGTTGTCATGGGGCCGAATCCGTCGGGGGATTTGGCCTGAGCTCTGCGCCGAGATTAAGTTTCGGAGAACGCATTCCAGAGCAGAAAGGGGGCTGTGTGCGCTGGTGGCCTGATAGAGGGAAGGAGAGGAGGAGAGAGGTGGATGGGATTACCAAGGACATGGTTTGCATTTAGGAGAGCAGGGTGTGCGCAGCTCCTCAGCCTGATCGTTTCGCTCGCAGGCTGATCTCCTTTTCTCTTTTCCCCTCACCCCAGCCCACCACCACCAGCTCCGTTTTCTGTGACAAAGCATGGCTGTTTGACCTATCTTCCTGGGTCTAGCATCAGTGGTGGACAGGAGAAAAGTCCTACAGCACCAGAAGGTCCCAGTGTGCCCCTGGGGACAGATCAAAACCACAACCAAGTGGCCCAGCGCTGCCCTGCAGTGTGGCACGTTGCCGATTTCAGCCTGGCCTGGGGAGCATGGGACAAACTGGCTGCAGTGGGCGCTGGGGGGCCACATAAATCCATGTAAAAGCACGGCGGTGTGGGCTGGTCCTGCAGCAGCAAAAGACTTTCAACGTAAGGAGCTCGTGGGGTAGCTCGGAGGGAAAAACACGCTGAAGTGCTTGGCTGGGGCGGTGCAGGCAGCCAGAGGTGGTGAAAGCCGTGCAACTCCCTGCATTCGGTGGCGTGCATGGAAAAAGCAGTGCATTCAGCACAACAGCAAGCCTGGGATGGATAGACGTGACATTTAAAACCCCAAAAAAATAAAATCGGGGGTGAAGCAAAGGGAACCACCTGCTCCGGTGTATCCCCGTGCCGCGACCCTGTGGCCGGGAATGAGAGCGGCGCCTGGGTGTCCCGGGCAGCACGTGGGGAAAGCCGAGCCGTGGTGCTCATGGGCAGCGACCCTGCGCTGGGTCGGGCTGGGGGTCCCCGAGGAATTTGCAGCTGCTTTCTGAAGACGGCCCCCATTCCTCTCCCTCCGCCCGGGCCTCTCCGCTGCCGGCTGCCCCGAGGGATGGGGCCGGTTGCATGTTGGAAAAGCATTTGCTGAGCTGGCGCGGGGCTGGGGGGGGGCTCTGGCCCCGGGGGCAGAGGTGGCGTGAGGAGGGGAGAGAAGGAAAACACAGGTGGTGCTCCTGGAGCCCTGGCAGGAGGGCTGCGAGACGCCCGGGGCCATGCAGAGGCTGGGGGGAGCGGGGCTTCGGGATGCACCTGGGGGTGTGCGAGGGAGCTGGAGGCTGGGGGGCAGCGTGGGTGTGCCCAGGGGGGCTGCGGGGAGCACTTTCACCTCGAGGGCCCGCTTTTTATTTACTACTGCTCCTTCTCAGAAGTTATTTATGGCCTCCCATTCATTTAAGCCGATCTGTCTCGCCCGTCTCGCTGCTTGGCCCCTGGCCCTGGGCTGCAGCTGGTTTCGCTCCCCGATGACAGCGGCGCGGGCAGCCGCGGGGCTGGCCGTCCGAGCAGGGCGCGCATGGACACGAGCGGTGGCCTTTGGTTGGGATCCCTTTTACACGCAAAAATAATAATAATAATAATAATAATAATAATAATGATAATGATAAGCTCTGTTATCCCAGCACGGCTGGGATTTGCAGCTGGGGGAAAGGGGCACGCGCTGCATCCCCCGACCCTTGCTGGGGCGAGGCTGTTGGGGCCCCCCATCCCGGGGGGCTCGTTTGAAGCCCCCGGTGGGGACGAAGCTGCGTGTCCCCTCCATTTTGCCGTGCTAAGGGGTGTGTGAGCGGGATGGCCATGCCATGGGGCACAGGGGGAACTGTCGGGGAGCGGGGCGGTCGAGACCGCCCGTGGGCAGAGCCCACTGGCAAATAACGCAGCCTTGTTCACTGCGGGGGAGCGGGAATTTAGGGGGGTAGTTTGGCAGGAAGCTTTTACACTCGCATATTGGAAAAATCTCTCGTCCCGCTGCCCACCGGATGATTTTCCCCTCTCCCCCTCTGCAGGGGGAGGCAGGAAGAGCCGTGGGTCCCGGCACCCTCAGTGGGGCACCCTGCAGCTGGGCCGAGCTGCTGGGGGGCTGCGCGCGAGGGACCCCCCATGTCCACCCTCCGTGGGGCCGTCCCGGGGCTGCCCCGCACGGGGACAGTGCTCCCCAGTGGGGCCGTGGGGCTGCGCTTCCTCCGGGCGCCCGGGCCCCTGCTCCTCTCCTGGGTCCATGAGTGCATGTGCGAGCGTGTGTGCATGTGCAGATCCCTGCCAGCGTTGCTGGAGCCTATGCCTTGGCTCCGAGATCTTAATTTGGCTGTGATGAGCCCAGACCACCAAGGCGCACATTAATTTTCCTGATGCTCGTTTATATTTTGTTGATCGGAGAAATATGTGTGATGTGGGCAGGCAGACGCTGGGCTCTCGCCTCTTCTCCACCTCCTTCCATTTCTGTGGCTCTTGCTATTTTATTCCTTGATCGAGTATAAAAAGTGAAGAGGAGAAAATGCCCAGCACCCTTCCCCTCCCCAGCAGGAACTTTCGTTGCTGGAGGAGCGCGGGGCGCCGCCAGCTTTTCACAAGTGAAGAGTTAACCTTCATCTGGCTTTAATACCCAGTGGAAACATGGCTCCCCTCCTCGGCTTGTCTTAAAGGATTAATGGCGTTTCTGAAGTTCGCCCTTATTCCTTCTTTTTATTATTATTTTTTTTTAATTGAACGATGCCAAGGAATTCCAGAAGTATGAAGCGTGTTCGCTGCAAATCATTTTTATGACATTGCAAAACCTCCCCTCCTCCGCTCAGCCTCCTGCCCTCCCCTCGGACGCGGGCACGGGAACACTCGCTCCCCCGGCAGCCGCCTTCGGGGAGGCTTTCTCGCCACCCTGCCAAGAGGGCTGGTTTTTATTTAAACCCCATAAAGGATCTTGCTTTAATCAGAAAGTCTGCTTGAGAAATTTCATGTCACTTTTCCATGACTGTGGGTGGGAGAAGCTCGGAGCCAGCGTTGTCTCTCGCTCTTGGAGCGCCGCTACGTTTCTCAGAGAACAAAAACACATTTTTTGCCGGCTCGGCTGCCAAGGGAGGGCTGCGCGGAGCCCGCCCTCCACGAGCCCTCCTGCCCCCCAGCTCTCCGAGCTGCCCGTGGGCGCTTGGATGGGTTCGGAGGGGACGGCCGAGCTGCTGACAGCAGCCGTAGCGCAGGGTTTGGGAGGGACGGGCGCCCTCGTCGCGGCGGAGCGGCATGCCGCCCGCCCTGGCAGGGGCAGGTGCCCACTATTCGCGTTTGCTCTCTCCGCGTTTCTTCCGTACAAAGGGCGTGCCGAGCGAGACGCCGGCTGCTTGAGAGGAGAACGGCAGGAAAATAGCGGGCGGCAGGACCGTTTTTGGCCGCCCCTCGGTGCTGCGGCAAGTTGGCTCTTTCTGTACTTCGAGGCTGGGATTTTTCGCACCCGGTGTCTCAGCCACGGAGCAGGCGGCTTCTCCAGAAGCTGTGTTTTAATTCATCCCCTTTGTAGGAAGGAGGAGAAGGAAACCACAGCTCTGAAACGGGGCCAGTTTCCCTAGCTGCCAGGGACGGAGCTGTCCTCCGCCGGCACCACGGCGAAGCGGCCCCGCGTCCGTGGGGAGCGGACGAGCCGGTGGCAGGGTGCTGAGCCAGCCGCTGAGGCGCCCTGTCGTTCGCTCCCTGTGCAGATCTCAAGGATTTCAAGTTTGACGGCCAGCACGTGATCGAGGTGGACGAAGGCAACACGGCCGTCATCGCCTGCGACCTGCCCGAAAGCCACCCCAAGGCTCAGGTGCGCTACAGCGTGAAGCACGAGTGGCTGGAGGCCTCCCGAGGTGAGCGCTGCAGGGGCCTGTCCCACCGCGTCCCCCCGTGGCCTCAGTTTTACCCTTCCCTGCCAGCAATGGCTTTGTCTGCCCGCTGCCTGCCTCCTGTCCCTTTCTGGCCGGTTTGAGCACAGGGTCTCTGCCAGGTCTCCCTGATGTCCCCGCTGCCTGGGCCTGGGGAGCCACGTGTAACGCCACTCGCGGAGGGGGAAGGAAGCAGAACTAGGTGATGCACCACGTTGCTCTTCACTGGGCATCTCCGTATGTCCATGAAGTGTTCCTCTAGCCCAGCCCCTGGATAAAGATGAGTCTGAATGCAGGGGAATTGAAAAAACTTGAACCTAAACAGCTTTGCTCCATCTGCTGCATGTACTTGTGACAAGCTAGCTTCACCTGAGGCTCTCTTCTTCCCACAACTGCATCGTTGCTCCTCCTGATGTGTGAACAAGAAGGGGTCATTTCAGTGCTGTCAGTGTTATCCCATTGTTTTTTCCCCTTCCCGCTTGTCCACCTTTTCTCCAGGGCAGGGTGTTTCTTCTGGGGGACACATCTTACGACCATGAGCCATCTCCTCTTCTCTCCCTGCAGACAATTACCTTATCATGCCATCCGGGAACCTTCAGATTGTCAATGCCAGCCGGGAGGATGAGGGGACTTACAAATGTGCTGCCTACAACCCCGTGACGCAGGAGGTGAAAACCTCGGTCTCCAGCGAGAGGCTCCGCGTGAGACGTAAGCTGCTCTCCTTTCATTGCATGTCTTCTCCTTAGCCATTCCAGCCCTGGGAGCACACACAAAGTGCTATTGCAGCTGTTTTTCGGCATGAACCAACATTATCAGCTGCTGAGAAAACTCCTTTCCAGCGGCAGAATGCCCCAAGGTCCGCTCCTGGGGTGTGCAGCTCTGGGATGGCCATGCCTCCTCAGGATTTATTCTTGGTGACACACGAGCAAAGGTCCTTAGTCCTTCAGCAAGACCACTTGCTGTGTGCGCACATCCCTTAAAGAGTGGCCTTCTTGTCCTGCACTGCCACCTTCCTTCCCACCTACCTCCTTCCTCCTCTCGTCTCCAGGCTCCACAGCAGAGGCTGCTCGGATAATCTACCCCCCCGAAGCTCAGACCATCATCGTCACCAAAGGCCAAAGCCTCATCTTGGAGTGCGTGGCCAGCGGGATCCCCCCGCCCCGGGTCACCTGGGCCAAAGACGGCTCCAGCGTCTCCGCGTACAACAAGACGCGGTTCCTGCTCAGCAACCTCCTGATCGACCCCACGAGCGAGGAGGACTCGGGGACCTACAGCTGCACGGCAGACAATGGGGTTGGCGAGGCCGGAGCCGCGTTCATCTTCTACAACGTGCAGGTGTTCGGTGAGTGCTGCTGTAGCCCTCGTTTGAGGAAGGGCTTGGGCTTTCTCCACTGCTTTCAGGGGAAAATGCTAGCGCCGCTGACTTTTCCTCTCCTTGCACGACAACAGTGTAAAACAAGCCCCTGCTTGTGGTCCCAGTTCCTACCAGTTGGGATGAGTTCTGACTTGAGGGTGGTGGTTCCTCCTTCCTGGCTCCCACTATGAGCTGGAGATGATGGATCCTCTGCTCCTCTGGGGAAGCTCTTCTCTCGTCATTTGTGCCACTGGGTTTGCTCTAACATTCTGTAGTGGAGGAGTGCCTGCTTCTCAGACATACTTGAGATTGGCAATAGGGAAGACATCAGAGTGTCTTGCTTTTTGCTCTGTTCTGTAGGGAAGCTTTCTATGGGGTGAGAAATGTAAGGGGTACTGCACCTTATGTATTTCTACCACACATCCTTCCCCTTCTCACAAGCATTAGGGAGGACAAGCCCATGTTTTGTTGGATCACATGGCATCCAAGTGTTGTTGGCACAAGCACAACCTTTGCAGAGTAATGTTTCAGCTGAGAAAAATGGGACTCATGGGTGCCTGCTGTCATCTGTGGCCGAGGGGGGCACCTCTCTGTGCAGTTGCTGTGGATGCTGAAGGAGAGATGGAATAAACCGGATCCATGTGGGATCCCACAGAGGTAGCAGGACTGGCAGGGAGGGATGAGGATCCGTCACGCTGCCCTCCCTGCCAGGTGATGTTCAGCGGCTGCACTCTTCCCCTTGCAGAGCCCCCGGAGGTCACCATGGAGCTGTCCCAGCAGATCATCCCCTGGGGCCAGAGCGCCAAGTTCACCTGCGAGGTGCGAGGGAACCCCCAGCCCTCCGTCATGTGGCTGCGCAACGCCGTGCCCCTCTCCGCCAGCCACCGGCTCCGGCTCTCCCGCAGGGCGCTGCGGGTGGTCAGCGTGGGGCCCGAGGACGACGGCATTTACCAGTGCATGGCGGAGAATGAGGTCGGCAGCGCGCAAGCCATGGTGCAGCTGAGGACAGCCCGGCCGGGTGAGTCCCTCTCTCGAAGCTTGCGGTCGTTCAGTGCCAGAGCCTAACGCACAGGGAAAGAGCAGAGGGGAGCGGGAGACGAGAGTTGGTGTATAACCTTCCTGCTTGTGTCGGAGCTGCCGTGCTCTTCCCTCCTTTTCACCCTACACTCTGAGTGGTTTTGGAGTTGCCACCTGTGCCTTCACCGCAGGACTGGATTGGGCACTAACCCTGCCTGCGCTGCTCATTTGCTCTCGACATCTTGTCTTTCAGGAGCTACCCTCAACCCCGGGCGAGATGCCCAGCTGGGCTCGGCTCAGCCTCCAACGCCGCCTTCCAGGGACAGTGCCTTAAAGCTGTCCCTGGATAAAGCTGGACTGCCAAAGCCTGCGACCACCCCGCTGGCAGCATCTCCGCAGTGCGCAGCCAACAGGGAGCTGGTGTCTCCAGCCGAGGCCCCCATCATCCTCAGTTCTCCCCGGACGTCGAAGACGGACAGCTACGACCTGGTGTGGAGACCCCGGCCTGACAGCAGAGCCCCCATCCTCTACTACGTGGTGAAGCATCGCAAGGTATTGCTGTTTTGCTCTGCTCCTCCATGCTGTTCTCCGGGTGGGCTGGTGGCCTCGCTGCACACTCTGTGGGCAGCGTACTGGGACACGGGCACGGGCACATGGTGGTGCTGGTCAGTGGGACCTCCTCAGCTGCATCCTCAGCCCGTTGAGGTGTGATGAGTGCCGGCTGGGAGAGGAGATTCGCTGAGCTGTCCAAGAAGAGCCCGTAGAGGTGCGTGTGCCTGCCTAAGAGTGCAGAGGGTGTATGACTCTTTCCAGTCTGAAGAGCTTCCACTTCCAATTCCCAGCTGCGTGCTTACACAAGTAGGAAGCCCCTGAGGGCAGACTGTGCAGTGACTGGCTCTGTAATGCTTTTCTCTCGGCACAAGCCACTGGGACACCTCTGCCTTGAAAGGCTCAGGCTGCGGGACGCGGAGCGGCAGCCTCTCCCTGCTGCACATACCTGCCCTGCTCAGCAGCGCTGGAGTACCCTCGCCCAGTGGCTCTGAGGAGCCAGCAGAGAGCTCATAGCCATGCTGACCCCTCTGGGATGCTCCTAAACCACCAGTTTCTGAAGGTTTTATTCTGGAAGCTGAAAGGCAGCGTGCTGTCGAGCATCTCTTGGCTGGTGGCGCGGCACGAGCGCAGGATGCACTGCTGAGCCCTGCTGAGCCTGAGGGCTCCTGCCCTCCGCAGTCTCTCTAAATAGCAAAGTACCGTTGAGGTAAAAATTCTGCTGCTGAGGTGTAGAGCACCTCTTGTCATTTTAGTGGGAATACAGGAAAAAAGCAGGCTTGGATTTATCTGGTTAATACCTGTACTTCCTTTGGCTAGGCAGAGGGTTGCAGTAAAGAGGTAGGTTTTGCTTTGTGCTTTGAGTACGTTTTAGATTCGGTATGTTTTGGATTCTGAGCCACTGCAAGTCACCGTTTTCAATTATATGTGAATATATGTATCTATTTTCCTGGAATTGTTTGACTTCATGAAAACATGGTATAACAAAAGGCTTCTATAACACCCTCACATCCTTGATTTCCTTCTAAACAAAACAGGCTGAGGGTTTCAGCTAACCATCTCTTTACACAGCCATTTAAAACAAAGACAGAAAATGCCAACGCAAGAACACAACGGGGCAAGTTTAAAAAAACAAAAAATGCCAAAAGCCTATAGGGTCTAGTTGTCTGCCAGGAAGAGATTTGTCCCCCAGTGGTGTATCATGTAACAAGCAGTTCTGCACGCAGTTTTAACTTGCAGGCTCGAGTTTGTCCATATTTTATTTGTTTTTCAGCGCTTCACCTGGAAGGGGCTGCAGGGCAGCGGAGGTCACCACGGGTCACTGCAGTTTGCAGTAATATGTTTTCAGTGTAGTCCAAATTCTCAGCTGGAGACTCTTTCTTGGGACGCTGAAGGATTGTGTGGAAAGGAATTAGTCCCAATAACCCTAAACTTGTTTAGAAAGAGTCTCTTTCTATGAGATCTGTAGGATCAAGTTATATAATGATCTGGTTTAAACATCTCTGACTGGAAAAGCATGTGGGTAGAGAGGGAAGGAATCAATTCAGCAACAAAAGAAAAGGCTCTTTGTGTGAAAGATGGCTAAGGAAAGTAAAACCTACTGACAGGAGGCTTAAAATTGTGCTGGGCGAGGGTCTGTTTCTGTTCTGGAAAATATCTGCGGATGTCTTTTTTCCCTGCTCTCACATTGACCCTAAAATCTCAGCAGCCTGCAAGCAGTCAGATGCCATGCAGCCATTATCTTTGTTTCTTAAGAATTTCTCTTTTTCTTTCCTGGATATTAGCAGTCTTTAGGGCTCCCCTCCCTGGCCTCACAGCTCTGCGGGCTCAGGAATAAAAATAAAACGAGGCAGGCATTAATCAGTCAGTGTCAAATGCTTGGAGAAGATGAATGATACAGCAGAGTCTTGGCATTTCCGTTTTGTTGCGTTGCCTGCATTGCTAATGCTCCTTTCGGCACCGGGTCACTTCGGTGTCCTGCGTATTTGCCTGCAAAAATATTATCCTTGCAGCTGGGGAGAAGGAGAGTCCCACCTTCCCTCCCGCTCCGTATGGGGCATCGGGATATCACCAAAAAACAAACTGTTTCCAAGTCTCCTGGGGGCCATGGGCACACATGATCTATTCCCTGCATAAGGCATTATGGTTCCGGTAAGAAATGCCAGAGGTGAGGCTTCATAGCCTTAACTCTGCCCATCACCAAGCATCCTGGGCTAATGAGCAGCTTCCCCAAACCCCACTCTGTAATCAGAACCGGCACAGCCCAGGCAGGGTTTGAACACTCCCTCCGTGCCCCCAGACCCCTCAGTTTTGCAACACTGGGCTGGAAACATCTCCCTCCTCTGCAGAGAGGGACCTGGCCTCCGGGCAGGGAAGTTAGCGCCGCTTGATATGCAGCCTGAAGGGAAAGTTTCAGAGCTCGGTGCCAGCAAGAAGCCGCGCCGGCCCCCGGCCCTGCAACGCCTGCCTTGGTCTCCCAGCAGGTCGCCAACGCCTCGGACAGCTGGGCAGTGAGGGACGTCCCGGCCTCGCAGCACCGCCTGACGCTCACCAGGCTGGACCCCGGGAGCCTCTACGAGGTGGAGATGGCCGCTCACAACTGTGCCGGCGAGGGACAGACGGCCATGGTGACCTTCCGGACTGGTAAAGGTCAAACCTGTCCCTGGGCGTTTTGCTCCGAGTCAGGGGAGGGCCCCTCCGGGTGTCCTTCCTCCCTCCGTGTCTCAGCTGGACACCTGCAGAACTGCAGAAATAGGCCTGGGAGGGATGTCAGGAGGTTGCTTAATCCATCCTCTGCCTGGAGACAGGATCCGCCTTTGGGGGCTGTTCCTGGCAGGTGTTTCTCTGATCTGTTCGTAAAAGCCTGTCCTGCACTGAAGGCAACACCAAGCCTTCCCCCAGCAGTCTGCTTGGTGCTGAGCTGTCTGTACCACTGAAAGGTTGCTCCAAACATCTAGGCTCGGTTCCCCTGTCCCATGCTGCTTTTCCTGTCCCCAGCAAGTATGGGAAATGGCATTCCCATCATTGAAGCCTTGCCCATGGTGGTGGGCTTGCTCACGTATCCTCTCAGGTCCCTGCATTGTGCTAATTACCACCTTCTCAAGCAGAAATCTAGCAACAAGATTTCCAGAAAACCAATTAAAAGTTTTAGAAAATTAAATGTTAGTGGGGGCAAAAAAAAGCAATTAACAGAATAACAAATCTGCCCCTTTAGCTTTAGTTCCTGTCTGCAAGTTGAGCACTTTGAAGCCCTAGGGCTGTTTGAGTCCAAAGAGTATTTACCTCGACATCACAGCTGGGAATATTTTCTTTATTCATCACAGCAAAAATTAACTCTGACCTGCATTACCGTGTCCCTGATGCCATCTCTCCCTTCTGCGCAGGCCGGCGTCCGAAACCAGAGATTGTTGCCAGCAAAGAGCAGCAAATCCAGAGGGACGACCCAGGCACGAGCACTCAGAGCAGCAACCAGTCCGACAACAGCCGCCTGTCCCGTAAGGACCTGCCTGAACCGGGCAAGGAGGGAGGGCGAGGGACGCCGGGTCTGCTCCGGGTAGCAGCGGCCCCGCTGTGCTGGGGTTAAAGTCTCCAGTGGGTAAAGCAAGCCTGTGCAAAGCGATGGGTGGTCTCTAGCTCCTGACCAGGAGAGGTCCTTCTTGGACACCCCTGCTCTTCTTTGCATGCAGCCTTTAGAGGGCAAGCTGATCCCATGGCCTGTCCCCACCACTGACGCAAGGACCTGTCAGAAACTCCCTGTCTGTTGCTGAATGTCACAGGGAGGGTTCAGAAAGCCCCACCACAGAGTCTGCAAACATGGAGTGCCCAGGGCCAACAAACTCCCGTGCACCAGCGGGTGCTGGGGGAATCCCACTGGGGGAGAGGGGGAAACTCAGTCCCTGCCAGTTCTGGCGTCCTCCTCTCGCAGCCAAGCACTAAGAAGGGGCAGTTAGGGGTGGAGGTTGCTCCATTTGGGCATTTTGCTGCACTGGAGAAACATCAGTTCCTGCCTGGTTAATCCAATTCACTGTGTCCCACCTTGTGCCTGCCACTGGTATTATTCACCGGTGCCATTATCCTTTCTGTAAAGTTTCCTCCTTCAATCTCCCACTCTCATTCATGTGTTCCCTTTGCTTTCACCTCCGCAGCTCAGTCCATCTCTTTCCCTCCCGTGTTTTGATTGGTTTTGTATCAGGTTATATTTCTACAGTTCAGAACTTTTCCTTATTCCCTCCTCAGCTGGTTCCTCTCAGCCTTTCCTGTTTTCATCTCCTACACCCGTCTGTCCCCTTTCTGTCCCCATTGTCAGTCTCCCCTTGCTCATCACATCATCTTCCACATCAGTCAGGCCTCCCACTCTGTCTCCAGCCCTGCGTCCACACCTCTCACTGCTGTCCCTCCTACGATGGGTGTACACACCACAACCTTGTCTTGTCTGCTTGCGTTGGGAGGGGAAAAGGAGCGAGATGCAAACAGGAGTAAAAGATGTTTGGAGAGCAGAGACTGAAAGGAGTGAGGATTCGGGGCTGCCAGCTCTAATGAAGAGGCAGAAAGAAAAGAGCACCTGGGACTTAGCACGTGGGTGGGTGCAGTGCAGGCAGTCCTTTGCCCACTTACCTCTGAGCTACGGGATCCTCCAGACATGGTGAGAGAAACGTGTTTCATGTCATGATGTCCACCTTTGCCCTTCACAGCTCCAGAGGCACCAGATCGTCCAACCATCTCCATGGCATCAGAGACATCTGTGTACGTGACCTGGATCCCCCGTGGGAATGGCGGGTTTCCCATCCAGTCTTTCCGTGTGGAATATAAGAAACTGAAGAAGATGGGAGACTGGGTCCTGGCCACCAGTGACATTCCTCCCTCTCGCCTCTCCGTGGAAATCCCAGGCCTGGAGAAAGGTAGGCAGGTGTTGTGCTCCCCGCTTCGTGGAGGTCTGTAGGAAAGCTGTGCATTCCCTGTAGGATGGTTAGCAATCTGTCACATCTCACTCAGCCCTGGCATGTGTGAGCGGAACAAAGCCTCCCCAGCTCCAGCCTTAGATGCGTGGGGAAGTGCTGCAGATGCTTCTCCAATTTCTCCAGCTGCAGAGACCAGCATAGATTTGACCTCCCTCAGGGAGGCTTGCGCATGCTTTTCTGTATTACAGGACATAACTAAAGGCATAAGAGTGTCTCGTTTTTGCCATTTACTAGACAGGACAGAACTTTCTTTCCTTAGCCACAGGCAAGACAGATGGGCGCACAATTCCCATTGCACATCGCATGAGAAAAAAAGGCATCACTAAGTGGGGCAGCTTTAAAGGACAAAATATCTACCCAATCTTAAAGAGCAGAAAAATGATATTTGGTTAAAAATTATTTAGGCTTAGAGCTTTTATCTGAGATTTATGTACCTAATTTCCATGTAGCAGAGGAAGGATGCCATCCCGTACCTGCTTTGGGGTAAGGACACCCTTTCAGGCATCTCTGAATCCACCCACATAACTTCTGTAACTGCAACCTGACCTCTAGACCATCCAGACAGGAACTGGGGGTGGCAATTAAAAGCAGGCTCAGTCTAGCACATGGCAGAAATCTGGCCATTCAGTGTTTATACTTCAATCAAAGCCTCTCTGTAGTCTCTCCACCTTCTGGAGATGTGACCCCTCTCCACAGTCAGGCCTGTGCTGACAGCAGAAGTCTTGGAAGACATCCATCCTGTCTTGGTGAAACTCTTATTTCCCATTTCTCCCCTAGGCACTTCCTATAAGTTCCGTGTCCGAGCACTGAACATCCTGGGAGAGAGTGAGCCCAGTGCTGCATCTCGGCCGTATGTGGTGTCCGGGTACAGCAACCGAGTCTACGAGCGCCCTGTGGCCGGGCCATACATCACCTTCACAGACGCCATCAATGAGACCACCATCATGTTGAAGTGGATGGTAAGGTTTATAGGGGGCAAAGATCTCTGAACGTGCAGGAAGCAGGTGTGTGGGTGCTGCTTGCCCAGCTTACAAATCTTCCAGGTTACCACACTGGAGCCTGTCACCAGCACAAATGGACTGAGGATCCAATAGCTCTCACAGGCAACAAGGGCTGGGCTTGGGCCATGTAGAAGTGGAGGAAGTCAGAGAGCCTAGGGAAACCCTTCTCATCTGAATTTCAGTGGATAACCTCAGGGTCTTGACCATTTCATCCAACACATGGTTCATCAATGCATGGGGTGGCTGCTTGCTCTCC
Organism: Anseranas semipalmata; assembly: GCA_013399115.1. Lineage (NCBI taxonomy): Eukaryota > Metazoa > Chordata > Aves > Anseriformes > Anseranatidae > Anseranas > Anseranas semipalmata. Next base: position 751,459 of record VXAA01001032.1, read on the forward strand.
TGGCCAAATTCCTGGAATCCATTAGCACCTCCGTCTGTCCCAGTAGTTTCCAGCAGACATGTCCTTCACTCTCACTTGCTGAATAGCAGTTCTAAGTGCTGGTAATCATTTACAGCAGTCCTCCCCAGAGGATTGTTAGGAGTGGGCAGGATCTTTTGGATCACAAGCCCAGATCTAAGTGTTTCCAACAGCTTAGAGCTTTTTCAGAAGGGTGCATCACCCTCTTCTCTCCCAACTTCTTCTGGCTCGAAATTGCTACAGGGCAGGATGGGCACTGCTGTTATTCTAAACACAGTAGCTGATAAAATACTGGGTGAAAGACAGCAAGAGCACATGGAGCTGGGGCAGTACAGCCTTGGATCAGGGAGGAGCAGGGCTGTCTACACAAACATGAGATGTCTCTAGTCACTGGTTGTTGCCAAGATAGATGCAGTTTGTCTGGAAGCCAGGAGACTGTTAGAGTCAAGGTGAAGGTGTGTTTGTCCCTGCCCAGATGAGTCACTGTTGCTGAGGAATTTTTTCTCTGAAGCATTGGTGGTGGCTGCAGGGAAGGCGCAGAGTACAGGATGTTTGAGTTGACAGGACCAGATTCGTGACCTGCCTGTTACCTGAGAGAAGCAAGATGTTAGAGTATAAAATAGCAATAAGCTCTTGGGAGGAAGCCCTTACTGTGCAAACCAGTGACAAGACAAGGAAGAGCTCCCTGCTGGGTCTTCCTCCTGTCCCATCCCATTTATCCTGACTGCTTCTCAACTAGCACAGTATGGATATGACAGCACAGACATCTCTGCTAATTTCTGCTCTCCCTCCCATTCTCTGCAGTATATCCCAGCCAGCAACAACAACACTCCCATCCATGGCTTTTACATCTACTACCGCCCCACTGACAGTGACAATGACAGCGACTACAAGAAGGATGTGGTGGAAGGTAGGAGATTCTGGAGACTGGTCCCAGCCGTTGGTTCCTCCTGTAAGAGTACACGGCCAGAAGGAGCCCTGTGTACAAAAGGCACGAGGCTGCTGCTGCTGGCTAGTGCTGCTTCACCTAGCACTGCTGCAGAGGTGGGCCAGCTGCACGTTCCCCAAGGAAGCTAAAGGCACCGTGTGTGTTCCCTCCTCAGGAGATCGATACTGGCACTCCATCAGCCACCTGCAGCCAGAAACCTCGTACGACATTAAGATGCAGTGCTTCAATGAGGGCGGCGAAAGCGAGTTCAGCAACGTGATGATCTGTGAAACCAAAGGTAACCAGCTTCGCAGGGCCCCCCCTGCCCGCAGCTGTCCTGAGCACAGCAAGGCGGGCACCAGCCCTGCCTGACAGCATGCCATCCCAGCTCGGGCGAGGGGGTGGAGGCAGGAGAGAGGGGTGGGTTTGCTGAAGCTGCTGCTCAGTACTCGCAGACACCTGGTGCAGAGACCTGCGAGTCCATCAGCATTTCCTTCAGAGTCGTTGTTACCTTTTGTTTTCCCAAGTGCCATGTGGATGGTGACTGGAACCAGAAGGGCTGACTTTCCCTTGCTGGTCTGAGCTGCTGTGCCTGATTATAAGCAAGTCCCATGTTGTCTTCCAAGCAGCTGCACTGTCGCAATAGGAACAGCATTAAGTCCAAGTGGGTGTTCTGGAGGCTTTTCCTTTTTCCTTGTGCTTTAGCAGCCCAAAAACCTGGCAGATCTGTAAGGCAAGCACAAAGGACTCGTCTGTATGGCAATGTGCATCAGCCTAAGAAATCCTCTGGCATCCAGGAGCACTTCTTCAAAGCTACTGCAGAAGTCTGTTCACTCCTCAGCAGTGTATACATCCCCAGTGTGCTGCTTTTGCTCCTGCCATGTCTGTGCCTCACTCTATCTCTTTCCTTCACAGCTCGGAAATCTCTTGGCCTGCCAGGTCGTCTTCCACCCTCAACAGTGGCCCCCCAGCAGCATCCCCCACTCAGTGGTGGGCACAGTGGCCTGGGGACAGGAGCCATGGTGGCCCGTTCCAGCGACTTGCCATACTTGATTGTGGGCGTTGTGCTGGGCTCTATTGTACTCCTCATCGTGGCCTTCATCCCCTTTTGCCTTTGGAGAGCCTGGTCCAAGCAGAGTAAGGGTCTTTTCTTGAGGGCTGATTTACAAGATGTGCTCACGCCATGGGTTAGTTCTGACCCTAGGTGTAATTGGGTCAAACACACAAAATGTGAAGGCTGCGCATTCTGGGAAGCAGGGAGAGGGTGGGCAGAGGACAAGTTCCAAATGTCCTGTGGAACCCCCCCATCAAGACAAAGGCTATCGTTTGTCCCTTATCCTGTGTACCTTGTTGAGAAGGAACCCTGGGATTAGAGGAGGTGGAAAGGGACACTGCCTTCCCTTTTGTGCGGGGCCTCTTTCCACCATTTGTCTCCAAGGGTGCTTTGAGTGCCAAAATAGCTGCCTGCTAGGACAGCCTAATGCTATTCCTGTCAGCAGCTCACTTCAAGAAGCTCAGCTTTACCTCTGCTTTTGGCCTCAGACTTCTTTTTTCTTCCCTCTGCAGAGCAAACCATTGACATGGGCTTCCCAGGAGCTGGACTGCTGGTATCGTCCTGCCAGTACACCATGGTGCCCCTGAGGGCCATCTCTGCTCCTCGTGCCAATGGACATGCCTATGTTAACAGGCAGCCCTACGCCAACGGGGCACATCTGAATGGCATCTGCCCCTCTGCAGGAGTGGGCTATGCAAGCACCAAGCCCCGAGATTACAGTCCAGACGTGCAGCAGGTATGTCCACTCCTGCAGTTAACAGTTGATTTGACATGAGCTGGAGGCCATGGCTGCAGTGGGAGGGCTTCTCCAGACATGCATGACACCCTTTGCAGCATGCAAAAGTGCCAAAACTTGCTGCTCCTTGCATGAGACTTCCCCACTGCAGTGGAGTTGCATGGACATGGGATGAGCTGGAAGGTCTCCAAACCACTCGTGATGAGGTGGTTTCCTGGGGCAGTGGCTCATAAGTATAGAGGAAGCGGTGGGCAAAGGCTTTTTGTAATGGAAATGGTTCCTGTTTCTCCTAAGCAAAGCTTACAGGGACTGACAATGTTGAGGATTCTGTGTATAAATAGTAACATAAACCAAGGCAGTGCCACAGCTGAGACCATACATTGGTTGTCATGACCCAGTGATTCAGCAGTAAGTATGAAGCAAGTTTTTCAGTGCTCAGTTCCACTCTGTCCACTGTGGCAAAAGAAACAGTTTTGGCTTTCTCTGCCTTCTGTTGCAAGAACTTCACTATTCTGCCCCATAGCTCTGGTTCTGCTGGAGATCAGCACCCGCCTCTTAATGCTGCTTTGTGGCATTGCTCTGCTAAGATCCTTCTCTCTCATTCCAGTCACACGAGGAGACCAACGCCTTGCTGCAGGCACGAGTGCTGCAAAACGGGAATGCCCAGCAAGACTACCAGCCCTCCAGGTTAGTTCTGGCTTACAGAGGGGGAGGATGGAACAATCCAGTGGGGCCCACCAGAATACATGCTCACAAAAGTTAGCCATTAGCATGCTCTCGTCTGTCCCAGTTCACTTGGGAAACAAACCTATGCTCCAGCATTCGGCCTTTCTCTTCTAAACTCTTCACACAGCTCATTCCTACGGCTTGAGGGAGGAGTGATTTCGTTTTAGAGATGGTTAAGGCCTACTTCCCCCTGGCCCCCCATTTCCTCCCTCTGCTCCTAAGTGGGAGACTAAAAAGTACAATGAGAGAAACCAACATCTATGGCTGGATGCTGATAAACAGCTGCCCAGAATCTGGCCAATTGCAGGCACTTTGTGTCTTGTTGTTCAGACTGCAAGTCATTATTCCCATGCTCCCTGGGAGGCATTACTCCTCCCAGCTCCTGTGGCACTCACCAGGTTTTGAATGGTGGATGAAAGTTCCCATCACCTCATTCCCATCCCACAAGTATATCCCAATTTCCCCTCATTTAGGAATGTTTTGTGTCATTCCATTGATGCAGCTGGCTGTTACATAGATCATATCTTTCAAGGAGGAAACATCTGTGTATAGTGCCAAACTTCTTTCTTTATCTGTCTGCCTCCCCAGATTGCCCAGTTCAAGACCAGAAGACAGTTCTTTCCTCTACAGTCTCCCAGATGACTCCACTCACCAACTTCTCCAGCCACAAGATGACTGTCCTCACCTTCAAGAGCACTTCATTGGTCTGCATCATCCAGTGATGGGCAGCAAAGTGGGAGGCCCTAGTTTGGACGCTCGACGGGATCCACTGTTCCACCAAGGTCAGTGGTCTGGAAAACTCAGTGTTTGCTTTATCTCATTGCTTTGGGCTGATCTTGAAGGGAAATCTCACTGTAGAGCCTTTATGATGGCTTTGTTCGTGCCCATTTCCGTGGTGCAAAGACTGTTTCTTAATACTGCATATAGAACTGCATAACAAGGCCACTCGAGCAGCTGGGGACTGTAAATTGCCTGAGACAGTTTTAGAGGACAGATTTCTCATTTCTCCGAGAGCATGAACTGTATGCTGCTGGAAGGGCACATACCCACCTGCAGTTGCAGACACTGTCCCTTAGTCCTTCTTCATCTTACATCTTCCAGACCGCCAGTCAAGCACCAAGGCCCCTGAACAATTATGTGAATCCATCTCCCTAGGACATGAGCCACTGATCCACCCCTCCTGTAGCATGGATCAAACTCATCGTGTGCAAGCATAGGATTAAACTCCCATGTAGCTAGGGCTCTTAGAATGCAGTTCTTTGTCTTTGATCAGAGTACCTATACTCATAAAATGGACTGCTGACTAGAAAGCTACCATAGCATCTCTCATTTCTGAATGCATTGTAATGGTCTCTTGCTCCTCTGCCTTTCAGGAAGCCCTTGCTGCCTAGGCCTAGTGCCAGTTGAAGAGGTAGAAAGACTAGATTGCTGCCAGTCCAGAGGAGACCTCCATCCCCAGAATCCAGTGATCACATCTTTGAGTCAGGACCTACCAGGACATCTGAACAGCAGCCCGCCACCACTGAGGCCCTTAGAGACTCATTCTCCTACCAGTTAGGGACCAAGCTGCCTTTTGCTAAAGACTTATTCTAAAGAGAAAAAGAGAATGGGTATTTATTTTTGTATAACACCCCTATTTATATATTTATGCACCTGTATATAGATGTATATGTGCCTTTTATAATCTATGGAGACAGAAGGTATCCTCAGCAAGGCAACAGGAGGGCCAAAGAAACAAGGCCACAGCTATCCGTGGCACTGGGCTGTTCATCAGAGCACCAGACTGAAACAGCAGCGCGAGACATCGCAAGGCAGGGGTCCAAACAGAGCTGCCACCACCAAGATCTAGCACCCTCTTGCCGTGAGGGCTTCACGAAAGATAACGCTGTCAAAAAGGTCTTTTCTCCTCGCCCACAGGAAGGCATGTCCCGGGAACACACCTGTGCGTGGACTGGAGTTATGCACTCTGCCAAATCAACTTAAACAACCCTTCACATAGACGCCATCTGCAGCCGCGTATCTGTAAAGACAAACCCACGCTTTAACACCTAAAATAAAGGCTTAAGTCTTTTCTGTGGCTGGCTGTACACTAAATCCTCCCACAGAATGAACCTACACTTTTTTCCTTGCAGAAACACAGCAAATGGGACACCTGGGGAGAGGTGACATTTTCCTGCAGTTAGAGTTTTCCAGTAGGCCACCCAAGTGACTCTTCTCAATGCCGAGCTCAGAAGAGAGATGGCTGCCACCTGTGCCAGTTAAGTGACATAAAACCTCTAGGGGGAGCGGAGCTAGAGGAAATTTTCATTCATCTCCAAGGATAGCTGCACGAGATTTGGGGCGGACACCCAAATCTTTGCCCCACCCCCCCCGTGGTTTTGTCGCTTCAAAAGCTTTCAGCATCCAGGTCTGTGGATAAGGCTGTTTTCTTTTTCCCCTGAGGAAACAAGATGCTCAGCACCTTCATAGGGACCCAGTGAAAAGGCTGGCAGCACAAATACCATCCATTTGGTTGTGCTGGTGCCAGCAGGGGCAGTTCTTGTGCCTGGCAAGGATACGGTTGGATCCTGGCTGAAGGTATGCCTAACAGAGGAGCAATGACCAGGGAGGGAGGGAGGAGGAGGAACAAGAGCAGCTGCAGGTTGTCTGAGCTGTTTAACTAAAAAATAGCAACAAATACCAAACCTCCCTGTGCACTGTCAGAAACTGCGATGGAAAAACATTGCAACAAAACCCCTCCACTTTGGGGTTGAAGGAACTTTTCATGATAAGACAAGGTAAGTGCTATAAATGGTCACTCACTGTCAGCATCCCAAATGCCAGAGGGGGAAAAAAAAAAAAGAATAAAACCTGAAAACAGACAAAGCCTGGCTCTACTCTCAGTCTGATCTACTGATGCAAGTCAGTGTGGAATTACAGGCTGACTTCACTGCCCAGCTGTTGCTACAGACTCCTCATGCCAAGTAAATACGACATCCTGCACTTCAGTGCAGTTTCCCACTTCTGTAGAGTAGGGGCAAGTCTCTGACTGGCGTCACTGTAGGCCCTGAGGGAAAAGGTCCCCTTGCCTTCTCCGAACACACAGCACTTCTCATCTCTTTTTACAATGTCTCTAACAAGCTCAGTTAGCAGACAACTGCTGTTGCTGCTAGGATGTTCAACAAATAACAAGACACACCCTTAAGACAGACCTCCTTTACCATTTTTGAGAACACAGGTACCAAAGATAGTTTTGCCCATCTGAAACTTTCTCATATCCAGCCTTCAAAAGCCACTTTTTGTACTGAGAGCTAAGAAGAGGCATGTACACATACGTACATACACACACAGAGCCTCTGTCTAGTGCAGATCTCGGCAATGGACTGTTAACAGCATTCACTGGTTGCATTTGCACATTTTAATTCTGTATCTGCCACTACAGTCATATTTTGATAGGGGAAACAAATGTAGCCGTTTACAACTAAAACCCTGTATAGCCAAAACAACACATTTACCCTTCTAGGTATTACTGCTGCTGCAGTTAACTGTGTCCATTTTTAAGGGACACTTGGACTGTCAGTTACCATTCATGGTGTAAGAACAGGGAATGTTTCAGTCGGTGTCTCAGAGTCCTGGGGTGATGAAGGTTGTGGAAAGAAGCACTCATCTTTTCTGGTTAGGAGACTGAGTTGTTCTCTTAGGCATCCATCTTTTCTGCTTAGAAGATTGATTTCTTCTCTTAGGAGGGCTGTGTCATGAGCCCTGCGTTTCAGCAGTGACTCCATCCTGGCCATCTCTTTGATGTCTGTAGTTCGGGGGCCCTGAAATTCTGCTCCCTGTAAGGATAGAAAAAAATAGCTCCTATAAAACATGCGAGAACTAACTCAATTGGGAAAGTGAGGCTTTCCAAGACACAAGACAGCTTCAGGACTGCTCCACTCCTCAGTCAGAACTACTTGTAAGTAAGTCAGAGTGAGGGATCAGTAACTTAGGCTCAGTCTGTCACTGGTGGGTGCCTTATTCCCTAATACAGAGCAAAGAAAACACCTTAACTCATTTGGCTGTTTGCATGTATCAAAGGAATAATTTTGACTTGCTGCAAGACATTTTCTAATTAGAAATAAGATGAGTTTGTTTCGATATTAGAAAGCAGCTAAGAAATTAACGGAGAATTCAAAATGTGGCCTACTTCAGGATCAGCTCATCCATCTCCCCTTCTAAAAGACCCAGAGCAGACGTTCAGCCTGTGCTCCTAGGAAATATTAGCCCGATCTGCTGACTACAGAGCAGGATGTTTGACCAGGGAGACAGTGAGGGCTGGATGAACCCTTTTCCACTTTTGAACAGTCCCAAACTTGCATGTAGTACAGTAGCTAAAAAGCTTACCAGATCATTCTCTAGTGAATCCAGCTTAGTTTCAAGTTGGTGATTTTCAAGGCAGAAGCGGTTCAGCTGCTGCAGCTTTCTGGTGTTTTCCTTTGTCAGCACCATTAACTTCTGCTGCAGGTCTAAGATTCTTTTCTAGAAAGATTAAAAAAAAAGGTTCAATTAGGATGACAGAGGATAAAAAGTGTGAAATGGGGGACAAGTGCTAAGCAGAATATGTGTCACAGAAGAGAGGTAAACAACAAACTGACCCTACATACACCATGTGATCCCACAATACCTTTAGTGCAATGCCTTTCTTTTTCTTTTTTTTTTTTCTTTCTTTTTGTTATTGCAGATGACTAAGCATTTAAGTTAAAGCAGTTAGGCAAAAGCATGGGAAAGAGAAAACTACTAGGTACATAGTAGGCCGTATGTGTGTAAGGTATAAAGCTGGCTCCTATACCTGCCACAAGCCAGCATCAAAGACCAACAGGGAAGGCTGGGGCTATGAGTTTCCACTTTGAAATTTGGCTCTCATACCCAAGCCCAGGAGGAGGACAGGGGTTCTTTGCATAGCTACAGACACAATACAATCAGGAGAACAAGGAGCTGCAAATCTGTTTGAACACTACGTTCCCGAAAATGTGTCATGCTGTACAAACATGCAAGGAATGGACAGGACAGTTCATTACAAACTTGCTTGTGCCCTTCTGGAGTTCATTATAAAAGGCTTGAAACGCATACAGATGTGTGCTGTGTTGAAGGATACCAGACTAGCTTCCCTAAGGAGCAGTGCACATCCCACAGCACAAGGCTAAGCTCAAAATACATTAGCAATTGACATGAACAGGAAAAAAGTAGAAATCATGAAACCTATTAGATATATATATAAAGGTGATGATATTTTACTGCTTAGGAGGGGTGGGGGAAAATCTCAGTCAAGCAATTTAAAACAAGACATGATACTTGCTCATAGATATATTTTCTGGATCTTTTGCGATCCTCGTTTTCTGTTTTTTCTCTCTCCATATTTTTAAAATGACAGGCAATGACAGCATTCTGTAAGGACAGCATTAGAGTGTTGCCTGCTTGCACTATAGTAGCTGTGCCTTAGGCCTCCCAGACAGGGACATGCACTTTTCATACTGCACAGTCTAGTGTCCCAGGCATAAGTCAGGGCTGCCCTGTGCTCAAATAGTTTGTCACCAAATGTGGAGGACACAGTAGGTACCAAATGCCTGCTGAAAACCAAAGGAAAGCACTCTGGAAGAACCTCACATAGGGACTGAAGCAGAAGGATGCATTCGAGGAAAGTTGAAAAGAAAAGTTGTCTACCTCCACAAAAAAATAGGATGTGCAGCAGCAACTGGAGCAGAGGTAGGAATCATGACGGGACATGGAAGTTGGACATTTTGGTCGGTTGGTGACACGTGAAAGAAAAAACAAACATGCAAAAAAAAAAAATCACAAAAACTTTAGTGTAGCTATTCAGCCCCAGGCAAATGAAGCCTTAATAGAATATCACCGTCATATACGTGCCCTCCTCCTATTCCTCCTCCTTACCCCCCACTCTTTGAGTTCCTGGGAGTGCTCATATTCTTTCTCCATTATTTGTACTTCCAACTCTTCCAAGCGTATGTTAACAGAGTGTGCTTGAACTGCTTCAAAATCAACCAGCCGGCCAAACTTCAGCATCATCAGCTGATTGCATTTCTCTTCCAGTCCTAACAGAAAAGGCATGGCACAAATGGTAGAACTGCTTTTCATCGGTTAATAAGAATTCACCTCCAGCTTTTTGTCTGAGCTCTGTGGTATATGCTCCAGAATAAATAATTCACATGAAGCCACACAGAACTCACAACTGAATATCACTGTTGGTTCTTGCCCATAACCACACCTGTGTTATCACTAAGCCACAATCTTAGCCAGTCCTAATAAGCCACCTCCACACCAAAGACTATATAAGACTTCAGCAGCTTGGCTGAGGGGGGTTCGGTGATGGTAGATACCTGACATCTCTGAGTCTGGTCCTTCGGAACATAAATGTTTTGAATAGAGCTTTTATCATTCTTCTTATGTTACACAGAGGAGGAAATTGCATAAAAAGCTTATATGGCTTTGGGGATCCCTTGATCCACTTGTTCTATTTTCTGCAGTAACCAGCTGTGACATTTGGGTGACTATAAAGACAGATACCTGATGAGTTACCCACACTCAGTGAGAGGAACAGAACGAGCACTAGAAGGCTCTGTTGTTTGGAGTCTGTTACTCACGTTGAATATTTATCTCCATCAGCTTTTTGTCCCGGACAAGCTGCTTATGTTGCTGCTGTGCCTTCTTATAGATCTCTCTTTGCATTATCTTTTCATTACGTAGGTCCACGATTCTCTTCTGCAGATACTCTAAGGACTGGTTGGTAAATACCAGTGCTTGGGAGAAGTCACTGGGTAACTGCCCATTAACGAAGTACTCCACCTGCCAGAAACAGCCATAAGCAAGGCTGATTTGACTTGTTAAAGGCACTGGTGATCGCTCTGGACAACAAATGTGTGAGAGTTTGAAAACTAATGAATGAAGTAACAGTGTGGGTACAACTCTCATGTTTTGGGCCAGGGAATCACTACCACTCCACAGAGCTCAAAGACCACTTAGAACTGTGATGACACTGTGTTTAAAGCTGGTGGAGTGGGGGACTGTCCCTATCGAGTGTTTTTGAATGATCTGGGAGCTGCAGCATTGCATAGCCAGGCCTGGGACTCTTCTATCGTTCTTAGCAACATTTTAATTAAGGTAGATAGAACAAATGGAGAGAGCTGAGCTTGCCTCAGAGGTGTAGGAGCCACAACAGGCAGAGGCCTATCTTCTATCTGAGAGCACAAGATTCAGCCCAGAGGAAATAACAGTATTGTCTCAAGTTTTCCTCTTCATTTTCTACTTATCATCCCTGGGATAACAGCTGCATAGATGAATGCATTGCATGCAATCCAGCATTCCTGAATTGGGAAGAACTCCTATTGGTTTCAGCAGTTTGTTTTTTTGTTTTTCTGTTTGTTTGGTGTGTTTGTTGTTGTTGTTGTTGTTTTGTTGCTGTTTTCCAGGAGAATATCAGGCATAGACTTGAAAGAATATTCCATGCCAAACCTATAAAACCCTTGAAGGCTACACACATTTCAGCAATGTGCTGACCCTACCTGTCCTTATATGAAGGAAAACAAACCTAGAGGAAATAGCAGCATGAAGTTCAATTAACGGCACTGACACTCCATGGAGACTAGAGTAAATTAGGAACTAAAGGCCCAAAAAAACCAGTAACACTGCTGTTTAGATGTACACAGGCCATTCTGCACCTGCCAAAAGTAAAAGTGATAACCACACAAAATCTTGAATTACCTGATGGAGTTTCAAAGGCACAGCTACATATAAGTCATTCAGTTTCTGCTGCTTTTCCCACTGAAAGGTGTCCAGTTCCCTCTCTGCTGTGTTCAGACTAGCTTCTACAGCTTTTGCCTGCAAAAAGACAAATTGTGGACAGACAAAAATCCTATAGTACTCAAATACACAAGGCAGCAAGGTTCTATGTTAGGCTCCTTGATCTGAAGGAAAAAAAGCATGGAAAAAAAGCATGGAAAAAATGCTCTTTTTTTTAACGTATGATAGATGAGTCTCATAGGTTAACATGAGGCTCATCTACGTATTCAAGCAAGATTCTATGCTGAATACTTCTGTACACATGTACACATAAATATCTCCTTACTTGAGAAGCCCCATATGTATCAAGAGACAGTTGCTTTGTTTAGTGTCCAAAACACTTCTAGATCGACAGAGTCTGCAAGATATTTTTTATTGTTTTATGCCTGGAAATGCTTATTGATTCTGCATGAGAAAGAAACAATTCAAACTCAAATGTCAGACCCCAGGGTGAATATGTGGCAGCTGGCACTTAGGAAAGCCTTTAAAAACTAAACAAAAAATGTTGTAACTTAAGCATATTTGCTGGGACATTTTTGAGACACAATAAAAGCAAGCCTTGCATAATGGTATTTTGGCAGAATTCTCTCTCTATCCCAGAAAACCCTTTAAATTAAGATATTTTTGAACTAATATAAATCAAATGTCTTGATGAATTCAGGAGCTCAAAAGAGCTAAAAGGAAAACTTGCACCAAGTGAGTTTATTCAATAATTACTATGACAAAGAGCAGAAGAAAATAACTAAAAGCAAAAGAAACAGATGGAAGAATAGCATTTTTATGCATTTATTTTAGCATGCATTTGTGTTAGGATGACTCTTTATATTTTCTAACCCCATACACATGCACACAGGATGGGCCAAGCTACACCAGGCACTGCATCTGAATCAGAGTCCAGTTCCTGCTGCTGCACGATGGTTAGACAGTTGGGAAGGAACTGGACCTAAGACCTGGATCCAGGCCCCTAGCAGCTAAGGTCAGACCACCTTGATTTACTCTTTTCAGGAGGACGGGTGACCCATGGTGAGCTACCTCCTGCCTGAGTGCTAGCATGATTATCTCTGCCCAAACTGAGGCTTCTTAAAAGGTTAGGATTTTGATTTTAAATCTTAGCCAAAATCAATAGCACAACTTTTTCATTGTACTGGAGCCAGCTGATGCTTGCTGAGAAGAAAACACTACCATACCTTTTTGACGAAGACATTATATTCCTTTCTGAGGTTAGCAGCAACTCTCTTCTCCTTTGTTAAAGCTTCCTCAATGTCTAACCGCTTCTCCCGGAGCTGGATGGTGTTTTGGAAGAGTGCCCTATCACAGTCTGAGAAGGAAAGGGTCAGAGGATACCTTAGTTTCATTATGACTGTACCATTGTTACAAGCTTGAGTTAGTAGCTTTTCCTAATGTGCAGGTTGCCCAACATTCCCCCTAATAAGACCATGCTCTTGGTTCCTTAGAGCTTTGTCAGACCTAAACCCTATGGGCCAAGTTCCTCCATGAGGGGGTAAATGTTCTGGATAGATCTTTTTTCTTTATATTCCATCAAGACAGTTTGTTTCCAGAAGTAAGGCTAAATGAATCAAATAAGACTAAATGCATATTAAAGCCAAGTGCTCAAAAGTTAGCCTTTATAACTAATTCAGTCCCAGTCATTAATACATGTTCCAGTACAATCTTTAGTTATGTGAACATGTAGTTGTTTATCCATAGCATCCTTCACTATAAATGTGGACTTGCTGTGGGGATCATTTATAGCTCTTCTTGCAAAGGAAGCTGTGGTTCATAGGACCTGTTTCATTTGTTTCACAGTAAGGAAGATCTGTGAATTTCTACCTGGTGTAGAGATTTCAGTCATACTAATCAATTCAGCATTACCAACACAAATCAGTTCACATAATAAAAGAAGTCCAATAAGGGCAAAGCAAATTACACTTAAAGACACAAACATGAAGAGGCTAATGCAACATGTCATTTCCCCATTAAATCGGTCATTTGGATTCTTTCAACAAAAAGTAAAAATGCTCTTCATATCTTCCCAACATTTCACTGAAAAAGGAGATGGACAAGGAGTTAATAAAAAAATCAATTTATGAAAATGATGCGAAAATCCAATGTAAAAAAAAATTCAGATAAGGTAATTTACTGGTAAATTCTAACAGCAAATAAAGCAGTGTTGTTAAGTGGTCACTGATATCTCAAAGATCTTAAAAAACACCTTAAAATAGTTAAAGTCCTGCAAAAGAAAAGAAAAAAAGAGGTTGCTTGCCTTTGCTGAATGAATTAATGAATGAAGAGGATTTTGCAAAGCTCCTGCCTTTTCAGATAGAGAGAAGCCTAGCAACAGGCAATTGCTGCATAAATCCACGAGGTGGTAACAAAGAGCTTAATTTAACACCATTGTAGTCCCCACAGAACTTCCCTCAACAGGGATCCAGCTAGGCCTGGCAGCAGGTTTCCAGAGAGCAGCTGCAGCCTCACTCCAGCTCCACTTCTGTGAGAAGCCTTTTCTCTCCAGAAAACAGCCCTGAAATGCTGAATGGTTCTTTACATAAAATAATTAATTCTTAGCACTTAGCCAAGTTTTATTTTTCCAAACTTTTTAATTCCTGTACCCTATACTGTCAGCGGTTTCATTATCTTCACTGAGATTTCCTGGGGAGAAATGCTGCACTCAGGAGGACTGCACACATTCTGGCCCTTAATGGCATTAATGTGAAATGAATAATGAAAAATTCTTTTTAAAAACACAGTAGTGTCCCTAGAGCTGAACAAGTAGTCAACCCAAGGAAATGATGGCTTAGGTACTCTTTGGACAAACGGAGTCATCAAAGACTTCATCTTCAGATCCAGAATCTTCTTCATCACTCCCCAAGCTGGACTCTTCATCATTCACCTCTTCACTCTCATCTTTTTCATCTGGAAGAAAAGGACAGTACTGCTGACTTGCAGAACACCCCCCAAATCCACTAGCTGTGCATTATGCGAATGTGCTGGTGAACACATCCACAGTAATCCACAAAAAAGCACCCCAGTAATATGTGGATCCAGGCACCTTTTGCCTATTGCATTGATTTGATAATTTCACAGAAAAAAAAGTGGGGGAGAGAGATCACCTAATAGTACCAAATGCACAAACACAGGCACATTTTTTCAGACTTTCTTCAATGATTTTTCCTCTCTTTATGTCTGTTAAGTATTTGGAATTTAAACCTTGTAGGTTTACAATTCTACTATAGAGATTAAACAACCAAGCCAAATACACAGAAGCACAAAACTGTCACAAAAGTATCACTGTTGTTTGCACTTTTTGCTAATCATGTCCCAGTGGAAATCAAAAGCCAAGTCAGAGAGAGGGTGCAAGTATTTTAGCTCAGTAAGACTTCTTAGCCTTAACAGATTAAAACCGAGTCACTAAGATAAATGAAATCCTTTCATAATATGTTTAGTCGTGTGACTAATAGATGATTGCAGATTAGGTCTGTGATCTCTCATTAGTCAATGGACAGATTGAAGGAGAATGTCATGAATGTGGCAGACTAATCATTTACCCATAGCATAGGAAGTAGCTATTTAAAGCTTTGCCTCTTCTTCATACCAATTATCAATCCTCAATATTAACATACAGGAAGTACGCTGTAGGAGTTGTGATCAGACCAAATGTAATCATGTTAGAGACTGAATTACACCATTGTTATCATTCAGGATGGGTCCCACAGAACATGGATTGATACAGAAACAAAACCCAGGTAGGTCTAATATATTTGTTTTTTTTTTTTTGAACCGAGTTCAGCCTTGCATGTATCCAGGGCTCCAGCTAGATTGAGAGACATTTACTTTACTGCACAGAAGTATGTGCAACAAATCCAAATAACAAGAACAGTATCTCCAACCTGCTTCTTTTTCTACTTCTTTTTTTTCCACGCACTTGATTTTCTTCTTCAGAACCTTGGTCAGAAAATGGGCAAACTTGTTGTTTTCTCCAAGGGATGCTTGGAAGCTGGCATAAAGAGCTTTCTCACATTCCTGAAGCTTTACAATCTCAGACTTTTTATCCTCCATCTGTGCAAGGTAGCCATTCAGTTTTGACTAAACAAACAAAAAACCTTCTTTAGTCAAAAGGCATAAACTTTTAACATTAATGTAGGTAGGACATATCAGTGAAGATCTGGAAATTCAAAACTTGACTTTCTCTCTTTGAATCCCTGCTCCAGTCAAATAAAACCTAGAAGTATGTTCTTAAATTAAAGTATATGATTTGTCACTGACTCCGCATCATGAAGAACCTATAAAAATACAACTACTGAGACTGTGAAAAGATTAACTATTGGAATTTAAAAGCAACCATCCTAGGCTGATCATTGAGAGTTTCTTGTTTTTCAAAATTTAGCACTAGAGGCTGGATTGGTGCTAAAAGAAAGCAAAAAGAAGCCACTATTTATTTGATGCCTTGCTTTTGTTTCAAGCTGCTTATTAGTGGTATTGCTAAGTCCAGAAACACATTGCCTACATACTTGCATGGCCTCCTGCTCGCTGCGGAGGGTGTTAACACGCTCCTGGAGAAGGTTCTCATTTTTCTCAACATTCTTCAAGATAAGCAGCTCTTCAAACCAAGTGATGTAGCGCAGGTCAGCACATTTCATCTGCACATCCAGCTGCAGTTTCTTGTGCCGCAGAAAACGAAGTTCGGCATCAAAGTTGATCACCAGTGCATTGATCTGGAGTAAAAGAGAAAGGCAAATGAGGAATGAAGAAAGTATTAGGAGTGGAGCTAAACATGTAAAGCTAGAGAAAGGAGCAGATGGGAAAAATTCTCTCCGTCAAGTCAACAACTTGCTCACGCCATCTACTAATGATTACCAAAGCACTTAGACAAAGTTAACTCCAAAAGTTTCTGTGTTCCCAGCACAGTAATACATGAATCACCAGGGCTTCACAGGAATGTTTCATTGCATCCCACTCCACTCAAAAAGTATTTTACTCTTCGGAGAACGTTTTACAGTAGCCTGAAGTACACTGTAGGAGTTCATGTAACAACCCCAGATATAGCAATAAATAATACATTACTCTCTTCTGCCTTGACACACTTCTCTCAGAACACCTGCCAGCTCTTCCCTTAGATATTTACAGTTAAATCAGTACCAGCAGCTGCCAACATGAACATATACATATGTGATGGTCACAGCAGCATTTGGGTATTCTCTCAAAACCTTCACACACATGAACACAAGGGTGTCTGTGTCAGATTAGACCAGAGTCAATGGCCAATAGCAGATATTCAAGAAAAGAAGATAAGAAATGGAGCAAACAAGTGAACGGTGATACACCTCTGGCAGAGCTCCTCTCTGTACCCTCCTAAACTCTGACTTAGGGACATCCTGAGCTTGAAGTACTATGTTTACATTCAACATCTTTGAATGGATTTTGCTTCCAAAGTTTATCAAATTGTAGCTTCCCTCACATCCTAAAGGTAAGAGTTCCAAAGTTTAGTTGTTGCTGCACAGGAAAACTATTTCCAGTTGTATATTTCAAGCTTTCTACCTGACCATTTCCTTTGGTATCTATCCTTCTTTTAAGAGGTGATTCCATCTCTCCTTTTTTTATGCTATTCATAATTTTGTCACCTCTGGTACATCCCTTTCAGTTGTTCCTTTTCCAGACCAAGGACACCTTATACATGTAGATGTGCCTTTTAAAGAAGCTCTTCCATGACCTTAAACCAAATAGGTTTAAAATTATCTTTGAGACCAGAGGGTCGGGACTAGTCATGTTACTTAACAGCTAAGACTTTATGAATCTGTGAAGTCGCAGTGATAAATCATTACTCGAAAAGTGATGAAAAGAAAAAAAATTCTAACATTTTACTTGCCTTTTTTGGCCACTGAGCTCATAATTTCACAGGACAATCAATAACATATCACAGATCTGTTTTTCAATTGATAGTAGTCAGCACAGAGGTCACCATTACAGATTTATACTGATTTACATTGTAAATTTGCACTAGACAGCATTTTCCTGAAATTCTGAAAGGCAAGAGTAGCTGCAGTCCTGAGACAGAAGGAAGGGGTTTTATTTCTGATTGAGTGAGATTGTTCAATATGAAAAAAATAGCTTTTGATTTCCTACCTTTTTAATCAAGGTATCCTGCAAGTACAGGTTTTTTATCTTCTCCCTCTTTAAAATTTCCAGTTCCATTTCTGTTGGCTCTGCCTTCTCAGTCTCAAAAAGCTTTTTCTGCTCTATGACCACAGACGATGCTATTTTCATTGAGTGTACGCTTGCAGCCCGCATCACAGGGCCAGTCTCTTTGTAGGAAGAAGGCTTAAGAAAACTACGCCTAAGTGTACCGGATGAGGAAGACTCTTCCAATTGCTCCTGGAGCTTTGCCTTGGCCTCCTGCTCCTGTTTGAACTTAAGGAGGATGTCACTGTCATATTCAAATTTTTTTTCCGGAACCTCATCTGGGTGTAACTGAGGGATCAGGGGAAGAGGGAGATGTTCTGATAAATCCAACGCTGCCTGTACGGATTTCAATTCTTGCACTAAACACTTGATTTCATCAATAATAGAAACCTTGAGATCCCGCAAGGACATGATCTGTTTGTTCATGTTCACTTTCTTCTTATGGATCTGCAAAGGAAAAGCAATATTAGTTCTATGATTCTATGATTTCCCCAGTGATGTTTACACAATATGCAGTCTTCCCCAACACAAGTAATGGATAAGAGGCTTGTCATACTGACTTTCCTTCTTTCCATACTAGCTTTCTTTTCTGTACCATCTCCACATATTAGTGTTTTTAAACACCTATCTTTCTCTGTCTGTTTTTAAAAACTTTGGAACCACTTCTCTAAGTCTTCTTCACAGAAAATAGCAAAAGTGTAAGAGTGGAAATTAGGCTTCCCCTATCTCTCCTGACTTCATTGTGAATTTCTTGACATGAGATGTTGAAGTAGTGCAGAAAGCAGACAAAGACTGTGATAATTAGCTGCGGGTTTTAGAGGATTAGTCATTTGGGCTGTCCCTCATTAAATATAGAGAGCATCTCAGCTTTGATGCATGGCTCTCTTTTCAGGCATACTGCACAAACTATATACCAACAAAGAGAAAATTAGATCTCTTTTAGTATTTTGTAAAGCAAGTTTCCATTCCCATGACAAAGGAACTACACCTGAGAAGACCTTTACTGTACACACTACCAAATGCACAGCTGTACAGAAATTTAGACTACTTTGACATAATCATTGAAACAAAGCTGTTATCTGATATAACCCCAAAGACACTGAAGCAGTCCTTCACAAACATAGGTTCTGGACTGCAGATGTGATTCTTGTCAATAAAATATGTGAAGGTGAAGCTGAAATCACAACCACTGCAGGCAGTTAGAAGTGGAACAAAGTTCTGAATTTTCGAAGTACAGTAGATAGCAATATTAAAGGCAAGAAAGTAACATCCTGTCAGATGCTTCTGGATTTGATAAAAAGCCACTAGATGTCCAAAACAAATCTTCTCCAGGCCTTCCAGCAATCTGGAGTACCAAAGTCAACTTTGGCATTAGCTGAATATTTTTCCCCAACTCAAGATGAAGATCCACTAATCTGAGACGTGACACTTAGATCTAAGAGTTGTGAATTAAGCTGTCAAGTGCAGGAAAACTTATTTGTAACATCTTGTTTGCATCTTGCTTGACCTGTAGGCAGACCTCAATAATAGTTCTGTATTCAGAATTCAGTAATAATAATTCTGTTCAACATCATTAATGATCAGGATGATGGGGTGGAGTGGCTGATACCCCAGAGGGTTGTGCTGCCTTCCAGAGGGACCTTGACAGGCTGGAGAAATGGGCTGACAGCAACCTCATGAAGTTCAACAAGGGGAAGTGAAAAGTCCTGAACCTGAGGAGGAACAACCCCAGGCACCAGGCTGAGGGCCACCCAGCTGGAAAGCAGCTTTGCAGAAAACCCTGGGGGTCTTGGTGGACACCAAGTTGAACATGAGCCAGCAGTGATCCCTTGAGGCAAAGAAAGCTGATGGTATCCTGGACTGCATTAGGAGTCACCAGCAGGTCGAGGGAGGTGATCCTTCCCCTCTCTCTCTGTTCAGCACTGGTGAGGCCACACCTGGAGCGCTGTGTCCAGTTGTGGGCTGCCCAGCACAAGAGAGAGATGATGCTACTGGAGAGAGTTCAGAGAAGGGTCACTAAGACAATTAAGGGACTGGAGCATCCGTCCAGCAAGGAAAGGCTGAGAGAGCTGGAACTGTTCAGCATAACGAAGAGAAGGCTCACGGGGGATTTTATTGATGTACGTAAGTATCTGAAGGGAGGTTGTAAAGAAAATGGAGCCAGGCTCTTTTCAGTGGTGCCCAGTGGCAAGACAAGAGGCCATGGGCACAAACCGATATACAGGAGGGTCCATCTGAACACAAGGAAAAAATTTTACTGTGAGGGTGACAGAGCACTGGCACAAGTTGCCTAGACAGGCTGTGGTACCTCCATCCTCGGAGATCTTCAAAAGCTGCCTGGATGTGGCCCTGGGCAACCTGCTGTAGGTGGCCCTGTTTGAGCAGGGGGGTTGGACCAGATGATCTCCAGAGGTCCCTTCCAACCTCTACCATTCTGTGATAAGGAGGTACTGCATTAATTTACTCTTTTCATATGAAATAAAAATAGAATGTGATCTAACATTAATATATTTGGCAGAAACCTCTCTGATCTTTATAAAAGAAAACAACCTTATGTAGCAGCCATCCGAAGTAACTGAAATTCTCCATCTGTATAAACCTAGGATTTACAACTAGAACTATTCCTTTTGCTTGCATTGGCTTGTCCTACTGAGTTAGGTTAACCACTGGGTATCTGGTAACATCAGCATTGCAATGAAGTCCTGGAGCCCAAGCATCCCAAGCATCCCACATCCACATGTGGGATCCCAAGCATCCACATCCCACTCTTCCCACATCCACTTCAATTTCCTTTCAAAAAATGTCTTCAGTGACTAATCAACTATCCTCCCTCCTGCAAAACCAGGGAAATATCCACATCAGTGAATCAGTTTACATACCAACACTTCCAGGGATGCAAGCTGCGTCACCTTCTTTTCAGTGTTCATATGCTCGTGCTGAGGGACTCTGTAATCAGGGGCAGTCTTGAGCTTATAACACCCCATATTCTCCTGTGCTTCTTTGATGGCCTGAACATCTTTGGGATTCTCATAGTCATCACTAGGCTTGCTCTTGTATCTGGTAGGTACAAAGCAAAGCTGAACTTTAGGACAGAAGCCATACAGATGGGGACAGAAAGCAAACAGTACAAAACAGGGTCATTTCATACCTTTTGATGTGTGCAGAAAGGCTTCGGAGGACAGAGAAAGAATCACATACCTCTTTCAGAAAACAGTGACTACTTTGGAAAGAATATCCTTGCGCATTTAAAAGAAAACCTCAGACAGATCCCCCCCCCCCAAGAACTCTAATAATATTAGCTCTGCCATGAGACAGGTTAAACCTTTATACTTGGACTGAGTTCTGGGTTTAGAGAGTATATGCTGCTCAGTCTCAGGCAGCCATGTGTCAACACTCTGCCAGTCTGCAGCACAGAATACCTGATCCTACTTCCATGTTGTTAAACCCTTAATAACCTTAAAAGCCTTGTGCTCCGACTATACATTGGTTCCACTCCCTGTCGTTTATCTCCTAATGAAGAGCTTCTGTACTTCCATGAGCATTCAAAGCTGTATTGGCCCCCTTTCTTGCCTCTCAAAATAAAAGCTAGCGTGTAGCATGAAGGCACTTCACAAACACACAGTTAGGTAATGGCCTTGATGTGCAACTAACTTAACCCACAGCTGTTGCAGCATCTGGTATATCTGGCGTTGGTAGGGTTAACTGAGGAGGTTGACTGTGATGGTCTAGGTGTCCCTAAATCATGATTGATTTAGACACCCTCTTAATCCCTATCTGAAGATGCAGCTACTTAGCCGAACTCAAGTTGTTTAATGTTTTAGAATAACCACAGAAACTAACTGCAAGATTTTAGTTGTCTCTTGAGACCCTCAGGCACACAAAAACTCAGGTATTTTAATTACACCCATTAGGAATATAAGAAACTAGGCAGAGATATGACAGTGCCATATAACAGCTGAATAAGATCACTCGACCTCAGACAAGAAGCAGAACTAAAAGGGAACAAAGTCCACTTAAAGACTCACAGTTTTTCCCACTCCGCATTCCTCTTCATTATCTTAGCTTTCACCTCGTCAGATTTCTCAACAATTCTTCTGATTTGCTCACGTTTGCTTTCTATAAAACGTGCTGTTGGCTTTCGAACCTCTACCTTCGTCAGCTTTTCAACCTCCGCCTCGACAATTCTAGCACCTGAACCAAAAATTAACCATGTGAAGATGTAAATACCATGCAACACAGTACAATCTCAGCTACTGGAAGCCCCCTGGGACAGCATCTGTAAAGTTGGTGTCAGCCAGGATAGTTCCCTTGTAGTGGATGTTCTGAACATACTCAGGTTCTTTGAGTTGACTCTTAGCCAAGTTCTACCCACAGGGTTGACAGATGATTGCTGACATTGACTTAAACATGGAAAACTATGCATGTATGTTACTATGTATGTAGGTACTAAAAAACATACCACAGTTACATTGCTTTAACTGTACCTGAATAAATTATTATTCCTTTAGCCTGGAATCAGACAAACAAACTGAGATGAAAGACAAAAGCATGTTACTGATCATCTGTAAAAGGCCATCATTAGCCCTATGCTTACGCCTTCTCTCTCTGATGGGCTCCTTTTTTTCCTCTTGTCTCCATGCCCGCTTAAGTACTGTCTTCTTCCAGGATGGATGTTCCTTATCTTGGCAGTACTTCTCAGAGAGTGCTAGAAGTCTATAGGTGGAAATCTGATGATTGCTTTGAATAGCATGAACAACAACAGTGTCAAATTCCAGTGAGGACCGAAACCTGAAAAGCCAAATCAGACAAAATTGTCTAATGTCAGTAGGTGCAATCTACCATTTTTCCTTCACCAAAAGGACCTGAATAATGCAATATACTTATTACATATACAATCATTACATATAAATACAGTAACTAAGTAACAGCAATCATGACATCTGACACCATCTATTGACTTTTATCTGATCTAGGAACAGAGATGCTCAAGACTAAATATATTAACACTGCTCCCAATATCAAAACTTACATCAGGTTCTTATGAGAATATCTCTCATCTTCCATTAAGGGCTGGTTAAAAATTCATTCAACTCTTATTTCCAGTTATACACCTTGTGTGACTAAGGTGTTTTTGTCATTGTATATTATTTCTGTTGTGCGTTTATTTTTATGAATTCATCTTTTGCTGTAAGATGACCAACCAAAAATGCACCTTGCACTTAAACTTGTGTTCTTGAGGAAGTTAATTTCATAACTTTAAACTGTATAGAGAACATTGTGCTAGCAATGACACTAAAGTATTTGACAGACATGCAGCATACCTGGAAAAAAAAGGTTCATTTCACGCGCCGCTCTTCAAAGTTCCAGTAAGAGTTCTTGGTTCTTACTGACCTTACTGGCAAAAACTCAAGCAAACTTATTCTCTCCTGAACAAAAAAAGACCACTTTTCTTCATACAGAAGTAAATTAGAATTAAGCTACTTCCCTGATATGCACATCTGAATTTTGACCAAGGATTCAAAAGAAGTAAGCACACCCAAATATCAATATATACTCTTGTGTATGTTTCAAATCAAATAAGGACAGAATCATAACAGAAGAAAATAAATGTTTAATATATGAGAGGTAAAAATAAATCAAATTCTTTTTCCTTGTGGCAGGTACAAATCAGTAAATAATAAGCCCCATGCAAGGTCAGTGGGAGAGGTAGAAGAAAAGTGGTACTTACCAATTTTGTAGTTTCCGCAGTCCAATCAAGTGTTTCTCATGCTCCCAGGCTAGTTCCTTTTTCACTAACTGGATTCTCTGTGCTGTCTGCCTATTCAGCTCCTCAAAGATCCTACGGTCCATCTCATATTGCTGCAGAAACACAGAAAACCCAGCATCACATTATCTTGGCTGCTAGGTTTTGCTAATAAATATTTTTGCCCTGATGCCAGAGTATCATGCACATCAACACAATCCTTTATTTCAGGAGCTATTCAGATCTCCACAGAGAACCACATTTTTTTCCCCACATGCTTCTTAAACGGCACAAGCCATCAGCTGTGATTCAGAAGTCCTTGTAAATTATATATTCAAGTACATTAACCCATAGCACTGGACATCTTTGGCCCCAGCACATTGGGCGGCAACATTTTAGAAGGTACCTCTAACGGTAAATGACTCTTAGGAAAAACAAACGTACGTCTCTGTGCAGCTGCATGTGCTTTGGCAACTCCTGATTCTTTTGAAGAAGAAAAAGAAACTCTTGTCTCATTGCAATCAACTCCTCTCTTTTCTTGTTTTTTTTGTCTTCAGCTTCCTTCATGATCCGTTCATACTCCTTTTTCTGTTTGACTTCCTCAATGCTGAAAATGCAAGAAGAAGGAAATGGTATTATCTCAATGGAATAGAGGAAAAATTACAGTTTATGTAACCTTTTAAATTTCCTTGACAGCCTTAAACTTCCAGTGAATTCAATGGCTCTGAAGGTAACTTAGAAAGAAGCCATCTTACTGTATATTTATACAGCTCTGACATAATGGGGCTTTGACCCTGACCTTGTGTTATCTCTGTAGTCTGAAGTTAAATTGGAGAACCATATTTGAATTACTTCCACAGAAAAGTAGAAGGAATGGAGGGAAAGCCTGAAAAAAACATGTGTAATGAGGAAATAACTCAAATTCAGTGTGATCAACTCCTCCCTTCTCTTAAAAGGTGAAGGAGGTATGTAGTCTGAAGAAAGAGCTGCCAACACTTGGATATCTCTTTCATCATTATCGAAGCATCTCTTACTTGCAGGCATTGGGATCGTCAATGTCTTCAGTAGCCTTCTCCTTCTCAAGACCACTCTGGAATAAAAATGTCTTGCTTTTAAACAAGCAATAATAGTTTCAACAGACAATAAAGCTTTTACAAACATTAAGAGAGAACTTCCACTGCCTCTCACAAAACCAAAAGAAACCTTTATGACCAATATTGCTATACTGGCCTTAAATATCAGGTTTTAACATTTCAACAACAAACAATTAAGTTGGTTTACATGTAAAAGAATGAATGAAGCTGAGTTCCTGGGGACAGAGAACAGAAATCCTATATCCTCTCCATCAACATTAACCCCTACATCAGTGCTCGTCCCAACTTTACTCTGTCCCATAAAATCTTTGGTTCTCCATCCCACAGACCCAATTCTCTTGTCTCCTCTAACTGCCAGGCTGACGAGAGACATCATATCCAAGTTACATGTGTAATTCATCTGGTTTGCTTCTGCTGACTGTGTAATGGGTTCACAATTATTAGCTGTGAGGAATGACAGATGGATGGACACTGCAGTCATACAAGCCTCATTTCCTTAGGAAATCATGTTCTAAGACAAGAGGGGTGCCTATCACCCTACAGTGAATACAGTGGTACTAAATTGATCTGTAATTTAACTCAATTAGTTTCAGAGGACTTGTATTTGATTCTCTAGGAATCTCATTAAGTTTAATGATGATGGAATTTTAAAAATCTTCCACATGACTTAAAACTAGAATAGATACTTAATGAAGATTTACTTTGATAAGGAAAAAACTCTATTAGGGTGGTCATTAAGCAACGTTGCTAGTCTGCACAATAGCAATTAAGTGTAAAGATCTTTATATAGAGCTACTTACATATTCAAAATGATAAAATTGTATGTATGCTTTATAATTGTATATTAATTACTACTTGTAATACTGGAACTAGCAAGGCTCTGATACCACAGGTTTCCATCATTCACTTAGTTTAAGAAAATAATTTTGAGTCTACTCTCACTGCTATATATTCTTGTGATACTGGTGAAGAATTCCAACTAGCCATGAACAATTTAACCAAATGACTAAAATCCCAATTCCCTCTCTGTCTCTCTCATTAAGTATCTTTCAAAAAGTAGTTACCGACTAATATTAAAAATATTTAAAAGTTGAATTTGTTTTACGCTGACACTTTAAAAAATTTTAAACTGTACTGAATGTATAACCAATACAAAATTCATTGCACATGATAGCACTTCTTTACTCAATGGGACTCATTGCTTCTTTCAAGTTAGGTATATTTCATTGAGGCACTCAAGAGATTTTTTAAAATGTGTGAAATTTTGGACAATTCAATAAAGTCCAAACATGCTACAGTGGGGGAGCTGATATCTCTCTTGTGTCTTATCAGTAGAACTGTTACCAAGTTCCAGTGTCATCTGTTCAAACAAGCTAAAGGTAAAGAGCTGCACGGTGACTACAGGGCACCTTTAAAATCATCACTGCTAATGCTGTACAAGACTGAAAGAGGAACAGGATCATTGTCATGCTATACTATTTTGCAATTTAAAAAAAAAATCTAACTTGTGAATTGTATATAAATGGTATGAAAAGCATTGAGGAACTATACATTTGCCATTCTCCAATGTTACTTCTAGAATCCCCATCCAGATCAGACTCATATTCTACTGGAAACAAATCCAAGATGGGTATTAAGTATGCCAAATCTTTGTGGTTCTTTCATTCTAAGTATGTCTATGACTACGCCTTTGAGTGAGAAAAAGAAAGTAGAATATTACATATGAACCACACATACTATGTGTATTTGGAGAAAAACAGAAAACATTACGAAGGAGCAATGCAGTCATATTGCCTGTTTATTAGGGAACGTTTTGCAAGAACTCTTCTTCCAAATTGTTTGGGAAATCTCAGCTTTTGTTATGAAAGGTCTATGATACCAAATAATTGAACTGGATTTTGACCGTCTGCAATAGTTTCATAGCAAATAGTCCTAATTCAGTGAAAGAAGGTAGCAGGGTATGTATGTATTCAGAGTTGTTCTGTAATCAGAGCTATAACTCTCCATATAATAAAAACAAGAGTTTGGGGGATCTCCATTTTGTGACTTACCCTAGGAGCGGGGATTTTGGCTTTTAGCTCTTTGTGAACATCCTCTGGAGACAAGATGTTGAAGGTAAAAATGTTTCCATCTCCACCACAGGTAATCAGAAACCTATCATCATAACTAGAACAGATCCCCCGGATCTGACCATAATCATTGTCATGTATATTTAAGGACCAGTATTCCTTCAGGGTATTTGCTGAGAGGTCTTTATCTTGGAGAGCATAAACACGCAGTGCGCCATTCTGCATCCCACAGAACATCAGTTGTCTGCTGGTACTGTCAAATAAGCAACCAGAAACAGTAATAGAAGGCAACTTGCAACAAGTAAGGCCACAGCTTAAAACATGATACTTCTGAAGAGCTAATCTAGCTGAATAAATGTAGCCTTTCCAAGTTTGTAAACTGGGAGCAACATATTTGGACCATTTAAAGTATGTGTGGTACTACTGCAGACTTTTCTTCCAGCTAACTGTTTGTTCAGTAATGTTCTAGAATCTGCTAGGTATCACGGAATTGGTCTCGGCCCTGAATTGGGCAGCACAGCAGACACCAAGCTCAGAGCTGGAAAAACAGTTTTCCCTCCCCAGCCCCTATCCAGTAGTGATGGTGGCCAACTAGAATGCAGCCAGATGTGGATTAAAGTCTGAACTAAACCTGCCTCCTTAGAAGCAGGTCATGCCTAGCCTTACAGGGAACCCTTACACTGGGGGTCTGAAAATAGCTCACCCTTTTCATTTGTACAGTTCAAAGAATGTCCTGAGAAACCTGTATTCTTTGGACAAGAGAGATGGACTGATCCCTCCGTATTTTCCTCAAGGACTAACTG
The DNA here is from genome assembly GCA_013399115.1 of Anseranas semipalmata. Taxonomy (NCBI): domain Eukaryota; kingdom Metazoa; phylum Chordata; class Aves; order Anseriformes; family Anseranatidae; genus Anseranas; species Anseranas semipalmata. Next base: position 778,622 of record VXAA01001032.1, read on the forward strand.
TGTCCTCTCTTTGCTAACTAGTGAAGAGAACCAGTGGTCTGGTGATCATAATTTGCAATCCAATTAAAAGGGTAGCAGAGACTTCTAATGGTTCTTCTGGAAATCTTCAATCTAGGATGTGTGAGTCCTAATCAGTACTTAATTAGAAATCAGCCATTTTCTTCTTGAAGAGCTTTTAAAAGTATTCTGTCAGATACAGCGTCCAACTGTGTCCATTACAAATTTTAAATGAAACTCAGTGCCAGAGGAACCAGAGAGAGTTCCTGCATACTAGAATTGACCCACAATTAAAAAGGGACAAAGCAGTGTACCCTTATCCTTTCCAAGTTCAGTTTCATCAAGCTTTGTAACAAAGCTATCTGTTACACTAAACTATTTTACCAGAAGGAGATCTGGTGGATGGGATTGTCATCAGTGTCCTCAATAGGAATTACTTCAAAGGGTTCATCTTGCCTGGATTCAGGGTCTTCTTGGTGCTGATTTGAGGAGAATGCACAATGATAGAGGAAACCTGAGTCATAACCACCCTGAAGAGAAGGACCATAAAGAAGTGGTGACAAAAGAACACTGATTAGCTGACCAGGTAAAAGCAATCATCTGAATAATTTTTCCTTTCTTAAGGATCTACTAAAGGTTAAGAAATGTTACTTCCAAACTTCTAGAGATTCTATTTAACCAAAGAGAAAATCTATCATGATCATTGGCATTACAACCCATCCTACCAACATGTTAAGATTCTACCTTCTGCTAGTGAGGGAACAGGTTAGCCTTTGTGCCCATTCAGGCATCACGAAGAAGAGTACCTATTGGAAATTTACTGAACAATTTGAATTGGAGTGACACTACTGATTTACTTCAAAAACATCACTGGAAACATCAACCATGACAGGAATTCCATGTCCTAGAGATGGCAGGTTTCAAATAATGAGTTTTCTAAGATACCTAGATGTGAGGGAAAGGTTGCCACATTGCAATCCCATCAATATAAAACAAAAATTGATTTACCAAGGAAAGCCAAAATTTCCCTGGTGCTGAATAAAACCCACAGAGAATGGGACTGGGCTCCTCTGGTATGTAGATAGATGGCAATGGCTCTTCTTCTTCTTCAGGTTCAGGTTCTTCTTCTATGTCCTGTCCCAACTCCCGTTGCTGCCTTATCCATTCAAGCCTTGCTTTCTCCTTCTCCTGCCTTTTTTTCTCTCTCAGTGCAATCTCCTCTTCCAGCTGTTAGGACAAACAGTGAAACACTGAGACATCATATTCCTAGAAATTGGAAGATTGGACTAGATGATCTTTCAAGGTCCCTTCCAATCCCTAACATTCTGTGATTCTGTGATTCTGTGATTAAATTGACTGAAGGAGTCTCATAAATGAAATCCAAGGTGGTCCTGCCATTATATACGCAGAATATCCAAAGAAATCTCTTTTCCTTCAGCTAAGCAGAGATCAAACAGACCTCATGGGAATCTCCAGCAGAAATGCCCACTTCTATCCTCCGAAGTATTTTAAAACATGGTCCTTGGAAACAGAAACCATTCTGCATAAGAAGCAGACTTCAGCATTTCCTCAGAGAGATTATTCCCAATATTAACCACTATTAGCATACTACTTCTGCATAAATTGGCCTGCCAAGGAGAAAGATTGCCTGGAAAGCTGAACTCAGGTTCCCAAGTTCTAATGAATCATTGATATAGAATAAAAGAGAGAAGCTGTAATGGACTTGACTTCTGAAAACTGAAGGGAGGACATTAGCAAATTTACAAAACCTTTAAAATGCTCTTTCCATTCAAGCCACCATGAGCACAAACAAATATCAAACGTTCTCTAAAACAGGCTTTTCCTAAGAAGATGTTCGATAGAAAGTCATAGAGAAATACCTGGAAAGGATCTCAAAAGATCATTCTTTTGCCCCAAAGCAGGATTAGCTAAACCTTAAATATGAAGGGCTCATGTTTGCCTGATCTACCCTTTAAAAATCTACTGGTGTGTACTCTGCAGCCTATGCAAAGTATTTCAGTGCCTCATAATCCTTACTGTTAAATAGCTTTCCTTACATTTTATCTAAAACATCCTTGTTGCAACTTATTAATTATTGCTCTATTCCCAGAAGAAAAAGAGGACAAATAGTATTCTTTCTCTCTATAGAAACCTTTTCTATTTTTTATAAGATTTACAGTGTCTCCCAATAATATTATTCAATTTGGACTAAAACAAAAAACAAAACAAAACAAAAAAACTCCACATACATTTTTCAATCTTTCCTTACATATATATGCTACCTTTGTGATCATTCTTGTGGTTCTTCCTGTGAGAAAACCACCACGAAATCTTTCTCCTGAATGCTGACTTCCTCCCCGTTATAATAAGAAATGAGGCTTTGCCTGACATTCAGTAATGCGCTGCTCCAAAGACAGAAGCAGTTAACAGAGAAAGCAGAGAAATCACAGTTTAAGAACAGAACCGGAGAGGCTGCTGGGATAATGACGGATTGAACACTGGACTGAAAGCCTGCTCACTGGAGCTCTGCTCCTGAGCCTAACCCCAGCTTGCTTTCTAATTTCACAAAATTAACTATAGGTGAGAACTGGCATAACTCTTTTCCTTTGTTTCTGCATATCTTCTAAAAAGCTAGTTCTTATTCACAAATACACAAATTTCAATACTGAAGGTTCATCTTTCACATAAAAAACACCCCTCTTAAGTTATTACAACATAAATAACTCAATAAAAAAAAGATGTTTCATGTTTGCCTCAAAGTGACCACATGGGTGTTTTATGACTGTTCAAAGGAATTTCCTACGGGGCTAACATCAACCACAAGAAACGTACTTTCTTCTGAAAATTACCAAAATGAAAATATTTTAAAAACTAATGTGCTAACTTCACTTTCACTAACATTATCCTCTAATTGCAAGCGAAATGCACATCACGCTTCCAGTTTTCTATTTGGATAAACAAAAACAGTAACTTGTAAATTCAAATGTTGAAACACAGCCACAAATGGACTCTACCTTGCCTTCCCCTCTAAGAAGCTTAGCAAAAATCCTATGCTTCAATACAGGGAGTAGAAACTTTTTGGGGTAGCTTTGTCCTCCGAACATGAACACGAATTCCTCCACAGGAGAGTACTTTACCTTGATTCGGGATTTAATACTATAAAAATGAAAGTACTGTGTTGGCAGGTTTTTGATTTGGTAGGTGGATGCTGTATCCTGTTCCTCAGGGAGAGGTGCAGGAACCTGGAGAACAAAGCCATTCTCACAAAGGATGAGCAGCGTGCTCTCCACCTGTACAAAAACACATAAAATACAAGTATGGGGCAGATGTACAAATGGAATTGAGAGAAAGGGGAAAAAGTTAGTCGGCAGATGAACAGGCACAAAGCGAAGCTCCAGACAAGGGGCATTAACTCTTAACTGTGCTGTTATTTAAGTGGACACTTTTAAATGGACACCAGAAATCAGTGAGCTTCTCATATACTTATGTATCCCAGGCAAAGCTAAGGAATTGAAGTCCTTGCCGTATACAAAACAGCTATCATTCTGACACCATCTAGCTAGGAAGCATCACGATGATATTTCGGGAGTTTGGTTAAATTAAAGGAGAGGTCTGACCCAAAAGTTAGGAGCTGAGGTTTTATTTTGGTAATTGCTTGAAAATGTGTATGTTTCTATACTATCTAAATCCCTTAATATCTTCAGGACTGGGCTGGGAATCTTTCCAAATGTTATTTAGCTTTGAGTTTGGTTTTTTTTTTTTNTTGCTGGTACCTGCTGGGTCCCTTAAAATGCCAAGCCAGGAAGAATAGCCAAGGTGAAGGTAATAATTATTTAGGGTTTTGAGATTTTAAAAGGCAAGTCTGTATGTAGTTTCTTTTTTCATAAGCTATCTGGAGAATGGAGAGAGGCTTATTTATCTGACCTGTCACTACAAATGTGCAAAGGCGGTATATTAGAGTTGCTATGGAAACCTTAACTAGGAATGACATGGTTCTTGTATAAAATCTCAGCCTTACAAACATATTCATTAAATGTATAGTCTTTAATCACCATGGTGCTTATTTTAAGGAGAAAAAAAAACACTCAGATACTTGAATCATATTTAGCAAGTGTTCACATCTATCAGTGGAGACCTAATATGGATAAACATAATTACTCAGACGAATCTGACACATCAAAGAAACGATGGGTGCCTTTTTAGTAGTAGGTAGTACCTTGTCCTCAAGGAAAGGACCCAAAATGTAAATGTCAGACCAAGATCTGTCATTTCTGTAGTACGATAGAGTTCATACCAGCAAGAGTTCTTTTGCTGGCACAGTTTTTACCTGTTCTCACAAACAAGCAATAGATAAAGTTTGCCACTGTGCACCATCACAATGCATCTTGGTGGCCACTCTGTCAGTATTAAATAAAATGAACTATCTCCCTTCTAGATAAGATTACTGGACCAACAAAAAATTCACGTTACTCTCACCTCACCAAACTTTTAAAATAAGTATTAGCAAGAATCTATTTGAATATGTCACTGAACAATTTCAAACACAGAGCATAAGTTCTGAGAAGCACCCAAAAGTTTTCTTAATGTGTTCTGAAAGCTTTCTCTACAATTGCAAATGCCTGTTTTAACATCAGCAAGAGGCACAGGCAATAATACTCAAGTAATGCTTTTATCAAAAAAAACTAAGATATTCCAAAAGCTAAGGCACAGACTTGTTAGTTCAAGGCAGGAACTCAAATACAGAGCAAAATTCTGTGGTTTACGTAAGTTTCTGTTCTTGATTACCCAAAGTCCAAAGTATGTCCAAAGTGACTGAACCAGAGATACGTCTACACAGGATCTATCCGTCATTCCGAAGCAGCGTGCAGAACAAAACAGTGAAACATCTTTTGCACTGTCTATAGAGAACACAGCTAGAGTGATGGATCTTCATCTGTTTTCATTGGAAGTTATTTTCAAAATGACATTCTGACACTGTAAGGAAGGAAAAAAACAAGTATGCATCACTCACGTGAGAAGGTGGAGACCATTGTAATGCCTGCACAGGCCCGGGGACACAGATGAATCCGATCGGCTCGTACTTGTCTTCAGTAGCAAAAAAGAAAACTGTTTTGTCTTTACTCTGAGGAAAACAAACAAACAAAAAAAGATGATGACTGAATGAAAACTGACCAAAAATCTGAACGATTGTAAGTACTATATGAAACACGCACTTCAGATGTTTTGTGGCTAGACACAGGGACCTAAAAGTACCTTGGAACTTAGAATTGGATTTCCATGACGATTATGGTGAGGGGGGAATAAAAATCCTGCTCACCTTCCTCCGGGGCCCTGAGTACACTTGTAGGCCTTAATTGCCCTGATGGGCCTCTCCTGGCATCTCCATCCATGCATATTCTGCTCATTGCCCCAGGAGCTTACCTAAAGCTTGGGCCCAGGCCTTCAGCCCTGGCCTAAGATACGTCATAGGTATACCTGTTTCCAACCCGGTATCCTGCTGTTCCCATACTGTACTCTGGATTTCCTGGTGGCTTGTTGCCTTGCCTTTGACTTATGATCGATGGACTGTTGGTGGAAGTGTTCGCTCTCACCAACCCTGCTCTGCTCACCCAGCTCAGGCCCTGTGGGTCTGTGCCCTGTGTTAGGGCACTGTTCTTGCTTGTGTTGAGGCCACCATAGTAGAGCAGCCCCACTGTTGCTGCTCCCAGAAAACCCTCATACTAGGAACGGCTCTCTAAAGTGCTCACTGAGTTGTTCTCTTCATCTTCTGCTTTCATTTATATTTGTCTTATCTCGGTATCGGAAATATTTACTGTTCAATGCTGTTGTACACCTGCTTGTTACAGAGGTGATTCTTAAGACACGACAGCACAGGCTGATCTCCTCAGATACTAAGAAAATCCAGAACTGGTGCACAAGATGAAGCATGGCAGTTTGAATCTTGCATTAAGTGAAATACATGGCGATTCAGCTCAAGGAATATGTAACTGCAAGTGAACTGTTTGCTGCTGAAGGCCAGCTGTTAAAAAGAAAGACCCCACTGACAACAAATCATTTCAAAGCCTAGCAGGCACACTGACAAACTGATCGGTCAATCGTGTTGTAATGCAAAGCAGTGTTGGGTAGCAGCTGGAGTGCTGCCAAGGTGGTGTACAAATGAACTTGCTTTTACTAAATCCAAGATACTACTAAACTAATTCGAAAATAAGCCATCTTCAGAGGGGATTACAGAATTCACACTAAACAGTCTAGTAATTCACAAAATTAATTGTATGGATTGCATGGTTGCTTTCCTTCACAAAGCAAAGGTATGTGCAAACAGACCCATCTCTTCCCCCAGCACTGCACAGAACTATAAGAAGAGATCAACAGCAATAATAGAAGTATAACTGTGTTGTCAGTAACCAAACATCGCCTTATCTCTTTAAATAATCTCTACAGTTGTGGCTTAATAAAAAATAACCAAATGAAGTGATACATACCCCTGTGGCAAGGACATCTCCATTTCGTTCATATGCCAAGGCTGTAACTGCAGTAGTATGAGGTTTGAAAGCTTGTTTCAGATTTATCTCTGCATTACCTATATTGGTCCGTCCTCCAAGAACAGCCAGTCCTTTGGGATCATAAATTTCAATTATGCGGACAACACCATCTTCAAAGCCCACAGCAATTAGACCTCCTTTAGGATTTACCTTTGAGTGGAAGAATGAAGAAAAAAAAAAATCACAATGTACATCAAGGAGTTTAGAACAAAAATCTGTATGTCACATGTTCTGGTGTTAACTTGTAACTCACCTTACATAGATGTTAAAAACATTAAAACACAAAGAATGTTCCATACATGGGAAATCTTGTTTATTCTTTCTAATATGTTACCATAAAGGGAGGGGGCCCTGTAGATAATCCAATTACTAATAAAGTAGACAGGCTTGAACTGTGAGAGAGAAGAGTAAGCAAAAACAGTCTTGTGCTTTAGCTGGATCTATCCAGACTTACAGATGTAGCTGGCATCAGCCATATACAGTAGTGTCTTGAAGTGATTTACAAGCTGAGACAACTCTTGACATGGCACAGAAACATGTATACTAGAAATGAGACCAGAATGAGAATTGCTGTGTGAAGAAATGATGGTGAATGGATAAGATCTGTGAGCAGTTGGCAAAAGTATAATTTTATGTATGAAACCATTATGGAGGTTATTGAAGAGAGCTGGGGGTAGCTATCTTCCAGTTATCTCGGGAGATCAGCCTGTGCTGTCCTACCTTAAAAATTACCTGTGTAACAAGCAAGTGTATGACAGCTTTGCTCAGTAAAGGGCAGTCATTCATGGACTTCAGATCTACAGCCCTGCACTTCACTCCCTCCAGTAAGTCTATAGCTTTCTTCTACAGGGGAGCTCAGCACCGGACACAGCACTCCAGATGTGACCTCACCAGTGCTGAGTAAAAAGGAAGGATCACCTCCCTGACCAGCTGGTAATGGCCTTCCTAACACAGCCCAGGACGCTGTTGGCCTTCTTTGTCATCAGGGTGCATTGCTGGCTCATGGTCAGCTTGATGTCCACCAGGATCCCAAGATCCTTCTCCACAGAACTGCTTTCCAGATGGTGGGCCCCCAGGCAGTTCTCATGTCTGCGGTATTCCTCCCCAGATGCAGGACTTTGCATTTTCCCTTGTTGAACTTCATGAGATTCCTCTCAGTCCAAATCCCCAGCCTGTCCAGGTTCCTCCAAATGGCAGTACAACCATCTGGTCTATCGGCCACTCGTTCCAGTTTGGTATCATCTGCAAACTTGCTGAGGGTGCACTCTGTCCCAGCATCCAGGTCATTAATAAGGAGTATTGGTCCCTGTAATGACCCCTGGGGTACACAACTAGAGACTTGCCTCTAACTGGACTTTGTGCTGCTGATCACTACCCCCTGGGGCCCAGCCATTCAGGAAGTTTAAAATCCATGTCACTGCTCGCTTACCTAACCTGCACTTTGCCAGCTTGCCTATGAGGATGTAATGGGATACAAATGCTCCAAAGTATGTGGGATGACATTTTCTTAGATTAATACCACAAATTTTCAAATATATTCAAGCACCTTAAACTGTGGGCAAGTACCTAATCGGATTTTAAAAGAAGCTAGCTAGACTAAGTACCCCTGATTTTTCAACCTATGTTTAGTACCAAGTTTTGTAAAACTGATCTGAATCAGTTTTGTAATGCTGTACAATTTATCGTGGCAATCAGCTTACCTCTTGAATGTATAGTTCATCACCTAATAATCCCTGCAAGTCTGCATGACCAGAATTATAGTCACAAGAGCACTGTCCCAGTGCTACCCTTGCCTTGGAAATTCAAGTAAAGCACTTTCCTCCATAAATTTGCTTACTGTGAACCCGCCAGGCTTGCTATGTTTCCTTAAGAACATAACTAGACATTATTTTAATTAAAATTAGCAAATATGTCTAAAACTGATAGACTCCACACTCTACAAATGATCAGTTCTGGTGACAATTTTTTATGATTAATCTCCAAATGTTTGTGGATTGCCTGGGCTGTCATTTTGAAATGTGTTAACTAACTCATGTGAATTGACAATTACTTGGCTTGGATTAAATAGAAGCTGTTAGTCTATAAACTAACATTTCTTCCTGGACTGCACACAGAGATCTGATTTTAAAATCTCAGGAAGACACAAAGTTGGATACCTGACAATCCACAGTAAAGTCAAATTGTGCATATATATACATATATATACATACATATATATCTATATATACTATATACATCCATACTACTACAAAAGCTTATACATGCATACTACAACAGTAAATTCCAGCATGGTCTAAACAGTAACTTATTTAAGGTTTTGTATTGTGAGCATCTTGCTTCATGCTTGCAGGTTTATAGGTCGTTTATGAACTTTTCTTAACACACAAACAAAAACTTACAACATGAGGTGCCCATGTCAGTGCTGTTCCTCCTTGTTTAAACTGAATTTCACTCAGTTGACTGTTGCTGATGAAATCATAGATACGGACTGATCCTGTGTGGAAAGGAAATAATAGGAATTTATTTCTTGCAATGTCACTTCCATTTTAAGGTTTATGGAGAAATTTCTATTCATTTGAATGAAAAGCAGGATGGAAAGTTATTAATTTTTCTCTTTGAGTATCAAACGTCCATCTGGAAAGAAATGACTGATGGTGACAGAGTACCACAGCTAGCATGGTGCTCATCAACAAAACATAAGCTTTCTTCACTCTTTAACTTACACACTCCCAGGAGTTGTCAGGGCTGAGGGGTGTAATAAGAAGTCCCATGCTGACCACCACGTGCAGTTTTTGAATAATCACAGAACTGTGGCCTACTCTAAGGGAAATCTGCACTGTCAACATAGGAAAAGATGATATGCTACTACTTGGAATTGCCTAGGGAGGAAAATATTTAAATGGATGAAAATGGGAGATTGTCCAAAGAAAATCCAATTTCACCAGAGGTAAAATTAACAGATAAGTAGATACGCATATTGGTCTGCTTAAAATTGCATTCCAGCTGGCATGTATCCTAAGTGTCATTTGCTCAACTGGTACAAGTTTGTCTTCAGGCTAGAAGTGCATGTATATTGTATAACACAGACAAATGACAAGATATGGCTGACAAGAATTGAGTTAAAGACTTTGTAGCATTTTCTGAGCAGCATAAATGACATTGTTAATGTTCTGGCCTGTGGTTCTTCTTTCAAACCATGGTAAAGCTAACAGTAAGAAGCCTAAATAGCAATATTTATATAAGTTAAATTAATGTCTCTAATTACGTTTGCTGTTGTTGAGAGCAAGATAGTTATTGCATTTTCTAAAAAAAGCCACAGTTCTACTATTCACAGTGACTTACACAATGCTATAAATGTATGTAATTCCTTACAAAACAAAGATTATAAATTCAGAGACTTGAATACAAATGCTGTTATTCAAAATAAATGTGTCATCTTTCCAGCTGTTCCTTCAGAACAAACAGAATTTACAAAGCTTCCCATTAAAAACTTCTCTCATTAAAATCCTAGGCTTTTAAGATGAAGCAATCCCAATGTATTATTTCAAAACTTTAATGATTTGTCTTAACTGTAAAAGAACAGATCCCAGGAATAACAGTTGATGGTAAAGTGACTTTTCAAGAGCAAATACACAACTTCAGTTCAAAACAGAATAGTTCCAAACCAAGCATCATTGCTCTGCAAAAACAGTGATTACAGTGGTATGAGAGGAAAGGAATTACTTACGGTCGAGAGCAGTGGTGGCCATAAGGTATGTCATGGGAGAGACACTCATGGCCTCAATCCTTCCAGAGTGAAAGGTACACAGGCACTCTGGATCACGGGTCTGCAGTGCAAAACAGAAAAACAGAAATTCTGCTATGTGCTGGAGCTGCACTTGTAAGTTATCACCAGCCATACGTACAGTCAACCTGAAAAAAATAGACAGGTGCTGGTTGTGTGAACAGAAGTTGGCATGCACGAGTTCCTTTTTTTTTTTTTTTTTTTTAATTCAAATGTTCATGAGAAGATCATGAGCAAATTAGTACAGGAACATTAAGTTGATTTAAAAGTCCATCATTTTCTATGTGTAAATAAGGGGAAATACAGGGAAAACACTTTCACCAAGTGGTTTCAGGCCTGGAATTAATATTTTTAGCAAAGAGTTGTTGCTCTAAAGGCAAAGAAAATGCTCTCAGTCCTATGGCTTATACTGCCTGGGAAATCTTTTCATCATCCAAGAAATCCTAGCTTTTGTCATATATTTTTTACCTTAGTTTTTATTAGCATGTTTTATACATTTCTTTTTACCATGAAATTCTTGGAACATTATTTATCCGATTCCCCAGAACTTTACTCCAATCAAAGGGAATATTCCCATTTACTTCAATATGTTCTGAAGCAAAAATTAAATGCCCCCATTTTACCTTTGTCATCTCTTTCTTCATCAAAACATCTCCAGCAGTAATACTAGTAGCCAGTTGGATAAAACATATGAAGCATATTTCATCTTCTCCTTGTTTTTCCTGGTTCTTTATGTCATTTAGAGGCAACAGTAATGATTGTTTCCAATACACCTATCTAGATAGGGTATATAAGTACTCTTGAACTCATTTCCTGCACTCACGCAACTTTTATTTCCAGTTTACGAGGATAAAACTCCCTTAAGATAATTTGAATTTGGCAGCCAAAATTTAAGGAAGCAAAAATCAAGAATGACTTTTGATAATCCTGCACAATCATTATAATCAATAATGTTATGAAAATATTTTTTTATGAAAAAAGATCTGTTTCAATGCTAAAATTTTCAGCTGTGCAACTTCACTAAACACAAACTTCTTAGCAGATGCGCCCCGTATAGTTAAATGAAGTAATTGCAAAGGAATTGAAGAAAACAGAAGAAAAAGAAAAATAACTTACCATATTTGAAAAAGTCAAATCCAGCTTCCAGATTGCACCATTGGCATCCTGCAGAAGCAAAACCAAAACATGTAACCTGAATATTTTCAAACTCAACGTGGAAATAAAACTGCCCACAATGACTCCTTAAAAATTCTTTACTGATTATCATTGTGAAACTGAAATGACTGAATGGAGTGATGTTGGTCCTATCAGTCCTATCCATCAGTCCAGGATAACAGAACTCGGATAATAGATTTTGACATTCTCCTACTCTTGTGCAGTTCTGGCTCTGCAAGCCATAGTCTCACATGTTGCTAAGGTTGAATTCCACAGAAAAGAGATGTACTGACCTGTAAGGTACTCCTGCTATTACTTAACATCACTTGTCTCATTCTGTGCTTCTCCACAGGGCTGTATGTAATTGAGTGTATCTTACCTGAGCATACCAAATGGGCTGTCCACAGTCACGAACTTTTGACGTGAAATTCAGACTGACATTCCTGCCAACATGAAGTTCATTCATAGGCTCCACCTCCAATAACCCTGTGTCATCCACAGAATCAGCAGCATCTATTGTCTCAAAGTTCCACACCTTCATGGAATTAGAAACAAACAAAAAAAAAGACTGGGTTTTTATTAGGTCAGATTATGTTTTCATATACAATTGATATGGAAATTCAAAATAATAAGAAACCAGGGGAGGGTAGAAGGTGAAGGTGAAGCATGACACCTGTCACATCTGCCTCACTGTTCTGAATGTAACCTAAAACAGTGACAATCAGCAAATACTATCTCATACAATTGGGTGCAATGCAAAGTATATGTAAAAGTTCCCTCTCTGATTCTGATATAACAATAGATTAAATTCAGCCCTGGCACTGGTAGAACTATACATGGCAACCTCAGAGCTATAGAAAGTAAATGATATCGGACTGCTCTGAGCATTGTTCATACTGAGGCAACATGGAAGAAAGAACGGGAAACCTATGCTCTGTGGTATAAGGACAAAATGTCAGTTGGCACCCTTGGAACCAAGTAAATTTTCCCAATGGGCAAAGATCGATTTATGAAATACAACAACAACAAAAAACAGGGTGTTTGAAACATTCTGTTGTCTAAAATAGCTTCCTGTTGGTTATCTGGGTCTTTGACACATGAGCAGAAGACACATCTTGTGTTCCCTTAAAGAGCAGGTAAACAAGAATGCAAAACCCTTGATAATTGACAGATGAGATCAGAAACTGGTATGGATAAGTAAACCATTTTGACCTTAATTTATAGAATTATGTGTTAACTTCAGGATGCCCCATGCTTTTTCTTTTGACTGTTCCTCCATTTCAGTGCATGCATCTCTGAGATACTAGTTAATTTCTATATCATTTTAACATTAATAATCTCAGCATTAAAATAATCAGAAAATTAATTTCAAGTATTGCCGTAGTTTGTCCTTTGAAATAACACCAATGTATTAATAGGCCTGAAAATGATAAAGATTAACCAAAACAACACATGAAAAAAGTGTTAGAATGCAGGGAAGACCAAAGCTTTCAGAGAATAACTGAAAAATATTTTGATTTATTAGAGCAAAAGGTCATTTATTTACCACTATGAAACAGAGAATGTTGTGTAAACACTACCTGATTCAAATATTTACACTGTGGAGATGTGTTCTTATTCTGTTCTAAAAATTCATTCTCAGAAAGGAACTGTAATGCAAAAATGCCTCCATAAATGAGCTCTGGTAAACAAAATATGTAACATTTACCTGCTGACCAAAAATTTTCACACCTAAAGGCAGAGCAAAAGAACTCACCCGAATGAAGCCATCTTTTCCAACACTGACAAGTTCTCCTTCATCCAGAACTAACTGGCTGATAGGGCCATTGTGACAAGGCTCGTGTCCAGCTCGACAGAGCTCTACTTTGATGAGGCCCCCTTCCCAAAGCAGCAAGTTGCCCCACTCAGCCCCTGAGATAACCTTCAATGCAAATGAAGAGAAGTACGTAAGCACCTGCACTTAATCATGCAGAAGCATTGGCAAGAATCAGGTTAATATTTGTGGCTTCCTTCTACAAAAGCATTAAATTGATAGCAATGTACAGATATTTCCAAGAGAAAGTGTAAAGGGAGACAAGATTCACCTTTTCAGGAATATGACATCATTTACATGCACTGAAATGGTTAAAGATTAGCACTAGCATACTCTGTATTTCTGTACCCTAAGGTTTTCACTACCCCATTAGAGGAGCCTCCGCTCTAAGCTAACAGAGATCTTTTGTCTGGGAATTACAATACTAACCATACTTTTCAATTATTACAACACAAGCATTTTCTTTGGCAAATTAATGTCAATATTAGCTTATCAGAGCAGTGCATTGAGGGTCTAATTCATATCACTTAGAAACAAATAGTAATTCTCCAACTTACTCAGCAGACTTTATATCAAAACCTGAGAGGGAACATAAAATCAATTAAACTTGTTCTGACTTACCTTCCCATCAGGCAGCTCCACATACCCTATAATGTCAGTCACTGATGTTTTTCCAAACCTGCCCAAAGCTCCTTGCAACTTGAGACCAGTGAATGTGAGAGCCATCTTCCAGAACCTAAGCACAGAAAATACATCCCTCTCTGATACAAGATTTCCTGGACACACTCTTTCATCTCTCTCAGACATTATAATAATCTTACCAGGGATGCCATTTTGTGGTGTTCATTTATTATTCTTTTTCACAGGAGACCTTGTGTTTGTTTTTTTTTTTAATAAGATAAAGCTTTGTAACCACACAAACTTTTCTGTAAACTACCCCTATGAAAAACCTCAGAGAAGGATTTGGTATGGGCAGAATGAAGATGAAACTATTATTTAAAATAAGTAAATGTAAAATCCATAGATATATCTTTCCTGATACAACCAATACATGTAATTAGGGATGTCTGTTATAGTCTTGCTATCTCCAGTGTAGGATGTTCAACTTTGTAAATCCAAGGGACTAAGTTCCTCACTAAATTTCACAACTACCCCCATGCACTTGAGCATGACTGTAAAATCTCAGTGAGCAAAAAGTTTTATCCTAGATCTTCGCAGCTATTCCTAATTGCTCATTGTATTTTAGCAGTATAAAACATAGTTTTAAATTACTGCATTACAGAAAAACAAACATCTACTGCAATTAGGGATGGTTCACTGTGTGTGCAGGTGACATTAAATTTAAGATAGGTGTTGGAAATTGGAATTTGAGACCACATTTGTGTTAAGGGTCATGTATATCTGTGTTATAAAGCTGTATCAGAGTTTACTCGTAGCATTTTAGCTCAAAAGAAAGTTTATAAGAGAGCTTGTTTTGTCACATTTCCGTAAATAATATATTCTAAACCACTTCCATTCTAGGTCTAAGTAACCAATTTCTTGTTTCAGACCCACCTTGCAACCAAACTATAGAGCACATCTCAGATTTTGATCTGATTCCTCTGTAAAATTCGAAGAAATTTTAGATGTGTTATAGCAGTATCATTTCTATTACAATAGCATCCAAGTCATAGCTTAAGTCCCTGCTGTGTTAAGACTGAACACTGGATAAACACAGAGCACAAAGCTAGTGCCTGTCCCAAAGTGTTTAAAACTATCATTTATTTTTTTATTACAAAAGGATCCATGAACTTACCAGAGGAGGGAGTGTATGGAAGCAAAGCTTTTGTGAAGTTCATTGTGGGTTTTTGGTGGTATCAGTGGCTTTCTGATCCATGACACGGCAGCCAGTTCTAATTGCTGCCCAAACAGCAACTGAGCTCAATAACTCAAAGGTAGAAAGCCCAGAAGGCACGTATGCTATGTTAACAGCTAGAAGACATGTATATATACGTATTTTTTTTATTAATTCTCCCCAGCGCTTGTTGGAATTGCAAAATGGAGCCAGTGGCACAGATATCCAATGCCAAGCATCATCCCTTTTCAACAGCAAAGGTGTTTAAAAGACTTTGCTGACTGGCTGAAGGACTTAAAGAACTTTCTTGTGTTTGTAATTGCAATGGCAAGGTAAAATAGCAATCACCACTGGTGCATGCTTGCTAATGATACATTCCTGCTAGTCATCATTTAGATATAATGACTTTCAAGCTGATATGTATTAATCATAATTGGCAAACCTACCTGATGTGTCCTACTCCTGCTGTAGTTAGCTGTTCCTCGTTATCAGGAGAAAATGTGACCCGGTAAACATCCTGTGAAAAAGCTTTTGACCTTAACACAATCTTTTCTTGTTTCCAGTCCCAGATAGTCAACATGTAGTCAGGGCTGCTCCCAATACTGGCCAGCAAAGTGCCAGCACGGTTGAAATCGCCAGAAACATAGGCTTTCTCTGTTCCACCTGAAGAAATGTACAAGCCCCAATCCACACATGCATGGAAAAGAGGAAAAAAAAAACCAACAGGAAAAGCTGTTTAAAAGGAGCTCAATGTTCACTGCAGTTGTTGTTTTTCACTACATAATAGTTCTCAGTTGGCTATTTCTACTTAATAAAAGCTTTGTCCAATCCAATAATGAAAAAGCTGGAAACCAGTGTTTCCTGTTCTGCTGTGAAGCACCAAAAGGTTGTAACTCTTTCTAAACTTAAAGTGAACCACTACTCTGTCAGCTGGGATCTATAAACACTGGCCCATTTGTGTAAAATGAAAATAGTACTTTTTACACTACCTTGTAGTATCCTGTAAGGCCTCAGTGAAGGATAGTCATAGATGATGAGGTTTGGCTTCTCTCCTTTTTCTCCTACTGCAAAGTACTGCTTAGTAGGGTGTGCCTTGAAAAAGCAAAAGTCCTGTTGCATGCTGTAATGACATTTTTGTCTCTATTCTGCTAGTTACTAAGTTACTGTATTTGCTCACCCATTAGTCAAAAGATATTGCCATAAATACTAGGTTGCATTTTTTGGTATGTTTATCCTGAACAGCTGCCAATCTATTGCTCAATACAAGAATGAAATCACTATACACACACAATGGTTAAACCATTATGCACACAAAATGCAATTATTGCACATATACTGCAAAATCATGACAAACTGTGAAACTGTGTAATAATCTCCTTTATTATGCATTCTTTTACTATTCCTACCTCACTCAACCCACTAGCTGATCTTTCCACGTGCACCATTTGGGTCAACAGCCACCTACACAGAAAGCTGCAGAAAAGCCATCCTGAATTACATTGTTCTGAAGATGGACAGATGTACCATAATTCTCCAGGAAAGGCTGCTTACACTGGAGCAGAACAGTCTGAGGCTGGTATTCTGAAAGCCTTGCTCATATGGAATACAACTGAGAGACAGCAGAGCAGATCTATTCACAGGGAAAGGTGCCACAAAAGCAGAGAAAGCATTGAGATTCAGGCTTTTCATAGGAGTTTACTAGAGTGAAACAAGATACTTCTTCTCTTCATTTATCTAGGTACTTAATTTTCTGAATTTTAACTGCAGGCAAAACACTATACTATCAGCTGTGAATAGGAGACATGAAGTGTTCAAAAAAAAAAAAAACAAAACAGAGTTCATATGAGCCAAAATATTAAAATAAGAATGTAACAGGTGCTAAAATGAATCCTAGTTGGCACTTGTCCGTCCCTTAAGTTACCTGGGCCTGAGATAGGTATGCAGATATTTGTGCTCTGTCAATTATACTGACAGGCTGAGTACCCTGCACTGCACAGTCCACACATCCCTTTAATCAGTCCCATACTTTCTTATGTATATGCATGTGCAACTATAGAAATCTCCCATCAGGCAACCAAGAGACCACTTCACTTTATAGAGAGGGACTGGCATCCTACAACAAGAAAAAAAAAGCCATACCGTGATAAACCCAATTCCACCTCCGCCGCTGCTCCGGAGATAACTTTGAGATTTAGTTTTCAGGTCCAGGAGCACCAACTGGTTGCCTGCTATATATAGCAGTGTTTGGCTATCCATCACCATCAAGTTTACACTTCTGTTGCAGTCATATCCAAAAGAATGTCTGAGAACAATTCAATAAGGAAAAGATTCAACGCTGGCTTTCTTGAAAAGTTTACTAAGTGGATAGAAATGCGTAAACCAAAACTGAGTCAAGAATACTGAGGTGGTGACTAAAAGCCTGATGGTAGGCAACAGTTTTCTTCAATACACAGTGAGGATAAACTATATCAAGTCTCTGTAACTGAGGGGAAGGCAGAAGTGAAGACCTTCTAAGGTCTGTGCTCCATCCTTCCACCTCCATTACAGGGTATACTTCTTGTCTCTGCTGGATTCTTTGGGGCTCCAAGGAATTCATACTCTACCAGATCAGTGATCTCTTTTCAAACATAGTAAAAGAAACGTACTAGGAACTACTCTACAGACAGGAGTTCAAACCAAGGAACTACGCAGGCTCACTTCTTAAATGTCTACAGGCAGATGTAGAGAGGGAAAATCGACTGTGCCTGCAAAGAAAACCACCAACGCTTGTGAAAGTCACATATCATATCCTACCTGACTCTACCTAGCAAATAACTTATTATAGTTCTTAATTCTTTAGCATCACTTCCTTCATTCCACCAATTTAGGTCTTCTGAGCAGCAGGCTACAAATCTACATAGTTTGTTCTGCACTTCTTCCTTAGCAGTTCTGTGAAGAAATATGAGGAACACAGATGTGTACTCACCCCCAGCTGCTTGGGGAATACCAGTGTAAAGGGAAAGCTTTGCCAGGGCTATTCTTACCCTAGTTCTCTGCCTAATCACATTAACTTGGCCATGATCTAATTCTATGAGAATATTTATGAAAGTAATAATTATGCCTAAGAAGAAATGTTTATGGGGTCAAGACAACATTTAAGATTAAATTCATCTAGGACCATGACTGGTCAGGATTCTTATCTGTGTCTCAACCAGGGTACTCCAAGTTAGACTAATGACACACAGGGTACTCCAAGTTAGACAAGTACAATTTTAAGAACATGTATTATGAAATCCCTAGCTTTAAATTTGCACAGCCTCAACAGAAAGGATACTCAAGAGTAAGAAGGTTAATTGGTATCCCAGAGTCTCCAGTGACAAATGGCCGTGAATATATATCTTCATAGTTATAGAAGAAAGTTTCCGACATTTTCTTTTCAACCTCCTCGGGCCTTTTTTCTGCCTTTGGGGATACTTCAGTATTATCTTGTTCTTCCAAATCATCTGCTGCATGATAAAGTGGGAATATAAAGAAAATTTATATTCAGCGTAAATCTTAAGGCTCCTTTCTGACATTTGCACCTAACTGCAAAACAGATGAATTCATTGCATTCTTCATCTCTTTTGACAGAGTAATAGGTGCACCATAGCTGAAAACAGGCGTATTCTGTCTTAGTAACAACTTGTCCTGGAACAGCCTATAACAAGCCCTCCCTCCAGCTTTTAAAAACTTGACTGTGAATACTCAGAACCGAAGAATTTACAGGAAAAAAAAATGAGAATGTTTTATAAACATTGTTTTTTAAAACACGTGACCTAAGATATTGAAGTAGTTCATCTTTGTTTGGTGCTTAGGTCTCAGCTTTAGAAACCAAATAGTATTTAAAATGTCTCTTTTCAGCAGCTACTGAATGCACATCATCATACAAAACAACCAGTAAAAGCACATACTCTTTGCTCTTTCACATACAGCAGACCACCAAAAGACATCATTGTCCCAGAAAATGCATACTGCTAACGTGTGAGCAAGTGTAGTTCTTCCCTGGACTGCGATGCAGAATACCGTCAACTTGAATTCCAACTAGTCGTAAGCACTTGTTAAAAGTGCATTCAAGTTAGATACCTCAGACTGAATCCCCATTACCTATCCTGTAAGCTTTTCACCCTAAGTTAATTTTTTCTCCCCCTCAACCAACAAAGGGGTCAGAGACCAGCATGGGGAAAGAGTGAAATGAAGTACATGAGGTAAGCCAACAGAAATTGAGCAGTGAAACTGAGCTGTAACACGATGGCACTGGTCTGAGATGCTGTTCACAACAGTAACAGCCAAAAAAAATGAAAACTAGAAAGCAGTGGGATTTTTAAGTTCATGCCAACATCTCATCAGTGGAAAGCAGTACCCACCAATGCTCTCTGTTTCTGATTCCACTTGCTCCACATCTTCCTCCTGTTCCTCTGCCGTTGGTGATTCCTTTGGAAGACTAGTTTCGCCTTCTTCTGCAAAGGACAATCGGGATCATTGTCTCTTAGGTAGGAATTCATTCAACTAATTTGTTTATGCATGCCAGGTTAAATAAAAATATAGTTCTATAGTAGTAAAAAAAAAAAATCCCTTCTGTCCAACAATGGACCTCCTGCTGTTTAGCATCAAGTGAAGGGAGAAGTTTGCTTTCAAATAAACATATTTTAAAACTTAGGGGAAGGGAGGAAACACATCCCATAACAGGAAAAAGGTATAATAGAAAGATCAAACAAATGCCAAAAGTAATGTGCCAACATAAGCATCAAAAATCCTTCCGAAGTTCCACAGGAGACTCACTAGTGGATTCTGTTACCCATGCTATCTAAATCTAATGTGTTAGACGACACGCAGAATGTCTGAAATAGACACTGGATTCAAACAACCTGGACAGGCCACCTCAAGACGAAAACAGTGTTAAAAGAAGGAATACAGATCTCTGTAACGGAAAGAGACTGGCAGGGTTTACAAACTGATCGCAGTAGTGGCTACAGAAACAGCAAGAATTGTCAGGGGAGAGACTTTGTGGCTGAGGGGCAGCAGGAACTGCAGACCCAGTGTTCAGCCCAGAACTTCTCTGGGTCGTCTTTGACCAGGGTCAAAATGAAATTCGACAACACTCAGAGCAGCAACTGAAGATGAACCTTACCAGTAAGGAAGGTGTGAGTGGTGCAAGAAGCCAGAAGCTGTTGCAGATTCAGTATTGGAATCACGGTATAACAGCAGAAAATACTCACGGACACCACTGTGATCTTCCTGTGTGCCTTCTGCTGGCTTTTCATCTGCTCCCTCCTGTTCACTTGGAGAAGATGGCATGTCTTCTTTACCTAGTAACAGTGAAGAGGAACTTCTAGTATTTTTGCCTTCGTCTGCCATTTAGACTATTTTAATTTCCTCTCAAATGCTCTGAGATTGACAAAGATAATATTTGTGTTCTGTCTATACACTACAAATATGAATAATCCAAGGATTATTCAGCCTCTCTGCACAGCGAGGCTGTGGAGTCTCCTTCTTTGGAGATATCCAAACCCGCCTGGATGCGATCCTGTGTAACATGCTGCAGGTGACCCTGCTTGGCAGCGGGCAGATGACCTCCAGAGGTCCCTTCCAACCTCAACCATTCTGGGATTCTGTGAAGGATATGTCCTACTTTACAGGGTGAATTCATTGGTTCAGTTTTTAGACCTCTGGGCTCTGTGTACATTGCTATAGAAAGACTTCCATCTCAATACTGTGTAACAGGGGAAGCTGAAAAGAGATTCGCACATTTTGGGCTTCTCTTTAGTGTATTAGGGTGAGATTTGTTTTTGAGAGAACAAAGCTATTCTTCCACCTTTCTGGTAGACTTCACAAAAATATCAGGAGATAGACTGAGATCATCTGGTATCGTGAATGGAGAGATAAATCTTTAAAAGGAAAAAAAAAGACTTTCTTCAAAACGTTCTATACTGAATTAATAAAATTAACACAATTAAAAAAAAAATTAAACTGTTTCACTAACACCCCCCTCCAGCAATTCTTCAGCTTTCAGTCTATTATTTTCAGAGTGCTACAATTTCCCTAGTTACCATTGTCCTCTGGGGTGGGAAAGATTTGAATTTTTCAAGCAAAAAACAAACACACAGATTATTTATATAAATTTCTCTGAAAGAAGTCAAAAAAGATAAATATTGCACTTATTCTAAATTTGTTCCACTTCTTGATTTCAAACATGGTCTCTATTTCAATAAAAAGCACACCTTAAAATAAACTTGGGAGCAATTTTGTACAAATACTACAGCTGTAAAATATGATCAGAATTCAGGAAACTCATTAATTGAATATAAAGAAATCTAAATATTCAGAACAACAAATATAGCCAGGATGAAAATGAATTTCTTTGTATGCGCGAGCTGGACTTTGGTAGCAAGAGAAAGTCCCTAAAAATGCATTTCCTGTTTCTGGCATTGGGTCAGAATCCATTTGGGCAAAGATCTTTTGAGGCGTCTCAGTCTTTTCAGGTATTTCAGCAAAGGCAAAGTGTCCAAACATAATGCCACCCTCCAGAAAGACAGCGAAGGCAAAGAAATACTGCAGCCATGCCATTCATGTCATTTATTACATGGTCAACCCACCCTACACAATCTTCATCTGAAGGTTCTGAGGCTTTGCAAGACTCTGACTTTGCTGCATAATTTCACTTAAGAATTAAAATGAGCTTTTACCTCTCAGGAGTGCCAAGAAAAACTTGAAAACAGACATGCAGAAAGTTTTAAATTCAGAAAACAAATCAAAACAAAACAATTCCAATATATCTCAATATATTTAAATGAAATTCATGAGTTTTTAGTGAGATAATAGAACTGATATCATTGAAGTTGAAGAAATAGTTTCACACTAGTTGCATAAATAATATGGTGGAGTGTTCAGAGACCTGGGCTCTCATTCCAAACCCAGTAATGACGTGAACAATTTGTATCAGCCGTTTCACCTTTGGCTGTCTCAGTTATCTCTTGTGAAAAATGAGATAATAATACTTACCCTTCTTAGCAAAGTGTTTTGATATCCATGGAGAAAAGTGCTATAACATTTCAAATTATTGTAACTAATTAGTAATCATTTATCTTCTAAAAATTAAGACTATCATAGTTTTCATTATAAAGTAATTCAACTCTGGAAAATGCTTTAGGCTGAAAGGGGGTCTGAACATTTCTGCCTGCATTGATTGGGTTCCAGTTACAGAAAGCTACTGCAACGTTCACTGTGCATGTTACTATCATGGTGTTCAAACACTGTGCCAAAAAAATAAATAAATAAATTAACGTTAAGACTCTGAGGAGGTTCAAGAGGGGGACATCTACTTTTCTTGCAGATTCTGGGTTTCATGGATTGACTGATCCAAGCAAACTTTCGTGCAAGTTCACTGTGACAAAAGCATACATCTCTCTGAATGCTGATTTGCTTTTCCTGCATATTTTTTACGAGACAGTTTTCCTAAATAGTCTAGAATTAAGGCTTTGATATTGAAAACTGAGATAGTGGCAGGTAAAGCATACTAGGTAAACATACTGACTTGAAAGGCTGTCCCAGATCCACATCAGTTCTACTGTTTAGCTTTCTAACAGCTCACTCAGGAGTGAATTCAGGTTTTCCTTGATTCAGCGGCCAGTGCTATAAAATGTGAACTTCAGCAAAACATTTTCTCTCAAATTGCCCTTCTCTTAGCTATGTTCTCAAAAGCCGCAGATCACCTCAGAATGGAGAAACACGTTCATTCGGGTATGTTCTCCCAGTTGTTTGAAAACTAAGATGTTTGTTGGCAGTTTTGCTGCCACACAGAATCCTTATATATAGAAGCTTCTCACAAATTCTCAGTAAACTCGGACATTAAGAGGTCTCTCATCTCAGACAATTGTTTCATTTATTCAAAACCTATGATAATCAAATCAAATGGGTGTTTATTTGATATTGCATAAACAAACTTACTGAGATGACATCTGTCATCCTGTGTTTTTCCTCTTTCCAGAAAGAAAGGTGTTTAAACGTGTAAAGCTTCATAAATGCAGTGCTTGCCTTCATAAATCCTGTAACTGACACTTCAACTGCATAAAGAGCATTAAATTAAATAATGATCAAAATGTGGCCAACAGTTACACTTTAGAAACTGAACATACCTAGTAGTTATTATTTTAGGCTGCTGCTGCCTCATCACCAATTCTCTCACCTCAGATTTTACCTCTACAGAGGAGTGATATTAGTTTTGTCCACTACTTCAGGATATGTAGAAATAGACAACTGTTACTGCAGAACATACTTGCAGTGCTATTAGTATCAGTAATAAGCAAGAGTTTAAAAATTCATCTCTATACTGCGCTACTTCTGCAGGATTTAATTTTTTGGTTCACTCCAAAATGTGCAACTTTTTTGTACTAAGCTTTGGCCATCAGTGGGCTTTGAACAAAACTCAAAATGTGCTTTCAGTCACTTGTTCTTTCCATCAGGAGACATTGAATTACATACTAATCATCTGTCCCGGGCTGAAGCATCTTCCTCAAGTCTAACTCTGCTTTGCAAATGTCAGATTTCTCCCCATCCGCCAAGTCCTGCTTGTTTAACTCAACTTCAGATACAGTCCTCTCAGTAGTTTTTTCTGCCTCTTCCTTCTTTTCATGGAAAACAGCACACCAGTCAAGAACCAAGAATTCCTTTTAGCCTTCAGACCACATCACAGCACATCAGCAGTTTACTGGGCTGACGATAAGCACATGTGCAAGCAAAAGAGTTTTGCAAAACTTAATTTCACTCAAAACCAGATTAAAATATTTAAGTGCTCATATACACAAAGAAAAATGTAAATCAGGCATAATTATCCAGTCCTGTCTGTGTATCCTAAGTGTCTGCATTACCACAAGATTACTATTAAAAGTCAGTTCTAGGCAATCAACCCAAAATCCCAAGGAAATAATTTTTCATAGTAGAGAATATTGCTGTCTTTTATAATAGAAGGCTTGAGAGAGAGGACAGTAACAGAAAATAGCAATTCTCACAGCAATTAAGGTTAACATATAAAATATTTATTAGCCAGAGACTGAGACAGCAAGAATATAGCTACAAAGAAGGATTGAAACACTTCATCTTTATCATAGCCCCATTATCTCTTTTGTTCCCCAACAGAGAGAGAAAAGAAGTAGACAGGAGAGCCCTGCTTAGAACCTATTGTTGCATACATTCAAAGTATTTTCCTATAAAATAGCAGACATAAAACTCTAATTTCCAGCCTTCCAACTAAAATAGTCCTTTGTATGATCCAGATACCCTAGCTCTGTTTCATGCAAGCAAACAGGTTAAGTCTGTCAAAGTCTGCCTTGTGAATAAGGGTTAGTTACCAGTTTTCTATTAAACAAAAACACGAAACAGGTCATAACACCACCATTACTTATTAACGTACAGTACAAAGGAAAACCATAAAAATGAACTACAGACAGCAGCGTCACGTATGCAACAGGTAATAAAACCAACCGCCTCCTCACACACGGGAAAGCAAAACCAACAAGTTCCCTCATTTCAGAGGTAGGGGACTGCCCGCCTCAGCTGCAGAACATTCCTTCCTGTCTTACTTTTCCTAAGCTAAGCATCTACGCGAGAGGAAAGGGTTTTCTTTTGCAAGAGAAGCCCGGTCCTACGAGGAGGGCACCCGCCTTGCACAGCCTGGGGCCACCACTCTCCCAGCGGGACACCGCGAGAAGGCCATGGGGCGGCAGGGCTGTGTAATGGGGGAACAGCTAAGGGGCAGGGAGGGGACCCGACCCTCTGCCCTGACCGGGGGGGCCCTGGCCCCCGCTGCCCCTTACCTGCGCCCGCCTCCAGCGCGGCGTTACCGGTCTCCAGGCAACCGCCCCCGCGGCGCGCTGAGCACCCTGGGAGCTGTAGTTCGGAGACGGGGGGAGGCGGGAGGGGGCGTGCGCATGCGCCCAGGCGCGGGGCGGCCGGCGAGGCAGCGGCGGCCGTTAGCCCGCCTGAGGGAGCACGCGATGGTGTCGATGCCGCCATAAGTTAGAGGGGGTGGGCAGTTTGTGCTGCCCCCCCTTACTTATTTTTAAGGAAAATATCTTTTGGGCGGTCTTTTCAAACGCTGAGCGGGAAAGCAGACTTAATTCCCTAAACTTTCAGTGTTCCTCCCTGGTGTTTTCAAGCATTTTCTGAAATATGTCAGCGAACGCC
The DNA here is from genome assembly GCA_013399115.1 of Anseranas semipalmata. Taxonomy (NCBI): domain Eukaryota; kingdom Metazoa; phylum Chordata; class Aves; order Anseriformes; family Anseranatidae; genus Anseranas; species Anseranas semipalmata. The sequence goes on from VXAA01001032.1 coordinate 803,944, forward strand.
CCGGGCCCTGCCCCAGCGCTGCAGCCGGTGACGGTTAAAACAAGGCGAGGTTTGCAGCATGGGACTGGCTTCCTACCTGCTTCCGCTTCTGCGGAATGGCACAGCTGCTCCCTCGCACCGGTCAGCAGTTCCGAAGACAACAGAACCCGTGCAAAAATGCGTGTTTATATCTCTGTCCGTATCCATGTACCCCGTAGAAAACGTCGGCTCAAGTCCCGACCCGCTGGCAGGGAGGGCTCCTGCTCCGCGGGGCGAGGTTGCAGTGCCCACGCAGGACGTCCTACACGTGTGTAAGGCGCCCTGGGGGTTCACGGGGATCTCAGCTCCGTACCCGACCCCGTCCTCGCCATCTCCACCAGAGGCAACAGCCACCAAAGGCCGTGGCCACTACGACGGCCCAGCCAGAAATGCCAAGCAGCCAAGACCACGGCGACGCTCTGCCGCATCCCACGGCTTCTGCGCCAGGCCGAGACGCGCCTGGGCGCGGGTGGGAGCATTTCCACGCCGGTTTTCCTCTCGCAGCCGGCTCTGCGGAAAAAAATCTGCAAAACACCGCCACCAGAGCTCCAGAAGACCGAAACCACCTGCTGCCTGCCGCTGGGGCGGCTGCCAGTCACCGCAACCTACGCACTTTATATATAAATAAACATTACATATTTTAAAGCGGTTTCTGAAGTTGGTGGGGCTGTACCTTCCCCGCTTTGCGGCGGGGCACAGGTGCGGAGGAGGAGGAGGAGGAGGAGGAGGAAGGCGTACCTGCCGCGGGGCGGGCGGTCCCGGCGGCAGGGGCCGGCGCCGGGGGCCGCGGTGGGAGGGAAGGAGACAGGGAGGGGACAGGTGCCACGGGAAGNCCCGGGACACCTGCGTGGCACCCTCGGGGCGAACGCGTGGCGGCGGGGGGAAGGGGCGGCCCGGCCCCGGCCCGGCCCCGGCCCTGAGCTTCGCCCGGGGCTGGGCGGAAGAGCTGCGCTGGCCTGAGCTCGGCACGAAAGCGGCGCCAGGAGGGCCGCTCGGGCGTGTGGTTTCGTTACCCCAAAGGTGCGGCCACCTCCTGGCCTAGGAGGAAGCGGCCTTGCGCTTCCTGGCCGCCTCCCGTGCGGGAGGGTTGGTGTGGACCCGGGTACGGGAATAAGCCCGGGGGGTCCCCCTTGGCTTGTCCGCAAGTGCCCACCCCCGCCTTGGCCGCTGGCTCAGCAGCCCCAGCCGCTTTTGGGATCTGGTGGAACTGCACTGCTTCCGCATCCACGGGCAGCCTTCAGCAGACAGCCCTTTCTTCCAAGCTTTGCGGGTTTTCTGACAGCTTCTGATGTCCTGTGGGGACCAAAACGATCATTTTGCTTCTGGGGTGAATGGGTCTTTGCTGATGATTTAGGCTTTAAACACCAGAGTTCCATTTTTCACAGAGAACCAGTAAAAGAGGCAAAAAATACTGAGGTATGCTTGTTGATTGTCTTACTTGACAGCAGCGTTCCTGCGTGATGGTCTAGCTAAAAATTGACTTCACTGGTTCTAAAGGGCAGCGTCTTTTCAAAGAAAGTCACAGATCTGAGGTAGCAGTAACTTGCTGGCTTGGTAGTGCCCACATTTGTTCTTTCTAAGCAGGAAAAGGAGAGCAGCATGCAGGAGATGAATGCAGTGCAACCTTAGGAACCTACCTTAATTCCACAGCGTTTCATTTGTCTTGTGTGATCATGGTTGAGGAGGTTAATATGAAACATCAGATGCGCTGAGACATCTGACTGTCCTCCAGTGGGAACAGTAGGTTTTTAACCTCGTTAAAAAGTAAGGAACTTATCTTTCAGGTCTGATTCTTCTGTAGAACAGAGGTAATGACAAAGGATCCCTTTCAAAAAGAGCTTTGGTTTCAGTAAGTGAAAATTGCATAGTGGTTTTGAGTATTTTATTCCTGCTTGAGAGATGCTGCTATAGGAAACCCACAGAAAAGCTGTTCTGTTTCCGTGAGCCTCAACAGGTCATAATTCTTATGGGAAAGATCTATTTGGTTGCCAGTGAGATCGAGGTTTTGCCAGTCTTGAGGGTTTGGATTTTGGTTTGGTTTCTTGTGATTTCCCACAGTAAGATCCTGTGTATTAGCTGTTTCACAATGAAAGCTGAAACAAGATGTGTTGACATACAATGAAATTAAATAAGAGCCACTGCAACTGCCTGTCACCAACGTGGACCTTGTCTTGCTACAGCACTGTAAAAACTAGAGAGCCTTGCTTTTGCTAGAATTTTGCACAGCTGCTGGTATTTCTGTGTTTAAGTGCATGTGTATATATTTTATTTTTCAGAAAGGCCTCGGACTCAGAGTTTACCATGGTCCTATCTGTGTTCCCATGGCATTTTTTAGGCAAAAGAGCTTGTCGTGCAGTGCTTTGAGTTGGCTGACCAAGAGTCTTGCTTCAAACTAGAAACTGAGCAAGTACTGAGCAAGATACTTTTGCAGTATCCTACTGGAAAAATACTTGTTGAAGCAATGCTGCACCTCTGCAGCTGTACGGTTTCTACCTGGTGGAAACTGGGTGAGCTTGTATTTGCCTGGAGCATACTCCATGCAGCCTAAGAGGACACTGAAAGGATGATGCTTGCAGATGTGATCCCGATGTTATTACATATTCCCTTATCCCTTGTTCTCATCCTGAAAATATGGAATAGAGGGAAAGACTTTGAATACGTGATACAAATCAAGTGCTGGTTCATGACCCCTTCGGTTGGTGCCTTCCAAACCTCCCCCTTTCCTTCCCGCCTTCCCTGCTGTCGTGCTCCCCACTCAAGAAGCACCTAGCACAGCACTGCAAGCCCTGCCCTGTTCTCTGGGATGTATTCCAGACAGGGCATCCTACGCTCACTCTGCACTGTTTGTATTGCCTTATCAAAGGCAACTGGTGATAACTTCACTATTGTTAATGACAAGCACAACTTACGGTATTATCAAAGTTTAAACAAGATAGAGATGTCTCCGGAGTGTGGCTAAAATAAAGCATAGCTTATGAGAAACTTTGTAAAACCTTGCTCAGTGGATGCAGCTGCTTGGATAGGAAATGCTGTGGAAGTTGTTACGGATGATTTCTAAACATACATAACAACAGCTTCATTAAAAAGAGGGTCTGTAGATGCAGGTCCTGTGTGAGGCAAAGGGAAGTGTTCTTTGGTTGTGGGTCTGGTCTAGAGTGAAAGTTGTGATGTGATGTCTGCTCCTGATGGCTGACTGCCTTCTGTTTTGTTGTTTGCAGGTTGTCTCTCCCTGCTGGTGACAGTGCAGGATGCTGAGCGTTACACCACCTTATTTGCCAGTGTCATCCTCAAGTGTGATTACAGCACCTCAGCACAGCTGCAGGATGTGGTGGTGACCTGGCGCTTCAAATCCTTCTGCAAGGACCCCATCTTTGACTACTACTCATCCTGTGAGTGTCAGGCTTGTCCGCCAAGGAATCCCTTTTCAAATAAAAAGGAAGGGGAAGGCAGACTTACTGGGGAATAGAGGCTTTTGGCCTCTTTCTGTCCACAAACCAGGTCTGGTGGTATTTCCCCAGGTTCCAAGAAAAAGAGGTCGTGCCTATGATTTCCTTTGCAATGTCGAGGCTTTATGATACTGTGTCATAGAAATCCCAGCCAAAGCAGCTCGTCTGTCCTCCTTGTCATCAGATCAGCAGGCAGAGAGATTCAGCCATGTTTGACGCATCTCAAACTTAGCAACCCCACCTTCTGCTTCTGCATATTTGAAAGCAAGGGTCCTGCAACAGGTGGACTTGGTGATTCCATGGGGGGCCCAAGGTTTGGAGCTAGAGTCCACTGACTAGGTGTTACTGATTTTAGGAAGAAACACGTATGTTTTGGAGGCCAGAAAGACTTCTAAGTGACAGTATTTAGTACCAGTGGCAGCACTTCATGCGCAGGCATTCTGGTGTATGCAGCCTTGTTTCGGGAGTGTTTATTGTTCTTAACATGGTATGTTTAAGCTGGTCAGCCTTAGTTTAATTGCACATTTAAAAATGAACTCAGAGTGGGGACCCTGGATTTGTTTGGTGTCTTGGTGCCCAAAATCTCATTTATGTAGTCTGGATGGGTTGGGTAGGCATGTTACTAAGTGCCCTACAGCCTAGTTCACAAGCAGCTGATCCCAGAATAATGTGAGTGCTCTGAGCCCAGGCTCAAGCTAATAGTCCCCAACAGAGATAAAAAGAATGAAGATCGTGGTGTTTGCTTAGGTGGGTCTGTTCTTCATGATCCATTGTAGATACAGCTATGGAAGGGTCTTTGACAAGTTTTGTCCTCTCCTCCTGGAGACCTCATGGCAGCCTAAAGCTTCCTCACAAGGGGGAGCGGAGGGGCAGGCGCTGATCTCTGCTCTCTGGTAACCAGCGACAGGACCTGAGGGAGCAGCTTGAAGCTGCGACGGGTGGGTCAGGCTGGATGTTAGGAAAAGGTTCTTCACTGAGAGGGTGGTCGGGCACTGGAACAGACTCCCCAGGACAGTGGTCACAGCACCGAGCCTGCTGGAGTTCAAGAAGTGTTTGGACAATGCTCTCAGACACATGGTCTGATTTTTGGGGTGGTCCTGTGGGGACCCAGGAGTTGGACTTGATGATCCTTGTGGGTCCCTTCCAACTCGGATATTCTATGATTCTATGATTCTCTCTTCATTGCAAGCCCTTTACAGACAATGCTGTCTATATCAGTAATCTTAAATCTCAGCTCCCAAATGCCTGGCAGTTCAATGTTAGATTATACTGTGAATCTCTCATAAGAGAGACAGAAATTGCCTCTAGTCCTCCATTAATGCTGTTGGGTCTCTCCTCACATAATCCTGAGCTGGAATCAGATGATGGATACTTTTTTGTCTTCAGGAGCCCCACAACATGTAATGGGATACAGGAGGGAGAGGGAGACAATTCCTACAACGGTTTCATGTGTGTCTAGAGATTTGTTTGGTAAACACGCTTCTGTTTTTATTCCAGTAGTCCTGGGAGTTCTATGACTTTTATCCTTGCAGTTTATCTTCACACTGGTACCTGCCCTCCTGCCTACCATTATTAGCTTCTTTCTATTGTTGTTCTTTCTGCTGTGAGCATGAGCCATCTCTGCAGCTCCTATGTTCTCAAAATCTCTGCCATTCCTGTGGCTCTACCTCTGTTTGCTTTTAAGCACTCCAAAGCAACTTGTCCTTGCTGTTTCGAAGCCATGCTTTGTATAGCTGAAAAAAAGCAAACGCACATATGCACTGAGGAGTTTTCAGCAAGTTTTCTTGCTGCTTACAAGGGGAAAGAAATTGGCCCTTTGAAATAACTTTTGGCATCTTATTTGGTGACATGTCTTTACAGCATACCAGGCCGGTTTAGCTCTTGGCCAGGACCCATCTGATGACTGCAATGACAGCCAGCGAAAGGTGCGCGTTGTCATCCAAAAATATGGACAGAATGAGCCCGTGCTGGGTGTTGACTACCGGCAACGAAAGATCACCATTCAGAACCGTAAGTGACTTAACCTCACAGGAAGGCAGTGAACTCAATAACTATCCGATATTTGGGCCTGCTAAGTAAAGAGAAGCATAAACATGGCTAATCTCATCTGTAGCTTACGTACTCTGTGAGGTGCCAATGGAACAAGAGTTATGAAGGGCCAGCTCCCTTGTCCCCAGCTGGCCTGAGGGTGTTGGAGGCACTACAAGCTAAGGCTGAGTTGAGGATGCCTGAGCATTTTGCTGAAGAGCAAAGGTAAGCTGAGGAGTCCAGAGGCCAGAAAACAATTCTTTCCTCTAAGAAGTACTGCATAGTTGTCTGGGTGCACTATATGCTCCATGCTGCCCCTGGAGCAATAGCTGTTGCTACTGCCAGAGAGTTACTGGGATGGCTGGCCTGTTGGGGACAGTGGTCTATGTTCCAAAACCAGTGTTGGCAGCATCCATGTTAATATCCATCACCCAGCAGCACTCTGGTATTTCACTGCATGCAGAACTAGCCCCACCTCTAAGTATTGTTGCCTTCCAGCAACACAAAGAGAAAAGGGACTGGCAGTTACTGCTGCTTACAGAAGTTCTCAGTGGACTCAAAGGGGATTGTCTGAAGGTGATGGCTACCTTCAGAGGGAGAAGAGGGAGAAGCAGTACTGTATGTCATCTGCAGGCAGAGGACCCTCTTAGTGTAGGGTCTGAAAGTACTGTGCTGAAAGTACCAAATAGTCTGCTGACCTCTCAGTCCTTCTCTCACAGGGGCAGACCTTGTCATCAGTGAGGTCATGTGGTGGGACCATGGCGTGTACTACTGCACTGTGGAAGCACCAGGAGATACGTCAGGCGATCCGGACAAAGAAGTTAAGCTAATTGTGCTGCGTAAGTGCCGGTGGTCTGTTGCCTGAGTAGCAGATAACTCCTGTTATCTTCCTCCCCACCCAATGATTTCTCCAGTAGCGGGGAGGTGCTTAGCAACTTACTGCGCCCAGGTACATCAGGATCCTCTTTCTCTCTCCATTTCTCCCATAGACTGGCTCACAGTACTCTTCATCATCCTCGGTGGCCTCATCCTCCTCCTGCTGATTGGAATATGCTGGTGTCAGTGCTGCCCCCAGTATTGCTGCTGCCACATCCCGTGTATCTGCTGCCCAACCCGGTGCTGCTGTAATGAGGAAGGTGAGGTGCAAGCAAATGTGTGTCCATTCATGGCTTCTGTCAGGACAAAAGCCTGACACGAAGCTTGCTGAGTTCCACTTTCTCCCTCCAGTTCCATGTCCATATAGACTCAGGCATTTCTTTGGGCAGCGTAACATTCATGACCAGCTTATTTGAGATTAGAGAAGGGGAGCTAGGCTACATGGATCCTATCTTGCACCTCTTTCTGAACTTTCAGAAATTCATCCCTAGTGACACCTTCTCCCATGTCATCCAGGGCATGGTCACTGGCCTTGTGTGAGTAGCTCAGGACTGTTTTCATCCCTGTCTTGTGCTTCTTAAGCCTGTGCATGTGAGGGAGGCAGGCAAATGCCTTGTCCTTGATTGTGATGTTACTCTCCAAAGTGGCCTAACCTTCAAGTGTGTTGCTCTGACAGGTAGCTGTATAAAAATTGGACTTTTGTGTCTTCTTGTTATTTTCAGAGCTGCTCCTTTCACAAGAAAATGGTTGGTTTGTTTGTTTGTTTGTTTGTTTGTTTTTGTGGGGGGAAGGAAGTGAGAAAGAAAGAAGAAAGATGGTCATGGTGGTCAACACTGCAAATGCTTTCTGAGGTTTTGAGGGTCAAGAGAAACTTTGTTGTACATAGTTTTTTTGCAGTAGTAAAGATTCTGCAGCCAGACCCTGTTCTGTTAATAGGGCTAGCCAGGAATAGCATTTCAGTTTTGGCTACTAAGGTTGTTTAACTGCTGTGTTCCTTTAACTGAAACTTAGCAGTGACACAAGGTAGGATACCCCCCCTGCACGTTACACAATTTGACAGGAACAAAATGCAACAAATACATTTACTTACCACTGAAATCACCGGATTCTTCCCCAGGTTCTGCAAGGAGAGGATTTGTGAACAAGGAGCTGTGTTTCTGGTTTCCTTTTAACTGCAAAAGAGTTATTTGGTATACCTTGGGTGTTAGTAAGCTTTCTAAGAGCTGAAAGAAGCTCCTGTGAGAGGTTTAGGTTGAAGCTTAATCTGTTTAGCCTTTTCAAAGAGCAAACAGACCATCTCATTTGCTAAAGCCAAAACCTAACAAAACACTTTCTGGGGACTTTATGGGCTATCAAGTGAAATGTGTGGTGCTGAGGACGCTATGGAAATTTGGCTCCCTCTCCATAAGGGGAGAGAGAGGTGATGGAGATGGAAGACTCATCCCTCCAGACTTCCTAGTTCTCATCAAAAAAGGATTCTGAAAATGCATGAGCTTTTTTGGAGGGTTTTCTGTTCTGTAGGAAGTGATGGCACACTCCAGAGTGCTGCTTTTGTCTTTCCTGCCTCCTACTGAGGATAAACAGGAGAGATTCTTGCAGGGTTCCTAAAACCTCTCCCTGTTCACGAGAGAAGGTACAGATCAGTGGCTGCTGGATTCTGTGACTGTAATTTCCATTCCAGCTGCCTACCCTCTTTATCCACTTTGCAAGTGATCCTTGTGACTGCTCCCCTGCTCTAGTGCACCTTCACTTCATCCTGCCTCTGACTGGCTTTTTGGCCTCCAGGAAATGAACTGGAGACTTAAAAAACAGCAGAAGATTGAGACAGGAGGCATCTTAAAAACCAGTACTGAGGAATAACAGTTCCACACAACTGAAGAGAAGGCAAAAATCCTCAATTAAATCTTAGAATTACAGCACGAGCTGAGTATGGGTGATTTTTCCCACTTACTGGCCACTAGAGGGTAGCCTAGATCTGCTGAATGGGCATAGAATACACTGAGGCAAAGTAACTCTGGATGTTTTAAGTCAGGTCATCAGCTAACACGATTTTGAACCTAGTAATAGAAGTGACTTGTTTGGGTAATTCAGAATTGGCGTTATAGAAATATTAAACATGCCCCAGGGGCAAGCCAATTACATTCCCCATGGAAAACTCTGTGGAAAGCCTACTAGTAGAGATACCGTGGTAAATATATGTATGACCTCCTTCTGTTCCTGTTAGTTCCTTTTCTCCCGTGGACTTCTTCCACTAATGAATTGGTGCACAATAGGATATACTTGCACCGGGGTCTGACTAGGTTAGAAAGTAAATTTTTTAGAATTGGATAATTGTCCCAGCAGCTGTAAAGTCTGTCAGAGGTAAAGAACAAACTTTCTCAGAAGGGGATGGGTGGAAGGAACAATGAAACATCCTGCCAAAGTTTTATAGCAGGTGTGTTTTGGAACTAGGGTGAACCTGACCTTCCTCAGATAAATATGTTCACAAGCACTTTAGAAAAGAGATCTGTAATTTCACCTCCATTCTGCAAGTGGGGAACCGGAGTACTGAGTTCAGTGCCCTACATACTGAGTTCAAACTGGAAGGCAAGGTATCCTGGGAAGGAAGAAAAGGTGAGGGTATTGAAGGAAGCTCAAGGATAATTCTGCATTTGTTCAGCTGTAGGGATCGATCAGAGAATCACAGGCATGGGATGACTTTGGTCCTAGCAACTGCCTTCATACCCGAAGGAGGAGAACCTGTAGTGCAGCTGGTATGCCTATAGCTGCTGGGCCTTTCACTGCTCAGGCGAGACTGCCTTCAAAACTCAGGGATGTGCATTCAGCAGGTGCTAGGATGTTCTCAAGGTGATAACCAGAGGACTAGGAGAGGAACAGATAAGGCCTTTCTCTTCTTTTTATCCCTCTTCATTTTCTTCTTTCTCTCTTCCTTCCAAGCTTGAAAGCTGAACTGGAGGAATATCCCTTGGAAAAAAATAATGAAGCAAGTTTGACATAAAATGCTTGAAAACTGCTACCTTGGGCCACACCGCTTTGAAGAAAAATCAAAGTATTTGGATTAAAACCCCTGAAGTCCCAGCTTTGTAGTTCACTCTGTTTGGAGCCTGGCTGGGGGGTTGGAGTGGAGAACAAAGTGGAGCTGCATGAACTGTGGGAAAGGGAAGGCTGTGTTGAGAGGCATGGTCAGTCCCTGTTCTGCCACAAGTGGTGCTCTGTGTAAATTCAGTGAAACAGCAAAAGGAAGACATACATACAATCTGTTTAAGAAATGGAGTGCTACATGAAATGAAGGGAAGAGTTGAGACCCCAAGAGCACTCAGTCTAAATGTTGCTTGCTGTAGATGAACCCAGGGGATGGAATTAATTGGAGCTTAGCTGTAGCCTGGTTTCTTAAAGAAGGAAGGCTTATGTAGTCAACCTGTCTATCCCCAGTCTCTTCCCCTCCAGTAACTTTTAATTTCATCAGTCAGCTTCAGCCGGATTTATCAGAGGGGTAAATGTCTCAAAGGCAATTACATTCCTGTCTGTGTCCTGAAACGTATAGGCAAGAATGTTCTGTTAGCGCCTTACAGGAGAAGAGACTGCAGTAAAAGTCTGCCTCTTCTGAGACTCCAGAGAAGCCATATATAAGAGAAATTTTGCGAAAGCCCCAGTTGCAGAAAAGTTTCACCCAGTAGTGACAGACAAACCATGCAAAGTTGGACTTTGTAAGGTCTGAGGCTTGCAGAATGTACTTGTACACTTGAGTTTTGATTGTCTGTGGTAGAAGAAGTAAGTTTCTTTAAGATGTCTTTAGGTATTCCCCCCCAGAAAAAAAGCAGCAATGAGTGATGGTTTTGAAGACGAGATGGTGAGACCCTTATCTCTGTAGGGGTGAGATGGAAGTGCTGAAAAAAGTGAAGTGGGATTGGAGTCTGACCCCATTGGTAGGGATCTGGAGTTAGTGGTGGAAAAATAATGAGGGAGAGACATTTCCACCAGGTTTGCTCTTTGGGCTCACAAGACATCATTGTTGAGAACAGGAAATTTAGTTTGTTCACCAGTTTGACCACGCTGTCCAAAGGGATTTAAGTTTAGCAGTCATGCTGAGGTAAACAGAGAGAGACAACAAGAGCAGCTTAAATACTAGACAGGGAGAAGCTGGACAATGCATCTCTGACTGCCTTGTTTGTGGAACAGAGAGGAAACAATGAAGGCTTTTGAGTGTGGTGTGGAAGATAAGATCTGGACAAAGGCTACATGAAGGGGGCAAAAAAGGTCTCTAGGGAAAGGACCAATGGTGAGCTGAAAGAGTTTTAAGAGAGAAAACAGTGTGGTATATGTCTTATTCTATGAAACATTATTTTCCACCTTTCCACAGCTGTAATTATAATGATAGGACAGGTGGAAGTCCTGTGTTTGGTTATGTGCTGTGTACTTGATCATAGTGCTATTTGTTCCCAGTTCCTGGAAATGTACACTGAATGTATGGCAGTAACCCTTCTCTTCAGTTTTAGGTATCTTTTTGAAGTCATACAACTTTGTCATAGGTTGGAGAGAGCTTTTCATTCTGTGAATTTTATATACCCGATTGCATTCAAAGGCTATAGTCTATCAAGCAAGATGGCGTGTGTTCTGCAAGCTGTACGCTAGGGGTAGCTGCTCTAAGCTCTCTTCTTCTTTTACAGCACTGGAACGATATCGGTTCATGAAGCGGGCTCAGGCACTTGCACCCTGGATGTCACCTAACATGTTCTATGCAGGTGGCGATAGGAACTCGCAACTTTCCTCTTACCAGCTGAACCCTCTCCTGCAAAAAGGTGAGGCCATGGGCATCATTTCAGAGGGAAATAGGGATGAGAAGCCAGTAGCTTCTCAGGGAGGTTCAGCAGTGAGACTTCATCCTCTCTACTAAAGAAGTGAGAAAGATGTTCCTAGCATGACTGCGTGTCCTCGTATGGCAGCCCTGCTTCATCTGCCGTGTACTTTAAAATTGTCTGGGTGGATAAATACAGGATATCTGCCTTAAGTGTCTTGCTAGGCTCAGTGCCGGGTGAAGTAGTTTAATGCTAACTAAGATAGATCTTGTGCTACACCACAGTGACTGCAGGGTAAATATACCCAGCTTATCTCACTTCATGTGGTAGAGGAGGGTACTGTCTCTTTGTTCTGCACTGCTGGTCACGGTCAACTCCTTATAGCCAAAATTGACATGACAAGTGAGGTGCAATTTGTTTGAGTTCTTATCAAATGTCTAGTCTTCATATGATTGAGGGCAAACTGCCTTCTGTGCAATAGATCTAGCCTGCATGCAGTGAAGAACAAAGGACCCGTTACTGAACCAGGAAGAATTTGCTAGATGTTCTGCCCCAAAATCATACGTTAGTGTTATATATTTCTGACTTTAATGAAGGAGGGAAGATGGAGTGTCTGAAGCCATAGAGAAATAAGTAATAAAATAACTTATTACCAGCAATATTATTTAATCACCCCAGAAAAATAGGGGAATTCAGCATAATGACTTCTCAAATAAATATAACATTTTTTTTCATCTTAAATTAGCTTTTCATCACTATACTGCAGTCACAGATTTACAACCTTAACTGTTGTTTGAAGAAATGGTTTGTAAACATCATAAATGCTAGATTCAATATGTTTGAGCATACACTTTTTAATCCTCTAATTAATTCTACAGTTGCCATTTTTCCTAGCCAAGGCACCAGTTCTCTTCAGGAAGATCTGGTGACTGAACCATCATGATTTAAGACAGAATGCACCGAGACTTCTCAAGGAGATGTATGTGCATGCTGGCAGAATACAATGGGCAATTCAATTCCTCAGGCTGTTTCTTAGCCTGTTTCAGGTTAGCTTTGAAATTTTAGAGATGCTGGGAGGAAAGGAACTCGAAGGTCATCTAGTCCTACCTCTTGCTCAAAGCAGGACTATCACCAACCTCAGTCATATTAGCTGTGGCTTTGTCCAGCTGAGTGTTGGAAACCTGCGAGGATGGAGATTCCACAACTTTTTTTGGTAACTGTTCCAGAGCACCACCAGCTTCCTAGTGAAGAAATGTGTGTGTCTTTATGTGCATCTGTATTAAAAAAATCTTCTTCTTTTGCAGTATTGATTCATATTACTTCCAGTTCAGTGAGATATGAGGAAACACTATGAACTTTCTCTGATTTAAAAATAAAAATAAAATTTGTTGTCAATGCTGTAGGAAAAAATGTGTTCCTCTCTCTGAATACATGTTTCCTGGTGTGCTGGATGACTGATTTTTTACCTCTCTACTGCTCAAAACACAGATCATGGCTGCAACTTACCACTTACTACACTTTGCACCATACCTTGTGTGGTTATGGTGCTTGAGATTTGCACAGCTCTTGCAGTGAGGAAGAGTGGCTCAAAAGGGATTTAGCCAAAACCATTAGTGCAGAGAGGCCCTCTCTTTATTGTTTCTCCTTGACTTACTGCATTCTCCCGTGCTTTTATCCTTAGATGTGTCTCTGCAGAGCAGTCTTCCACTGGTGCAGCCACAAGCTCCACTTTCCCCTAACAAGGGTGTTTTGGACTATCTGGAGTCTGAGATCCAAAACCTTAACCTGTCACAGCCCCAGCCACCCTCCCGCCAGCGGCAGGCTGTGCAGCCCAGCTTGCTGTCCTCCCTGGGCTCTGACATCATGCCTCGCAGCGTAACAGCTCTTCCTCCTCTCGCTGACCACGTCCCCTCCTCCCATGGGAGCAGCAACTCCTCACGGCCACAGAGGGCTGCCCGCAGCCCCGGGCCTTGGGACTCTGCAGTGGAGAACAGGAGGGAAAATCGGAGGTGGCCCTTGCCTTCCAGCGGGGATTCTCGTTCCAGCTACAGTCGGGAGCCCCGGGACAGGCAGCGAGAGGACCGTTCTCAGAGGCAGAGGACAGGCGGCTACGATGGCAGGCCCCAGCACTCCAGGCGGGATGTGTCACCCACCCGCCAGACTGAGAGGGGCAAAAGCAGCAGCAGCAGCTGCAGTTTCTATTCGGAGGAGGCCAGGGAGCGCTCCAGCCACCATCGTGGCTGGAGACTGCAGCCAGCCGGGAGGCGAGAATTCCAGCACCACGCCAGGAGGAGCAACAACTCGGGTCACCGGAGGCACAGCTACTCTCCCCCTTCTCGACGGGGGTCGTGGAGCTCCTCAGAAGAGCAAGTCCGTCTTCCAGCGACGAACCGCAGGCGGCGCAATCGGTCTCGGGAGTGGCCAGAAGATAAACCCCCCAGTTATCGCTCCTTAGAAATCATCCCAGACAGGGACAGCAAGCACAGAGACGGTGCAGGGCTACGGTCGGTGAGTCGGATGCCTTTTTGCTTTCCTGCCTTAAGGGAAGAGCGGGGTTCTGGGATTGAGAGTGAATGTTTGTTACTTCCTGCAGCCTGTTGTCTTTCAAATGCGGGAAGGTGCACTGAGTATCCTGCACAGCTCGGTTATGAAGAGGCTGCTGAGTTCCCTGCCTTCAGACATGTGTTGCATGTCTGTAGTGTATTCAGGGACAAAGTGAGAAGTCAAATAAAGTAGATCCCCTGTCACATCCCACAGCAGGTGACATGTTATACCCTCTCACTGCTGTCCCTACCTAGAGCCATTTGAGGTTCTATGTGTTGCTGTTAGAAAAGCTCTTCTGCACTGTCTAGGGGGAGCACTTCCAGAGCAGGCAGCAGTACTGAGCATCCCTCTATAGCCTTCTCTGGCATTGCTTTGCTTCTGATTTCTTTTATTTTAACATGCATAATTCTCCTATTATCAATCTCCAACATTAAATTTCTATAATATCTTGGTGGTATTTTAAGATGTCCATATGGGCAAGCATCTAGATAAGATGCCTAAAGCTATGTGAAATAGGCTTTAAGATCACGGGTGGCTATAGTGGTGGGAAATGTGTGATCCTTCATGCCAGGTGGAGGAGGGTGGCTTTGCTTGTTGCGACTCCTGAGGTCAGGACGTGCATTATATGGGCAGTGAATAGCTGTTGTTCACATCTCGTCTTGTCAGTTTACACTAGATTTCAACCAGCATCCCGTGTGTGAAAAGCTTCATATCCAATTGCTAGTCTCCAAGTTAGACACCACGTTCCCTCTTTAAAAAATGGACTTTTTAAAAAACAAACAAAAAAAATGTTAAGTGTCCCTTATCGCCTATATGCAGTATTTTACGAGGTGGCAGTCTTCAAAAAGGGCTGTGTTTTGCATATTACAATTTTGCCCTCTGAGTTTTGGAAGGAAATGCAGTTCTAGTCCCAGCTGGGATGTGTGTATGTGTGAATGTTTTTGTTATGTTGCTCAGAGCAGGTAGGAAGATGCATGATTTCCATCCATCGTTCCTTGTTCCTGAATCTTTTATTTTCTCTTGCAGGACAGAGGAAGTTTCCACAGTGCAAGAAGCATAGTAATTTAATGCCAGTACTGAAAGAACTGAGACTCCCACGGGACTCCTCTTAGCTTTTCTACTATGTTGGTTGGGATGGCTGCTTTTGATTGAACAGGCAACTGGCAAAAAAAACAAAAGATGCAGCTGCTTCCCCTTAGACTTGTGACCCTGAAGAATTTATGTCTAGTGACCATGAAAGCAATACATAACTCCTTTTTGTTCCTGCTTTCATTTGATTTGGAGACTTAGGTTTGCAATGGGCTTTGGTCCACGGAAAACGTTCTGTTGGAAACAGCAGATTTTTTGAATAAACGGTGTATTCCCAGTCATTGAAGAGGGATATCGGTTGCCTTCGTTAGGTGCCCTGGCACTACAAGGAGCCCAGGCTGTAGAATGCTGGTCCTTTGCACACCAGTTACTGGAGAATGGCTCAGATAATCACAGAGTTGTAAAGTCACAGGACAATTTAGGTTGGAGGAGGCTTCTGGAGCTCGTCCAATCCAGCCCCCTCAGAGTTTGGTGTAGGGAGGCACAACATCTCCTTTCTCAGGCCCTCTGTTATACTTCAGAATATGTAAAATTTCTGCTTCTGCCTGGCTATTCAGCATAGTTAGGGCATTTGCTTCCTTTTGTCCATAGTAAGCCTCTCTCCCCAAAGAAGAATCGCAATGATAGAAGGATGATAGAAAGATGTACGACTGCCTTAATAAGGGCTCACTGGCACATCTGCAAGTTGCCAGCTCATGTACCCTGTACTGACTGAAACACCCTGCCCTACATTAAGCTTAGACTTTAGTACCTATAAAGATGCTTGTTCTAGCCTTTAACGCAGATTTGAATTTATGTGTAAATGTAATGGGTTAAATTTACCAAAGCTTGGTCATCCCCACAGGGGCTGAGCAAGGTATGACTACTGTCCCTCGTATGGTGGACCAGAACTTCCTTCAACTCTAGGAAGCATGATTTTGTGGGATAAAGGGCTCTGAAGAAGTATTACAGTCACAGTTTTTACTGTTGTCCTCTTGATCTTCAGCCCAACACATACCAATCCTGAATACATGGTGCATCTGATCTGTAGCTAGGTTGCAGGGTTTTCTCATCTCTTACCTTGCAACTAGAACACAGAATTTCTCTATGCTCTGAGACCAGCTGCAAAGGAGAACAGCTTGCCATTTCTCTTTGATGTGATTCATCCTTTGTCTTCATTTAAGATGTACTGGAAAAATTGATGTTCTCTGGGTGTTGTAGTTGCATGCTGGCTGCTTCCACAGGAAACTGGCTTGTCAAAGGCACTGCTTGGATTCAAGACTCAACTGTTGGAAAGAAGCTTCAGGAGCATCTTGTGAATTATTTTGTAACCCAGAGGCACTCAAGATTGGCCAGTGTTAATCACTGTATTGCCCAGCTTATTTCCCAACCAGCACCGCATAGGATGCTTTCTGTTATTTGTTCTTTTATGTTTCAGTTACTGATGCCATTGGAAGGCTGACTTGGGCATGCTTTCATTTTGCCCACCTCCCTTTTTCTTTTCTGTGGACAATGATGGGAAACATAATGCTTGCAGCAAATACTCCTAGCTGGATATCTGATGCAGTTGCTGGTCAACCACAGGCTTCTATGGGGAGCACTCATTATCCTATGGTTTCTTGGCTGACAGTGCTTGTTTACGATTCCTTTGTATGGAGATGGAGCAGCAGGACCCACTAGCTTCTTGACCCAGCCCAAACGTCCAGGCTTCAGGGAATGTTCCTTTCTCCTTCAAGAGCAGAGCCTACTGGGACATCAGTTGAGATACTGAGATGGTAGCATGGGAAAAAGTTTGCTTTCCTTCATGTTCAGGACTGTATAAGCCAACACATGTCCAGCAAGTTTTCCCAAGAAAACACAGATGACTGTGTAACAGCAGCGGTGGTTGAAGCTCGACATTGTAGTATGAGCACACTAACTGCAGAGGTTGTGCTTTTTGATCTAAATCCTGTGAAGGAGCCCTCCATCTTTATTTGTTATTGTAGTCCCCATAATTGTGCTAGGGTGACTAACTGTGTGAATTTGCACTGTTTTGTGTGAAATCTGAAGAATTTTATCTTTATCACGCCTGAGCTCCTCTTCAGTCACTTTGTTTATATTATAGAAACATTAAACAAAATTCTTCAGAGAAAATTGATTATATCTCAGGCTTAATTCTGTGACTTAAACTGCAGACAGAAGTAAATTAGGTTGTCCAGCAGGGAAGCAGAAATGGTACCAGGTTTGCTAAGACCTGATCCACAGACCACTGCATTTCATAAAGCACCAGTTGGTGGGCTGTAAAACAATTAAAAAGGAAAACTATATATGCATGCTTTGCAACTGCAAGCAGGCAGAAAAGTTGGAAGAAAATAGGCTACATTTTAAATGCTTATTTCTATTTTTAATTGGCTATAAATTAAAGTTTTGCAACAGCACCGCTCAATGGCACACAGACTCTTTTTTTCCAGTAAGATTACCAGATCTTTGACTTTTAAGAAGAGAGAGAGATTGAACTGAGCAGCTCAAATACTACACACTGAAAGAAATAACAGTAGGAAAAAGCCTAGCGTCATTTCTTCTAGGTTGTAATTTACTCATGTTTAATTTTGTAGCCGTTCCAAAGAGCTGATGTTCATGTGTCAGCCCATTTGTGGTGAAAGTAGTTGAGTATGTTTCTCATTTGTGAGTTATTGCCACTCTAGACTTTTGTTTCTTCCTGTCATGCAGTTGAAGGAACATACCTTACCCTCAGGAATGAATTTCCTGTATCGCGTGCCTTGATAGCCTCTGGAGTTACCCTAATTAAAATAATAATGTAATGAGTAGGTGACCATGCCACATGGGGCAGATAAGGACACCCATACTGCTCCTGTCAGCTGCTTTCTACCTCAGGTCAGAGACTCATAAGAAAAACTAAATACATATATACTTTTTTTTTTTCTTTGATTAAGAAAGGACTTGCAATACTTGGCTTCCTTGCTTATTTGCAGAGCACCCTGCCATTCCAGAATGCCATTCCAGGAACGGAGGGCAAGGGCTGCTTCTTGTGCAATCATTGATCTGGGCTTGGCAATTGCCTGTTTGGCAGTAGAAAGTGCTGAAAGGCCCAGTTGCTATCTCGGGGGCTGTATTCATGATAGCACTAGGTAAAGTTAGGCTAACGTGGTGGGGAGGGTAAGTTACCTCGTATGATAGCAACCACAAGGCAAAGCTCCTCAGCTGTACGTATTGCTACATAGGGCAGCTACGTGTTACTACCTCCAGCAGCACATCAGTTTAAAACACCCCCTTAATATGGCCAGAGACTGCCATTTGTTGACCTGACATAGGAGAGAGATGACACGAGGTCATATTAAATTAACCTCCATAAGTAATGACTGCTCATTGCTATTTCTGTTAAGTTTAATGCCTATAATGTGCCTTGTACTGGTCTTCTGAATGTTATTGCAGCTGTAAAAGCAGATGGTAAACATGTAGATTGTTTTCAATGATTGTTGAATGTATAATTAAAATATAAGGGAACTTTCAACCTGTTGCTCTTGTGTGTTCTTCCTAGATCATAAATTGCTTTTTAGTATTTTCACCAGAAGTGGAACTGAAAATTCTCTGTTCTGACTTCTGGAAGTAACCTCATTAGACAGAATTTTCTGTTGCCATTTTTTGGACAAAAGTGCCAAATGGTTTGTTTCTATCGGGGTTCTTTTTGGTCAATGTTCTTAATATTTCAGGAGGCTTTTTCTTTGTTTTTTCTAAGAAAGAATATAATAAATACTTCACTGAGAGAGTGGGAAAATTGTCTGGGAACCCACTGGCAGCCCTCTTGAGTGATGTGACCTCAGTTGAATCACTGCTGCAATCACCGGCTTGGCTGCCATGTCTGTGAAAGGGGAACGCTTATTTTCTGACTGGGCCCAGTTCCCCAGGCAGCCTGGGCAGAAGTTACGTTTCTCCTGTGCAAGTTTTGTCAGCTGGATCAGATATATGCCCACCTTGTCAGCCTGTGCAAAAGGGCCTGGATATGGGGAAAGAAGAACTGTGAGAGGGGTGCATGGATGTGCACGCTTACCTGTGTGCACCGGTTGGTTAATGCATTTGTTGGAAATGGGGTGAAATATGGATGAGCGTAATAGCTACAAGTAATTTGCAGCTGTCAGAGCAGTGAGGTTACAGCGTGGGCCTTCCCACAGGAACAGTGGGAGCAAAATTCAGCCCAGCTCTAGCTACTGTTAATGTGGAATTTGGTCAGCTTATGAAAGGGGCCTCCATGACATGGTTGCCTGCAAAAGCAGGGGACTCAGTGACCCAGGAGCTGCCTTCCACGTCTCCTAGGCTCAGGTCAGTCTGACCCTCCATTACCAAATCCCAATAACAGCAAAAGAGCAAATGGGGAAACAAAGCAGGACCTTTGACCCCTTGCTATCTCTATATTAGCTCTGCATAAATGCCGGTGTCTCAGATGAGCATCTACCTCAGCTTCGACCTGAGAGAGAGAGACAAAGCAGGACAGGTAAGAGCTGCACTCTGTTCTGGGTGGTATGGACTTTGTGACTGGTATATCTAGGACATAGAGAAGCGAGTGGAGGTGGTCTGCTATTTTGCCCCACTTTCTGTTGCAAGCCAAAGTGTGGGCCCTTCTCACACTCCCACACTAGCCAGGAATATTGCTGAAATGGAAGAGGGTGGGAGTGCTTGAGCAACCTGGATTGAAGTTGAGTGATGGATGCTCCATAGGAGGATCAAGCCCATTGTAGGGGTTGCAGAGTTTCAGTGTTGGAAGATACATAACTTTTTCCCAGCTGCCCTCACAACAGGGGCTACAGGCTGTAAAGCACATAAGATCCCCTCTTTGCACTCCTGAGAAGCAAATTTGTATCTTTTGTCTACAGAGGGAGAAACTGGCTCTAGCATTAATAGTCAAGGAAGGCTGGTAACTGAGGAACTGCTGCTAGTTGGCAAATGTCTAGTGAAGATGGAGTGGTAACTTTTTGAGGTAATCTGTGCATAGAAGGAGATCAAAATGGATATAAACTGCCTTGCTGTGGAATAAGAGGGAGCATTGACTAGTGCCACTACCTGGAACAGGATTTAGCAAAGTATTCATAAGGAATAGGCTTACGGCCTTTTTTGCCATTGCAGTTCTTAGCACTGCAATGTTTTCTTCATGCTGTTCTGTCTGATGCAACCATGTAGTTCAGGCTGTAAATCAATTTTAACTTCTAAAAACCTCTCTCAGTACACTGTGTTTGAAAATCTTGTTTAGATGCAATGTCATCCTTTCAATGTACTAAGTACCAGCTTTTCAAGAGTTCCTCTAATTCTGTCTTTTTTAACAGACAAAATAAAGGATGTTGGGTGAGGCTGAAATTTGCGCTTATTCCTTTCTGAGAACTTGTTCTGCCTGGGTTACTATCTGCTTCACTAATCGCAGAGTGGAAAAGACAACAGAACCTGATTGAGTCTTTCCGCAACTAGAGCAAGACAAAATACTCAAATCACTGGGTTATTCAGAAGATGATTGTAATGTGATGCACTGACTAGCACAAGATTCCTTAGAGCCATTTGCAAGAAATCAAAGAAAAATTCCCACAATAAGACTTTTTTAGTTGTACCTGTGTGTAGAAGAAACCTATTCTGACCGCTGCCAGTTTTAGTCATTTGCTCAAATACCGAAACAAGGAATTTTAGTTCTCACATAAAAAAAAAATATGTCACATATTTCCTGGAGCTCTGAAAGCTATCATTCATTGTGGATATTTGTGACTATACAAATAAAAGGACACTCATTTTCGTGCCATCTTTTCCTCACTTCTTAAGAGGAAATGCACCATGTGATCTTTCCTGTTTTCTTTTTCATTTACTCGTTAGGTTTGTTGCACAAATCTGGTGTTTAACAGACATGTTTTATTTCTCTGAGAACAAACAGAACATTGTGTTGTGATTCCAGCAGGTCTCTTGGTGTACAGGGCTGAACTGGTACCGCAAACCATGGTGCAATACAGGGCACTGGTGATAGCTCTGATTCTGCTCCTTAGCACCACCGTCCCTGGTAAGTCTGCAAAGCTTTTGTGACAGGTTTTCACTTGCCTTGGAGAAGTCTATCCCATCCATAAAGTAGGACTGAAGCCCAATAACACAGTTCAAAACCATGAATATGTGGTGCTAGCTAGAGTGAAACCAGACAGTAGGGTGTGTAAATCAGACACCAAACCAGACAGTTTGGTGTGCAAACCATCCATACCTGGTGCAAATACTCTGCCATGCAAGGCATATGGTGCCCAAAAATTAGCAATGAGGTGCTGCTGGATGCTGCTAAAGCAAATTCTGGGGGAGGCTTTGAACCTGAGAATTTTGTGTCTCTTCCCACTGCGCCTGGGGGAAGATATCAGAGGGACAAGTGACTGCAGAAGCCTCATGGTTTTTTGCCTCCTCCTTCTCAGAAGTGCACTCAAAGTCCATCTTTGAGAGAGACCGTCGTGACTGGTTGGTCATCCCCGATGCAATTGCAGCTTACATCTACGAAGCTGTGAACAAGATGTCCCCTAGAGTTGGTCAGTTCTTGGTGGATGCTGCCCAGACTCCAGTAGTTGCTGGGACCAGGTATGGAAAAATCTGCACTAGCATTGCGATAGCCATGGGTGGAAAGGGAGAGAGGGAGGAGTGGGAGAAAGAACAGATTAATCAAGTATTTATACAAGGAGACCTAAAGGGCAACGAATCAGCAACCAAAGCCCGATGTGACTATAATGAAAGGTGAGGTTGATATGGTTTCATGCGACAGTGCAACCTCTTCCCAGGGATGCACATTGAACACGACAATATTTGTGGGGATAGCAAATGCTGCTCTTTATACGTGGGTAGTGAGGGAGGGGGGCCACTGGCTGGCAGGGCATCAGCCCCCCTGAAGGAGGTGCTGGGGTGCTGCCTGTGAGGGGCTGAGTACTGAAGGTGCCAGCAACCACTGCTGGCACTCAAATCACAGAATTGGCTCTAACTGTAAATGCATGTTCCTCAAAGAAGGGGGAAGAGTTTCCTCCTGAAAGGAAAAGCAGGATGACCCGAGAGATACAGTTTCATCTAACTCATGGGAAATGCAGACTGCCTATTCCGATCTCCTGAGGAAAGCCCTTCTAGGACTGCTGAGGAGCTTTGCAATCTCAGTGACAGGCAGTGTGAAAGAAGGGTAGCTTGATAACTGCTGCAGATGGAGATTACCCTCACTCACGTATGTATATATCTTACTACGTATGCTGTTGTCTCCTGCAGGAACTTCCTCATCAGAGAAACGACTAAACTCAGTTTACTGGCTGAACAGCTGATGGAAAAAATAAAGAACCTGTGGTACACAAAAGTGCTAGGCTACTAGTCAGAAGAAGACAAGTCAATGTTTCCTGATGTGAGTTGGTAGCATCCTGCAGTGTCCCCTTCCCCCGGCCCTTCTACAGACCAAGATCAGTCAATAACAGAATCGATGCTCCTGTCAATGCCACTAGAGGGAACCCAGCGTCAAAGACCAAAGGATGGAAGACATCTGCTGAAGTCTCCCCCAGAAAAAAAAAAAAAAAGAAAAAAGCTGCTGGGTATGGGGAAGGCAATGAGATTGCAGAGCTCTTCTGTAGCCAAATCCTGAAAATTAATTCCTCCTGAATGACTTGGCCATTGACCCTCTAATAAAAAAATGTTGGTTGTTACACTTCCTTAGGTTTCCTACTTGTATTGACTGTTATAAAATCACATCCACCTTGGTACCCCATTCTGCTGTAAATGTAGCTGTGATTCACAAGAAGTCATTGCAGGCTATGCTAACAAACCCTGACAGTACAGGCACATTTCACTAAGATCAGGCTCTTCTTGGTGGATGGGGGGACAGGATGGGATGGGATGGGATGACTACCTGAACATCTTTTGGGGTAGCCACAACATGGCAAACATGGCAACCATAACCTCACATCAAGATAGACGACGAAGTGCTGAGTCCTACTGATTGTGCTCCTTGGTTAGGTAAGAAGCAAGCAGATACACCTGTATCAGGTATCTGAAGTTTCAGATCAATTGGGAAAACAAGTGCCAGTAAACTGAACTGTGCATCAGTTTGAGCAGGACTTTGAAAGCATGTTTCATCGTCCAAGCAGTGAGGCTGCTGAACAGCCTTTCCAAGGACAAGGGAGGGGAAAATCCCTCAGTAGCTTCGGGATGGAGGGTGATCAATTTATGAGAGGGGCACCTATGCCCAGGACTGCCTATGAAGACATAGAAGGTCCTTGCCAGCCCTGTGTAACTGTGCCTTACCTCAGATGCCCACATTGAGTAAAGAAGTCCATGTACTTCATCATCAAGTAAGCAGAAAAAAGTAGGCAATGTCTGAAATCACAGTGGGAGACCGTGGCAGAGGCTAAAACAAAACACTGCTAGCCAGAGATCTGGGAGTCGCATGCACATGGGCAGGGCTACTTCTTAGGAAGAAGAGCATTTCTACAGCTGACAAAATGAGATTTGCCTAAAAACTGCAAGGCAACACTACTGTCCTTTAGGGCACATCTCTGTTTACTTTCCACTCGGGGTCTTAAACTGAAAGCTTTGTTTTGCTTCAGCATTACACCTGGCTATCTGTGAGGGCTTGAGGGAACCAGTGATGGCCCTCAGCTAGGACTCTCCCAGGAATGCTGCCTACGGGCACAGGAGCCACATCTATGCTCAGCCCCGGGGCACCCAGACCTGTGTCTGGTCCCTGCTGTCTTGGCTTAGTGGTGGGCTTTCGTGGATGGATGCTGGACCTATGTTGGAGGTAGCCTTGTCTCCAGTCCAATCACTGGTTGTGCCTCCTGGATGGACCTTGGACCTATGCTGTAGGCTTGCCTCCAGCTCCTGCTGTCCTGACTGGGTGCTCTGGTACGGCCCCTGGAGCCTGCTTGTTGCCTTACCCTGCCTGGAGCTGCTGAAGGACCCTGCCAGAGTTACCGCCTTGTCTCTGCTTGGGTACAGGGGGACTGTTCCCTGGCTGGGGGTGTCACTACCTGTGCTGTGGTCCCTGTTGGCTCATGGCTTGTCCTCCTGCTTGGAGCAGTCCAGCTCTTGCTGCTCCCTGACACTATTTCTAGGTTATCAGGTAACCAGCAAATGAGTAGAGGAAGCAGAAAAAGGGGGAAAGCCCAAGGAGAAACTGGGAGACATCAGTGTTCAGCTGTCATGGACATATGGAAGAGAGCAAGGGGTGAAGTGGGGGGTGACAGAGAGGAGGGAGAAGCCATAGAGATTGAAGGAAGAAGAATCAGCAGCCTCAAGGATATCCTTTCCCCCAGCTGGGTTTGACTGTAGCTGACAAAAGGCTAAATAACAGACAACAGCTATATTTCATCCTGTATTCCTGTGCCAACCTCCCACTAGCATTGGTGGAAGAGCTGCCCTGACTCTACATGCAGAATTCTAGCCTTGTATTTTAACCTGCACTCCGCACTTTACAACAGTATTTGACCATCTCAGGAGACCAGGTTTTGCCATTGTCAAGCTTCAGTACTTGTCAGCATTATGTGGTACTTAGGGACGTGGTTTAGTGGGTAATTTTGGTGGTAGGGGGACGGTTGGACTAGATGATCTTGGAGGTCTTTTCCAACCTTAATGATTCTATGATTCTATGATGGGGGGAAAGAAAGTCCTAGTCGAGCAGGAAGGCTTTCTCTGGCGCGAAGCACTGGCTACTGAAAATGTACATGTCCACTTTCTTCCTTAAAGGTCAGAAAGACTTATTGCCAGCAGTACCTGATTCTCCAAAGTTTCCTGTTGCCCCACTCTGAATTTCCTCTCCCAAGGTCTCTCCTACTGAGAGGAGTTTGCTTCAGCACAAACCCAACCATGCTCTAGCTGTCGTCCTGTTGGAGCAATATGGTAGGCTGTGAATAATACAGGATAGTGCTCTTTTGGAGAAATGGGACTCCTATGTTCTGGGGTTTGTTTGTTTGTTTTTTAATTATCAGTCGGATCAGCTATTGACATAAATTTGCACTTAACCAGTTGCCTTGAATAAAAAATCTCGTCTCACATTTTCTGTGTCTCAGCAGGTACTTGGTACCATGCACAGTCGGAGTGAAATCAGTCTCTATGCAGAGCAACAAGCTCTTCCACCTTCAGTTACTTCACCACTTTTGCAGACCTATTTTGCAGATTTCTTTATTGATGCCTGTTTTGCTTAGACTAGCTCTTCTCCCGTGGTCACGCATGAATGTGCACATGCATATATGTATTACATAAATGCACTGGTACTTAGAAGAATGCTTAGAAAATCGCAGTTTGCGCTGATAAGTGTGTTGACCACATGAAAAAGCCAGAAACTTGTCCTTTCCGCTACAGAAATAATTTCCTACCTGCTTGTTTTGCACGTCTGCTCAGTCTCTCTCTTTCTGCACAAATGTAACCCCTGTAGGCAAAGCCCTGTAGCTTAAATCCACTCTTGCTTTCAGCATCCTGCGACTACTTCTCAGGATGGGGCTTGTTCTCACTGTTCGGGCGCTCCATATGTATTTCCTTCTCAAAGAGTGGAAGTCATGATTCTTATGAAAGAGCCTGAATGAGCCCTTAGAGTTTTGTGCCCTGGAAGCCGATGCTTCAGACTTGTCTTTGTATGTGCTGCTAAAAAAATGGCAGGGAAAAGTTTAGAAAGTACAGGGGAATTCACATTGTGTTTCGAACTGGTTGTGTGGCTTTGTCAATGCAACCTGGTGGCATTTCTCTACTGCATCGTGGCATAGCTGGAGCAGAGCAGTACCTGCTGTGAATTTCATACTAAAAGTTAATAGAGTTTTGATATTTTGTTAAATGCACATGTAACCCTTTCATTCCCCTGCAACGTAACCTCCAGAAAATCCTAGCCAGCCACACACAGATTAGCTGTTTGATATCTGACTGGTTTTAGTATACGGGCAAAACTGAATCAGCACATAGATCTCTGATTCTTCTGAATCTCATGATCACAGAGTTATCTGTGTATTTGTATGCTTTAAAAGGAGTAAGCAAAAAACTTTCCGGGTGGTTAATCTGCTGCATAATCTACAATGCAGGGCAATCTACAAAATAAAAAACCTGCCACTGCTAGTGGTAACCCTGACATTACAGGCATCATCTTTTGGCAAGTTCTTTAAAAGCAGAAACTAGCAGCTGACAGCTGACACAGCATTCAGGCTGGGACTAGGTAGAAAAAAAAACAGTTTATCCCAACAGGGATCCTGGGGCAAACTCATGGGACTGGTAGTGAGGGGGTCTTACATTTTACTCTCAGAGTTAAACTATTTCACATCTGCTCCCACTTTTCAGTAGGAATAAACAGCTTCATCTTAATGTGTCTGCAATTTCTTTGTAAAATGGGGATGGAAATCACTTCCCAAGTGATGTCTTCGAAAGTTCACTGAGTGCACCAAGATTCTTGGAGAGACTTTGTAAGGGAAATGTTCACTTCAGTGATACTCATTTTACAGAAACTTTCTTTGTGAGTAATCATCATTCATTTACCAGCTTTGGGAAAGCTTGCGGTATAACTGGTTCAACTGAATCCATTGAGATGAAATCTTCAGAAATGTCAGTTTTCTGTTGTTTCTGAGATGGATGAATGACAAACATCTCATGTATTCCTGATTTCTGCAAAAAACACCCTATCTTGGTAAGTACCTACTATGCTGAGCACTTTACACCGTTTTCTGTTGCTCAGCATGTTGATGGCACGGAACTGCTTGCCTGTTAAACACTCGGAAAAATCACGCCTTGCTGCCGACAAGCAAGCGGCTCGCACCATGCACTGCTGTGCTGGAAGGCTGACAAACAGCACAAGCCCTTCGGCAGCACAGAGCTGAATCAGACAGTGGGTGGGCAGGGACCTTAAGGACGATCTGTACAGCCCCCTGCCGCGGGCTGGGACCTCTTTCACGGGGTCAGGATGGCCCGAAGCCCCATCCCACCCGGCCTTCGACACCTCCGGGAACGGGGCATCAGCAGCTTCCCCCGGCAGCCCGTTCCAGCGTTCTGAGCGAAGAATTTCTTCCTCACACGCACGGTGCTTTCCCCTCGCAAGAAGAGGCGACGACGGCTGGGGGGAGGGGGGAGGAAAAGTCACGCAAATTACTTAAAACTCACGCTCCGAGACCCCGCTTGCGATCCCCCCCCCCTCCACGCGCCCACCCAGCCCGTCGGAGCTGCATCCCCCCCGGCTGCCGACGGCCGGGCAGGGCTCCGCCAGCCTTTGCG
>VXAA01001032.1:831126-851187 GCA_013399115.1 Anseranas semipalmata
GTGCCAGGCGCCGGCCGGCGGGCGGCAGAGATCACTCAGCGCCTCTCTCTCTTTCGCCCGCAGCCCGCTCTCCCCCGCCGCCGCGGCTGGCCCTGACTCAAAGCGGCACCGCCGCCGGGCGCACGCTTCGCACGCGAGGCCGCCGCCACCNCGGGCAGAGCGGGGTCGGAGGAGGAGGAAGGAGCGGTTCTGTGTCCATAAATCCACACCTTATGAACGGGGGGTGGAGGGAGGGGATGACGGGGACCGTGGTTGGGGCAGCGCCGGGTGGGAGGGCCCGGGGGTTGTTTCCGTGCCAAAGTCGGGTTTTCGGGTTGCGCTCACCCGTTTACAGGTGTACCTGCTGGTGTTGTTTGGGGGTAAGAGAGGGCGTGCCAAGCCCAATCATCCGGTATTACAGAATCCCTCTTCGCGCTTAGATTTTGTCGGGGGACGAGGGGCTAGGCGACTTTGTGAAAAACATTTTCAAAACATTTCCGTTTTTGCTCTTCCAGACCTAGAAGAGCGCAGCATCAGCGGCTGCAAGCGTGAGCTAACCGCCTTAGGACTGTAGAACCGTAGAATGTTCTGGGTGGGAAGGGACCACAGGGATGCCCTGGCGGTAGCGGTGATAAAGCTGGCTTCATGTATGCACCCCGGCACCACGAACGCCGCAGTACCTGGGCGCATGCCACTGCATCAGCTTCCAGCCGCGTCTCGCAGGAGGCCATGCCGGGAGCAGGTGTAGCTGTGGTGTATGTCAGAGAGGAGCGCAGATGTTTTATTTCCACAGTTTTCTTGTCTCCAGGTTCCCAGCACCATCCCTGGTAACCTGGTTCAGATATTTTTGAGGCTGCTTGAGTCATACGACCCAATGAGGACGCTAAACCAGCGGGTGCGGGAGGAAAACATGCAACTCGGCCTTTGAGAACTGCAAGATGGGTTTATTTTTGTCCAGACTGCAACACTCTCCCCTCTCTCAAAAGGCACCTGTGTCCCTGGCCAAAATGCAGGGTGCGGATGGGAGCGCCCTGCCCGTGGAGCATCGCTCCCTGGGCAGCGGGGTCCACAAAATGGCGCGTGCGGTGCCGCCGGGGGAGCGCGGGGCAGGCGCGAAGCAGCCGGCGCGGATGTGTGATCAGCAGGACCCGGCTGTTTACATTTGTGGTCAGTGAAACGCGAGGTTCTTGTTTTGCAAAGAAAAAAAAAAGAAAAAAAAAAAGGCCAAGACTTGTTAATAGTTAGAGGTCACGCTCGTGTTCTTAGTTTAATGCCGTCTTTTTTTGTTTTTTGGGGGGAGGTTAAACTGCCATTTGTTGCTGCTAGCTAATTCAGCATTTTAGGTTTCCCATGCTTGTAGGTTCTGAGCTGCTTTGCTCAGTGCCACAGTGGGAAGTCTCTTATATTTCTCCTGTTTGGGTATCAAAAATTGCTGAAGTTATGTACGTGTACCGTTGTTTTAGCAATTTAAACAACTCATTGAGTCTTTTTTGGCAGATAAAAGCTTGCAGTGATTTTAGATTTAAAAGGAGCTTTTAGTATTCTAATAAAGTTGACTTGAAATTAGTCGCATTTTGTATAAAACAACTGGTAGATACTGCTGGCGGGAGAGAATACTAGTTTTATTTTGAGTTATCTATTTTCTTGAATAATAGTTTGATACCTCAGAAAAGTAAAGATATACTATATAAAATCAATACTCACGCAACATTTAATACTATAATATTTATTGAGAATAAGTTTTTCATCCAAAATAGCCCTTCATCTGATTCCAGTCATTTCTCTAAAAACTGCGTCACACGAAAATACATTTTCTTGTCTTGTCCCTAGTGACTGGGCTAGTCTGCGTCTGCTCGGAAGAGGCTAGTGCTGCAAATAGAGCAAAAAATACCAATTTACAACTTCCGTGTCTGTAGAAGCAACCTTTGTCCATATAAACTGTCTTCCTCCTAAGCGACTTCTTACTAGTGGTTAGGTTTAACATTTTTCCACTTGAATGGTGAGCTCCTTTTGCTTTATCATGTGTTATTGCGGAGGGTGCACTGGGTGACAGAAGGAGGGAGGAAAAGAAACGCGTCTGCATCTCATCACCTCAGCGGGTGTCAGCAGCGTTTGCCAGCCCACACGCAGTGCTGGAAATAGGCTGGAGGCAATTGCCTTCGGTCAACCTGGAGAAAAATGCTCGTGGCAAAAGGCAAGATAGAAGAGTACCAGGCACTGCTGCAAGTTTTTTGAGTGGCTCACTGGCTGCCGGCCCCCATAGAGGCTTGGCAGGCAGTACAGGCATTGCTAACTCATGTCATGGCCGGACACGGCATCAAAATCCTGAGCATGAAGGCACAAAGTACAGAACCATGGAATCACAGAATCGCAGAATGGTTTGGGTGGGAAGGGACCTCAAAGACCATCCAGTTCCAACCCCCCTGCCATGGGCAGGGACACCTCCCACTAGACCAGGATGCCCAAAGCCCCATCCAGCCTGGCCTTGAACACTTCCAGGGATGGGGCATCCACAGCTTCTCTGGGCAGCCTGTTCCAGTGCCTCACCACCCTCATAGGAAAGAATTTCTTCCTAACGTCTGATCTAAACTTACCCTTCTTTAGTTTAAAACTAGCCTTTTTTAGTTTAAAAGTACTTCCCTGCTCCACAAATGCTTGCTCCCACAGGGTGCAGGTGTTAAGGTTTGCTGCCATGACTGAGTAAGTGACAGAGCTGGCTGGCACAAGCCAGTGGGCTGATGCTTTGGTGGTGCTGATGGCTGGTTACGGCCTCAGAGCCCATCAGCTTTCTTTTTAAACAGAGGTTTCTTTCCACTCCTGTTTGCAGAGAAAGCATGTGTGGTGAGAGGGGAAACCGGAAAGTTTGAGAGCAATGAAAAGGATCTTCTGAACAGATTTGCATGGGATCTGATGATTTTCAATGCACTGAATGAATTCTGAGGAGAAATAATGGCCTACCATTATGTTTTTTGACAGATATGTGTCAAGAATAGTTGACGTGTATTTGCTGGTGGTCTAGATGATTGCCTGAGGTTTCCTCCAACTGTGCTGCACTGGTAATGCCACTTGCGTTAAAATACGAGTCAGAATACAAGGTTGCTGCCTTAAAATGAAAGGAAGGCTGCGTGTCTTTCTTTGTCCTGTCTGCCAGCAGGAGCCGTTCTCCACGTCCGTAACCAGCAGCTGTCGGGCAGACACCTACACTACAACTTACTACCGCGGCGCAGCGTGTGTCCTGCACATTAAATAAACCCTGCCCATTGTGGGGCAGGAGGCCCTGGTTTATTTTTTGGTCTCATAAAAATGCAGGCACTGCCATGCAAAGGCTGGATTCAGCACAAGACGGATCGGCAGCTGCTTGCTGTTGCTGTTCTAGTTTAATTATAAGACTGAAAACGTGTACTTTGGTCCTTGTTCACTATGTGCAGTGTTATGGAAATCCTGTTTTTATTGTAATCTTCCTTTTTCACTTCCTCTGGACCTTTTCACAAGACATGATTTAGGACAGATGCTATTCTATCAGGTCTTATCGCAAATACAGATTTTATTTTATTGTTTGAGCTGCTTAGCCTCACTCTCCAGCTCTGGCTTTCAAGTCTGGCTGAAGTAAGCATTGTCTAGGGACGTGGCCCGGAGAGAGCATCCAGAGAAGGGAGACTGAGCCTTCAAGCACATGAAGCAGACGCATGGACCACTGGTGTTTCGCTGGGTAATGCACTGGCTTACAGTGCAGCCAGAGCTGCAGTAGCCACATGGGTTGGGCACCTGAGCTTGCTTTCAGCTGGCTGGGTCCCAGGATCAGTATAGATGAAGAAATGCCAGCACGTGCTTTAGTGTCCCCTTGCAACCCAAACAGATGGTCCCGGTCCCCCGGGGCCTGTTCATCCAGCACTGATGTTCCTGTCGCCGTATCTTTGCCACCCGCACCTGTGGCAGCTGCATTCGGCTGACAACTTCTGGTGCTGCAGCCGCCAGCTGAAGCCGCGGAGCAAATGGACCCTAACCAGGCACACGGCTGCAGAGGGACCTGTGCTGCCTGCCCTGGGGGGTCCGTCGCGCCCTGGCGGTGCTAGCTCGCCTTCTCACAATCGCAGGAGAAGACCATGCACACCTCAGCAGAGAGCTAAATCACGCCTGCGTTGGTGTGATCTTGCCCTACGCCTTCCCCAGGATGCTGAAGGCAATCTGAGGAAGGTGCAGCCGGGAACCGAGTCCAGCAGCGCAGCCCGGAGCATCTATTCAGATGGCTCTTCTCTATGTGGGGGCCGTGTAATTATGGGAGTTTCGTGGTTCCTCAGGCTGTTTGGAGATGAATTGCTAGCATGAACTCTGAAAGAGGGCACACCGATCCCACTGAGTTCACTACTGGGTATGCAGTCTGTGGCTTAGGCTTTTGGTCCTATCATTCAGCCAAACCCCAACCCTCCTGAAGTTAACCGTATAAAACTCCAGATGATTTCAGTGAAAACAGGAGTTTCCCGACCAACTTTAAGTGGTATTTATTTGGGTGACAGTGGAGGTAGGGACCTATAAGTATCACTAGTCCAGCTGCACAAGTCCTTAAAAAATGAGAATAGTGGGAGGGTTGCATCATCTTTCAGCAAGGATTTCAGACGTTTCTAATAGCCTCGGGATGGTTGCAGCCTCTGAAGTGGCAGTGCAAGTGGGAGCGTGCCACACCACCATCACTTCATCCTGTCAAAACTTTAGCCCTAGAAGCTGTTGGATTATCAGGGTTATTCCAGGTTTATGCTTCACTTTCCTCCAGCTAGATCTGTTCCTTTTTTTGTGCAGCAGACCTGCTCTGAAATGTTCCCTCTTCTCAAGTGCCAGCTTAGTTTCTCACGGGCACCTTGTTTTAGCACGTTTCGTATCTGCTGTATACTCTGTTCTACTCTTGCAAAGAAGTGGGTGCTCTCCAGGTCTCTCCGTGCCTTTATTCTCTTGGTTTTTCTCTCAGCTGCCTTCTCTCTCCTGGTGAGGTTTCCACAAGGGTTTTTCAATTACCTGACTATTTCGAAGTGGCCAGAAGTGCCATGTTCTTTGACTGGAAATCAGAATAGCTGGGCTCCATTCACCTCACCTCCAGCTGAGCTGCTGGGAGGTCCTGGGCATGCAACTGCACTTCTCACTGCAGTTGTCTGCCTTCTCCTTGCTTCCTGACACCCCTCCACTAGTACTGTCCTGGTTGGTTATGAGGAGAGCAGAGGTTTATATGCACACGTTTCTTGAGAGCTGTCGAGCTCCTACTCTTACCTGCAACATTTCCTTAGGTGGCACGATTGTACCCGTGGCGGGTAACTCCCACAGGTTCAAAGCTGTGCAAAACCGAACGTGCATCTCTTCTTTTTTTTTTCTTTTTCTTTTTAATCTTTTTTTTTTTTCATTTTTTTTTTAATGGTTGAATGTTTTGCTGTGTGTGGGTAGGCGTTTCTGTGGTTCCCAGAGGAGGGAGGGTGAGGAGTGGGTGACAGGGGAAATGGGTGGTGAGGACTCGGGGTGTGTGGTCATGCAGGTGTTTAGGCAGCACCCAGGGGGAAGTCAAGTGAGCGGTCAAGTCAGGTGCACACGACTATATGTGGCAAATATTTGCTGTGTATTGATTTATGCATGGTGTTCCTGCGTGGAAAAACTGCTCTTTGCGTTTTAGGTCTGTCTTTCAGGTCATTTTGCGTACCAGTTTTAAAGCTAGAATGAAAACATGGATGGATTTTAAAACCGCTATCCAAGTTTCGTTCTCAGAGCAGAGTGCCACGCAGTTTCGCAGTCTGGTTTTCTTTGCCTCAAACTGAGGGTAAAACAAAGGGCATCCTTTGGGTCACAGCTTTTATTTTATATTAATAGTAACTAGTTTTAGCCATATACAGAGAAAGATCATCAAATTCTGGGACAGAGGTGTTTCTTTCAGACTTGACTACTGACTTTTGGACGCATCCAGTTATTTCATGTGATTATCGAATTGATTTAGTTTTGAAGGACCTGCTGTTTAGAAAGTGAGTGCTCAGCCCTTTCTGGAAATCAGTGCTTTGCAAAGGATCTGAAGCTAGACATCCACAAATGAAAGCCTCAGAAGTCACTAGTCACTTTGTGGGAAGCGTTTTCTCTGAACTCAGATTCTTACCTTACCTCCCCTGTGCCCTACCCCAGTACCCAAAGCAGCAAAATGCAGTCCAAATTTCCAGAGAATCATTCGGCTCTTCTCTTCTGAGATCTGTTGTTGGGATGCCTCTTGTAAAACCCCATGTGCTGTAGAAAATGTGAAAAGTAAACAGTAGAGGAAGTAAGTTCACTAACAAGACTTAGTGGGAGCTTCTAAGAATACAATCTCTTACTAATAAGGAAACTGTTTTGAAGTTTGAAAAGATGTATTTTGGTTACAATGCATTATTTAGATGATTGATTCTGATAATGTTGCGTGCTCTCAAACATGACACGTGGCCTCTATTTCCAAAGCTGTATTAATCTGTTACAAAAACACAGTAGCGCTGAGTTGGGAAAATAAAACCTGCAATTCAATTCATATTTAAAAATAAATAACAACCCAACCAGCCTGGCCTTTGCTAGGACTTTTCTACTGAGTGATGTGTGGACGGCTGCCTTTCTTCTTGAAGGCTGTTGGTTTCCAGAATCCACTTCAGTTTCTCATCTCCCCTATTTCACGTTCTTTTACTTTATTGTGAACGCCCATCTGAGATGCCACTTATCTGGGGCCAGACTCCATCTGGATTTTACTGAGCACTGGGTACTCAGTTCCTTTAGTGGGCTCTCCAAAACCCCCCGTTGCATGCAGTAGGACTCCAGCAGGACACTGAAGACCCACATCTGGAAACTGAGCAGGTGCATGGGGTGTTACTGAAACCTAGAGTGCGCTAATTGCAGGTTTTGTGGTATTGTATTAAAATGTTATATGAAGTAATATGGACTGTTTCTGGTTTTCTAGGGCTGCCTCTGTGTGTGACATTAGGTTGCATAGTAATTACTTTTGAGTCCATTTAATGCATCGTCAGTGCATGTTTCCACTGGTCATGAATTTAGGTAGCTCTTTCCTTGTTCCTATTCATGAACCAATCTCAGTTTCTTCGACTGCATGCAGAATGCTGACATATTGGGTAACCAGTCTGTGTGGATCTATTTCCCATTGCAGGATTGTCTTTAAGCTATTTGTGGTAACTTCTTCCTGTTCTTCATTTGCCAAGCTTTTATCTAAAATATGCTCCTTAACTGGCTGAAGCCTTTTAAATATGAGAAAAACTGAAATCGTTTTTCAGTTAGAAATTTTGGAGCATGTATTGATTTGTGTTCACTGCTTGCAGATCTACTCACAAGTCTCTGTTGACCTTGCGAATGTAAGTGATCATACAAGGATAACAAATTGATATTCCAGCAGTATGTAACTGCTAAAAGTGCACGTAAGTGTCCCCACGCATGAGTTGGCATCTGTTTCTACTATACGCTTTACCAGCACCTGTAAAAAACCCTACTTTTCTCAATGAGCTTACTGGTCCTGTGCTACGATCAACAAATTTTTACTGGATGTATCATGGCAGCATCTTTGTGCAGCTGTCCATATTAGTGCATCTGGTGCTGAGATGAAGGCTGCGTAAATTTTTTGCCCAATTAAGTAAGTATCGATTTTGGGTACAATTCTCCTTTGTGTTGAGATGAAATGCTTTATTTCTGAAAAATGTTGATTCATTTAAGCCAAAATAGAGACCAAGAGATGCATCTGACCAGGTCTGACTTATGTCAAGAAGCAGAGGCACTTGATCTTCGATTGCGTACATCTCAGGAAAGAGCACTAACCTCCAGATTGTTTTTTTTTATTTGTAGTTGTTTTCATGAAAAACCTCAAAGGTCTCGATTTCATTCCAAGGCAGTACAAAAATATCTCTGAAATCATGAAAAGCTTTGTGGGATGGGCAGATACATGTTCCCACCCAGATCTGCGGATAGTTTTTCTAGTAACGCTTTGCTACATTTTCATGACAATGAAAGGAGAAGCTAGATTAAAAACAAACAAACAAACAAACCTCACGTTTCATAGCTGGAATCATCTCAGATTTATTAAAGAAAGACATCCAAATTACTTACCAAGGTCTGTGGCAGGCGTCATGTCAGAGCTGCACCACTTCCGTGTCACACAGCAAAGCACTTCGTAGTCATCAAGCTCTTCTAACGAGGATAGAACAGGCAGTTTGTTACATTACTCAAGTCTAGCAAGTTAATTACTTGAAATCACAGTAATTTTGGTACCAGCCTAAGCAGTATTAGTGCTCACAAACAAATAATGAACATTAACCTGGAATAGTCAAAATTCCAGAAGTTTGTTCAACTTACTTCTGTTGTCTTTCCTTTGTAAGAAATAACTGAAAATAATATTTACATTGCAATGAAAATGGCAAATAGAGCTGCAGTTTGCAAAAGTAAAATAAGCACCTTCATAGGGTATGGTTTTTTGGATGAAAGCCTAAAATAATCCAGAGAGTTTTGCAAATTCATTTGTGTGGGTTTTTTTTATTGTTATTATTTTTTCCAGGGGCTAGTATGAAAGGTTTAGATAGCGGAAGGAGATCCTGGTAGATTTTCCAGGTCATTGTTCCAATTTGATCTGATATTTTGAAGCATTAAAAACAAATGAAACCAGCAGCACTAACTTAAAATAACTGAAATTCTTGTAGATTGATTATATCCCAAAGAGATTGTTCTGCTTTGGATGGGGATTGAGGCTGAGGGAAATAATAAATGAGTCTGACTTACTAAGAAAGCGCTCTTTAAAGGAAGATGTGATTTTTTTCAGTGATAAAGATCACAGGTTATTTGGAATGCAAGTCACAGATTTCTTTTTTTTTTGCGATTAAAAAGTAAGCCACTTGTTATATACTGATAAAAGTAGACTGACGGTAAAGGATTGTTGAGAGGAGACAATTGAGACAGTTTTTGAAGGTCACTGCCAGCAAGGTTAAAATGTGAACTGCCGGTGTTGTGATTCTCAGACACAAGGAGGTCTGAGAACTCAGCTGACGTTCTGCATGCATCTGTAAGCCTGAAAAAGGAGTTTGGCAGTTAGGTGTGGGGAGTAAAGTTTCTCACGTGGAGGAAGAAAACCAAAATCTTTTAGAAGAGGCAGTCGGGGGGGAATGCATGCAGTGAAGGGAGGGCAGCGCAAAAAGCTGGCGTGCGTCTCTGGTACTCCCCTGTGACCCCGGCACATGTCCCAGCATCTCCCCGCCTGCCGGAAAGCCTCAGCGTCGAGATGCTTTTGCCTCCGCTGGCCCCATGGTGCCAGCCCCCGCCTGCCCACAGGGGGCTCGCTCTGTTGGCCCTGGGGAGCCTGGGGACCTTGCAAGGCAAGGGAAGAGCTGTAATGAATGTGGTTGTGCTGCAGTTACACCAGAGACCTCTTCCATCACTCAGTTTGCATGTTTTTCCTTTATGACCAGACAGTGTTCAGGACTTCAGGCTTTGCCCATTTCTCTCTGTTTTTGATGAACTGCGTTAGCAGGTGTAGCTGTCTTCTCTTTGAAGCCTTGCAGCAGGTCTGCGCGGATGTAACCGCTCACCCTGGAAATCCTTGTGTCCTCGGAGACCATCACTCTTTTTGGCTAGACCACTCTCTTTAATTACACTAAAAGTCACTTTCCACAGATTTGTGAAACGTCCCGGTGTTACTCCAGGAACAATCTCCTGTGCCTGATTACCTAGAAAACAACTCTTAGCTTCAATGAAGCGTCCAAGTCTCTTGTCTAGCAATCAGAGTGGTCTCGGGACCGTGGATGCAAATCCTTTGTTCGTGAAGGAGCCGCTTGGGTCAGTCACGGCACTGGTCCGTGGGCCAGCTCGTTCCCTTCCCCAGGAGAAGGGAACGCAGAGCCAAACTCCTATAGCTTAGCTTTAAACTCTGTGAAATCGGAAGGGGGTTTACTGTATAACACCGCATGGAAGTTGTTACCACCTTATTTTACTTGTTAAAAAGTAGGCCCAAAGATGTATATTTGCTGACTCGTTTTTTTTCCATTGGCAGAGTTGAAATTGCTTTACCTTACAGGGATGTAAGTATCATTAAAGATCTTTTAGTTAATGCAGTTCAAGATTTGTTTCCATATATGTTGTTTTATCACTTTGTGATGTCTTCTGCCTCTAAAATCAACACGTTTGCGGGTTTTGTGAACGCTATTTCAAAAGCTTCAAAGGCTAAGTGCAAAAGAGAAGAGAGATAGAAATCTTGAAAAATCAGGAAATACAAAAGGAAAGTTTCTAACAGTCTTTTGACTCAGTCACATTACACATCCTGGGTGCTTTATGGTATTGATTTATTAGATTTATGACAAGCAGTAATATATTAAGCTAAACATTTTACAAGAGAGACGACAGAATATGAGACATTGCAACACAGCCAAGGTATCAGTGCTGTTGGAAGTCTAAATCTTATTTTAACTGTGCACTTTAAAATATTGTACCCTGTTTTCTTTGTTTTAAGCAAACGTTTCTATCATTGGCATTTAGAAAGAGAAGTCCAGTACCAGTTTTCTGATGAGCTGCTTCAGTCCTTGCTCCATATTTGTTCAGCTTGTTCTTCTAAGAGGAATTACAGCTGTTAAAAATATGGAGCTTTCCCTGTTCCCCCATCCCATTTGCTGCCAGACTTGACACCGGTTGGACAACCGATATCTCCTCCATCGTATTCGAAATGCAAGACCTCTGCATTTCCCAGAGATTGCTGGATAGGAATGGAATGACTTCATAGAGCTTTGTTAAATTATTATTTATGTATAGAGTTTAACTCTGTCAATGAACTAATACAAGGGGGCTTTTAAATTCCTTTTCTGTGAGCATTCCTGCACCCAAGGTTTCTTAGCATTCTCTGTTTCACTCAAACGTTTGTGAAACTGGCTAATTTTGCTTTTCAGGCACATTTGCATTTGACTTTGCTTGTGTCTTGACATAAACTGGTTGCAGCTCAACAAAGCAGACCTGGACTTTGAATGGTGCACAGTGTCATACCATTATACAACAACCCAAGCAGTCAGAAATTGCGTCAGATATCCAAAAACATCTTAAAAAGTGTGAAGGTGTGTGGTTTTTTTGTTTTGTTTTGGTGAGTTTTTTTGCTTGCTTGTTTTTAAGAAAAGTGTTAAGTGCAGAGTTTCATTTGTTTTCTGGTTTCTCTGCCTTCAAGCTGTCTTTTTTTCTGAAATCACAGGGGCTAGAAACTTACTTTAATTACTGTGATAAAAACTTAGATTTAATCCCATAATCAAGAAGCTGAGACTTCAAGAAAAATGCACAAGGCTCAAGTTATGACAGCAGGTAACACACAAATGCATTAAAACATTGCACTTCTAACTTCAGAAAACCTCCAGAAAAGGAGAATCGATCAGGTTGTTTTCAGGACGTTGCGATATTTTTGTGTGTAAGCTAGGGACCAAAGAGAAATACTTCTGTTTTTCTTGCTCTGAGGGGAGTGAAAACCTACGCATGTAAGTTCAAAGCTTGCCTCGGGGCGGCTCTGCCTGATCCGCCTGACTCTCGCCTGTAGTTGGTAGCGCTCGAGCTGGGGCTCCAGCGTCAGCCTTCCTCGGTCTCTCCCGGTACGGCGTTTTCAGGCGCGCGCTGCGCAGCGACAGAGCGATCGCCCTGAGCCATGGATCAGTGGTTAAGGTTTCCTATTCCGTATACCTGCGTTTAGAGGGAAGTGCCGTTCCTCCAGCCTGAAGCGCCGGCTGCATTACGGTTGCAGCTCTGCCTCTGTCGCTCGTTTCTTTTTTTCCCCTTTTCTTGCTTTACTCTTTTCCTGCCGTCTTTGGAGAGCGAGGTCCCTTCCTCCGCGGTCCCAGCTCCCAGTCAGAGGGACACCGAGCGCTTCCTCCTCCTAGCAGCATATTCCCCCGCGATGAAATTGGATAAGGAGTGGCTCAGGCGAGTGTCCAAAGTGTCGGAGACGGTGCCGCCGCTGCTGATTTTCACCCAGGGACACAGGCACCTGAGCATGGCTCTGCGGATGTAGTTGTCGAAGCAGTAGTAGATGAAAGGGTTGGCACAGCTGTTGGCGAAGGCAAAAGGGCTGCTCACCTTCATGCCCACCTGGGCGACCATGTCAGGAAAACAGTCGGGCGGCTTCCGCAGTCCCAACAGGATGGCCATAAGCTTGAAAAGGTTGAAGGGGACCCAGGAGATGACAAAAGCAGCCACCACAATGAAGACGATCTTGATGGATTTTCTCAGTTTCTTATCATGTTTCCCAGACCTCTGGTAATGCATGCAGAGTCTCCTGGTGATGGAGCAGTAGAAGGTCAGGATGCTCAGCAGCGGGAAGAAGAAGGCCAGGATTAACATCATCAGCGACACAATCTGTTTGGATTCTGTCACGGCTTTGTCTGTGCAGTACGTCTTGCCGTAGTGCTCCTTCAGTTCCCTGGACAAAAGGGTTGGTATCCCTAAGCAGCAGGATAATAGCCAGACGCAGATGCAGAGTCCGCTGCAATAGGACCTGGTTCTGACCCTTCGAGCGACAGAGGGGTACATGATGGCAAGGTACCGGTCCGCACTCATACAAGTGAGGAGAAGGATGCTGCAGTACATGTTGACTGAGATGATAAAAGAACTAGCTTTACAGAGGAAAGATCCTACCCTCCAGCTCCCGTCCGATGCCTCCTTGTCCACCCAGAACGGCAGTGTGATGAGGAAGATGAAGTCAGAAGCAGCAAGGTTGATGATGAAGACGTCAATCAGCCTCTGGACCCGTCGCTTGAAGACCAAGGCTGCTATCAGGATGGAGTTGCCGATGATGCCCACCAGGAACACAGCAGTGTACAGGATGGGGAGGAAGGTAGTCATATGTTGCAGGTGCTGGTACTGGCAGTTGTCCTCGTAGTAGTAGTCATCATAGTTGAAAGTGACCATAGTCACAGGCGAAAGCTGGTTGAGGTCCATTTCTGGCCAGTCTGTCCTCATCCCGGCGCTGAGGAAGGCTCTGAGTTCCCTCTACCCTTCCCCTCAAGGTCTTCTTTAAAAACACGTTAGCAATAAGGGGGGAGGAGTGGGGGAGGGAGGAGGAGAAAAGTGGTTTTGGGGGGGTAATTCTTACACTTTTAGCCAATCGTGTGGGAAACGGACAAGCGATGAGCGTCTCTGATTAGTCAAAACCCTGTCCTCAGAATAAGGAGCTGCTTCTTTTTTTAAAATCAGGTTTAGTTTTACTGATTTTATCTTTATCTTGTGTTTGCCTGTAGAAGCGAACCAGGTTCAGGTATTGCTTTTATTTTGGGGGAGGGATGGTTGTTTTCAAGATTCGGAACTTTTTAATCCTTTATTACTAATTTGCAGAGGTCAAAGATTGTACCAACTCAGAAAAGTCAGAGAGTGGTGACTTCAGGTGCCATGTTCTTTATCTTTACTCATTTTTTTTTTTTTTGTGTAAGCTGCTTTTTGGGGCAAGCTAAGCTTTTCTGAGGCTCGGAGGCTTTTATACTTTCTTTGTTCGTTTATGATTGCTGTTTTCCGTTGAGAGCAATTCTCTCATATGGATGTGCTTAGGCAAAAAGCATTTAAAACCGCGGTCTCCAGTCTGCCCCATAGCTGTTCGGTGTCGGTCCCAGGCTCCCCCCTGCTCTGCCAGTGCCCCCCACAGCCCCCCAGTCCCCCCACCCCGGGCATCCCCACACCCGGCTTTACCAGCGTGTGTGAGACTTAGAGGACAGGTCACCAGCATGCCATGTCTTCGTCTGCAATTTGAACCCTAACTCGATGTTCCCATCCCCGCACTGGCTTCCTTGTAGGCCGCGCTCCTGGTCTGCACAAGGGTGGCGTGGTCCTTCTCCTGACCGCGAAGCCTCCACGCCTTTGAGCCATTCTTAGGTTTGCTGCCCACTTCTCCTGAAGAGCCCCGATTTCCTCCATCTTTCACTCGCAGTATCGCACACGGCTCCAGCTGCAGCTTAACCGTACAGTCAGCTCTCTTGGCGCTGCATAAATCAAATGAAAATTCTCACTTTTTGAAGTACTGCTTTTATTATGTCTTTGTCAGTGCATACTAATTTGAAACAACTTCTGCTACTGGTCTGCATCATCCTTCCTCCCTTCTGCAGATCAATTCATCGTCTCCTTCCCCTCCCACCTGCGTGCTCACAGACCCGGCGTGTCTCGGGGACTCTCAGAGCTGTGAGCACGTTGCTTCCTGGAGAGCTCTCCGGTCCCAGACAGGTAGGTCAGGTCCACCCACGTCTGTCTCCACAGGCGGAGAGCAACTCCGCATCGCACGGGCAGCAAATTAGTCCCATCCAGTGCGCTGTGGATGCCCTCGGGCTCGCTCTGCCGGTGCTGAGGTTACGTGCTCTGGTGTGGTGGGTACTTGGTAGACTTCCAGGTGCCTGGACGAGCAGCCAGCTGCTGTTAGACAACTGGCTGCCGGATCGAGGGTTATTTAGATGGGCACTCTCTTGTGTAGATATTCTGATGATTAATAAGGAGCACTAGTGGACTCTAGCTGATGGTTCTTCACGCAATGAGTAAGGATTTAATGATCTCAGTGAGATCACCCATTGCAAGCCTCCTTGAAAAAAGATCAAGGTGTATAAAAAGACACCGGTTTACATTACCCATTTGTATGCCACATAAGTATAAACCTGCACAGGCTAGCAATCATCTTCTAGCCATCTTTGCCAAGCATCTGAAGATAACTAAAGATAAATCTACTTTTCAACTAGGAGTTGTATAAAAATGCCCAAGTGTCTTACGGTTTACAGAAATGATTTTTGATGAGTTTGGTGCAGAGGTGATTTTGGAGTCATCTTAGTTTTTCTGCTTCAGTTTTTTTTCTTCCAAGAAGCAGTGAGAAGTGGTACAGTGCAGTCATTCTCTTTCCATTAGTACTGGAGTAGAAGATAAGCTGAATTTTTCCTCTCTTGCAGACATGAGCGTATGCGTTATTCTACTCTGCACTTAGATCCTAACACCTTACATGCAGTCAACAAGCTTTATAAATGAGGGACAACCTTCTCTCCCTCCATCTCATATCACTAGATACTCCTTGAAATTTACCCCCTCCCTCTTTTCATCCCAGAGTACACAAAAAAAGTAAACCACTTTTAAAGAAGCATAATGGAACCACAGAGATAAGCATATACTCTTGTGCATGTGGTTCCTCGCTTTGTTGCCTCCGTGCAATTTAACAGCCTTATGTAGCAAAACAAAAAATTGGATAGTAAACCTTTTCCATCAGGGATCAGCTCTGTTCTCTGGGGCGTGCTCTGTACTTTGTGAATGTTTTAGGGAGAGATGGAGGTGTTGCTGTGAGTTTCCATATTACAGATGTGACACTTCCTCATCTGGACAGAGGATTTGCAAAGATACTATGGCACATTGTCATAAATGGTGAAGCTGTCTGTAATTGTGCGAGTGAAGCAGCAGCAGGTGTGTTTGCAGGTGGTCTACAAGCCTTGTTTTTTTTTAATGTGGTGTTGATTTGCTTAGGGCTTATCTTCACGCAGGGTCTGCCTCTTCCAGAGCTCATTTCCCTGAAGGAGAGCTCTCAAACATACTCAGCACACAGAAATGCCCCTCGTGACGCTGCTGTGCAGATACTCCAGGAAGCCCAGCACGTGATGTGCCAAGATCCCAGAGATGCCGTGGGAGATGTTGTCACCAGGAGGACAGCCTCCACCCTCTCCTCACCCCCCTCCTAGATGTCTACAGCACTTTCCTCCTCCTCCCAGACCTCCTCAGGTGGGTGTCAGTCCTTTTCCCAGACAAAACGCTCTGCTGAAGCAACAGCCACTGGCTTGGCTTCGGTGTATTTTCTTCTGTTCAGGGCACCCGTCTTCTCCAGCCCTTGCCACAGCGCCACTGAGGCAATGTGAAACATGCAGCCACCAGGTGCTGAGTTGTTTTGAACCTGAGAGTGAACCTGAAGCTTTTGTGACCACAGGCTCGCAACAGAGGCTGTTGTCGTGGCCGTGCATGTGGCCAGTCCCACTTCGGCACGTCTGCTTCTCTGATGGCCCTGCTTTTCTAAAATGCGCTTGTGAAGTGTGTCGTGTCAGTGTGTGCACCATTCCTTACATCTTCCTAATGGGAAATACTGCGGTCATTGAACTGGAGGCAACTGCTAGGTACAGTAGATACAGACTAAAACACGATCATACTGTTGTAAAGCCTCAGCAGTTTTTCCAACAGCAGCAAGGGAAAACATTTCAAATTATTGTTCTCAGTTGGGTAAAGCTTGTGACACATGTTACAGTAGCCTTGTAATGTTATGGCAAAATGAGTAAAAGAGATGTGCAGCAGAACTATCTGCACAGGAAGTATGTGGGGTTGTTGATTTAATTTGTTTCACTGCCACCCCTTACAAATTTCTGCAATTGAAGCATTTCTGTTAGCAAAGTGGGTGTTTTTTTTTTCAATTTTTTTTACATTATGGGTTTTACTGCTAGGTTTAACATGTACATGCGCTTTTATATAAGCACGGGCATTTAGATAAAATAAGATATGCATCAGTAAATTATTAATGATGATAAATGCTGAGGAGGAACAGAGCTTCATTTGGCCATAAAAGAAAGTGTAGTAGTTTCTAAATGATTGTGCTTCAAAAACTTTCTGTAAGGAATAGAGATTTGTAGACCAAATAAAAAAAGATTGGCTGAAACTGCCCTACTACGCTACATGTAGTAGTACATGTGGGGTGAAGGCAAGCTCAGAGGAAACCAGACGAATGCCAACTAACAGAAGTTTCATCCCAAAATAAAGAGGA
Source organism: Anseranas semipalmata (assembly GCA_013399115.1). Lineage (NCBI taxonomy): Eukaryota > Metazoa > Chordata > Aves > Anseriformes > Anseranatidae > Anseranas > Anseranas semipalmata. Next base: position 847,850 of record VXAA01001032.1, read on the forward strand.
GAGGCTAGAACTGATTCAACTAAAATTGTGGGTGCCGAGACAGTGCACCAGGCTGGGCTGAAGTAGTTTCCTAAGAGGAGCAAATGGTCTCCAACGTGGAATGAGGGAAGAAAATATTTTTGGTGCAATTAGTAAATATAAATATTTTTGAAATAGTGTTTATTTCCTCTTTTTCTCATGCTTTTTAATTTCTATTTTTGTGTTTGTTTTATAATGTACATAATACATTAGTACAGTAGTAAGTGTATATAATTTATAAATAAATATACATAGAATGAGGTGCATGCTCAAAATTCTTTTACTGATTGGGGTGCATGATCAAAAAAGTTTGGAGACCACTGACCTGGAGGATGAGTGGGTATCATTAAAGCAAACCTGTGCTATTTATTGTATTTGGAAGAAATACATTTGGAAAGTCTTCTCTCTGAAAATTCTAGCTAGGGAAGGATTTGCTTAGCCTATGGTCTTCTGTGCCACAGATATGAAAATCCAGAAGGGAAAAATAAAACCAGGGAGACTCTATAAAAAGGTTGGAGGGGAATCCATGTGGTTTCTGCTGCACTGTCTTTGTGAAATGCTCATAGATTGTGCATAAAACACCCAAACTAAAACCACCATTTTTATTACAGAGAGACTATTTGCTGGGAGAAGCAATATCTTGTAGAAAATTAGCTAGTATTATTGGAAGAAATGGGCAGTGTTTCAAGCACCTTCTTCAGGTCTGAATCCGTAACTCAAGAAGTGAATGTGGTATTTGAACAAGTTTTTTTTTTCATTTCTCATCCTGTATCAACTTCATTTAATACAGACAATGCCTCCTCCTCTGAGTGTTTACTTATTTCTTTAGTCTGTAAGAGCTAAAACAACACAAATTTTGAGTGAAGATTTTCTTTTACAACACAAAGGACTTGTTTGCTTGTTTGCAACACTGCTGTTAAACTCTGTCAGTGCTGAAGCACTTCTGCTGGAGGTACGAGGCACAATCCAGGGCTGCTATCTAGGAAACTACAGATCAGCACAAAGCAGGAACAGCTTTTAATCTATAGCCATCAGCATTATTCTCTTTGTGCTTTCATGTGTGAACTACCACAGTTTCTAAAGCAAACTTTTACTTTGAAAATCTTCTGGAATAATCCTGTTGTGTAGCTGCACCGATCTAACAGAGGTTCTGTTGAAGCAGATTGAGGAGGTGTGAAAAGAATATGGCCAAAGATTAGTGTTAGCAATGAATGACTGCATATTTGTTTGTAACTTTTTTATTGGGTTAGCCATATTATATAGAGCAATATTCTTCCAGAAAAAAAAAAATCCAGGTGAGATCTGTTGAGAGTGTTTTAAATTAAATTAAATGAAAATGCATCTCTCTTTCCTATGGCTGTTTTTGAGCAGCTGCACACATCATTGATCAGGTCAGATGATGAATAAGAAGAGGCCAATGCATTCTAATTCAATAATGTAAGTAGCAATGGCTGCAGAATTTTCCAGAATTGATTCTCATTTTTACAAGATTAGATCTTTTAGGGAAAACAAACAAACAAACAAACAAAACCTATAGGCTTGCCAGTGTTAGATAATTCACTATGATTTATAGTAAGCATTTCCAATTCTTGTTATTCCATGGCTTACAATACAGAGTTGGGTATTTTTCAAATTCTGATAGTTTTGCCAGGTATACTTAAAAAAACTATTACCAATTTTTTTGTTCCCTATTGTCGTTACTTGTATTTTGTGATCTTGGAACACCTTAGCTCTCTCTTCAATAAAATACACTGGCTGACATTCTCTGATATGTTTCCCTGAAGAGGTGAAGAGGTTTCCCTGAAGAGGTTTCTTCATTGCACAGTGATTTTCGTGCCCCTTTTCAGGTCCCTCTCTACTTTGCCAACATGTCAAAACTAGACACACTATGTGAGCAGCCAGTGGCAACTCTGGATATAACTTCTGTCCTCCTTGTGATTTCTCTGTTTACGTACCTGAGGCTGCAGGAACATGGGTTTTTTTGGCCACAGCCACATCTTGGCAGCTGGTAATCCACCATGACCCATTTGTCCTTTGCATTTTCTGTTTCCCAGGATAAAGTCTTCTGCCATGTGAGTATAGCCTCCACTCTGTGCTCTTAAATGAATGAGCTCATTGATGACCTTATTGACACGCATGTTTGTTTGCCCCCAGCTTCCAAACGACCAGGTCACCCTGTACCAGTACCCTATCCATTTAATTATTTACCCTTCCCTCAGGCCTCTGTGAAGTTTATCAGTTATGATGCTCTGCTTTCTTCCAGGCCATCAATAAAACTGTTAAAAATTTTAAAGTCCACCATAAACCCAGTCAGACCCCAGAATACTACCTAGCTTACAGTTAGGAGGTGCTGGTGAACCAGCTCCATGTTTTGGAAGAGTGTGCCATTCTGGGGGGGGGGTCTTAATTAAAAATACCCATCCCTGATGTCACCTTCCCCATCCTAGCCTGTTATCCCACTGAAAAAAAAAAAATGCTTCCTGGCTGCCTAGGAAGAGGAGCTGGAAGGGGTCATTCCCCAGAAGTCCCCAGAGACACAAAAACCTTGGATGTGACTCTGTTTTCTGGGTGTTTTGTTTGCTGGTTTGGAGGGTGGTAAAACCAATACAGGGTGTGGAAGTCTTTCAGTGGGTGGCTGTTAACCACCGTTAGGAGTCCTCGTTTAGCTTCCGTGGCTGTGGGGACCAGGGGTGGGGGGGAAACATCCAAATGGGGGCATGGAGTCAGTGTCACCAATTTTTGCATTTTTTACTAAATTGTTACTTTTTTAATTTGGTGTTTTCCAAGTCATGCAGTCAGGATATCATGTCAAAATTCGTACAAGCAATAGAGCAAAAAAGGAAGAAACGCGAGCCTTTATGGCCACAGAGCCAAAGAATTGAAATTGCAGAAGGGAGAAGGCCGCTGCTCAGTGTTTGTAAGGTTTTTTTTTTTTGCATTTTTGTAGGCTCTCATGGCTGTTACATCCAGTAGAGGACGTTTGGCCTGGAAGTGTCGGCGGTGCCAGGACCCAGACGACGCCCGTGGCTGAGGGGACAAAGCGAGGTGGGTTTCTCTGGGGACGCCAGCAGGCATAGGGAAGGGCCGGGAGACTACAGCTCCCAGCAGGCATCGCGGCGGGGGGCGGGGCGGGGCGAGGCGGAGATCTACAACTCCCACGGTGCCGCGCGGCCGGCGTGTCGTTCGGCGCTCCGGAAGAGGGCGGGGGAACTACATCCCCCAGGGTGCCGCGCGGCGGAGAGGGGGGCGAGGCCGTGCCCTGGCCCTGGGGCACTGCGGGGCGGAAGCGGCGGCGGGGCCGGGCATGGGGGCGCGAGGCG
>VXAA01001032.1:859377-904570 GCA_013399115.1 Anseranas semipalmata
GGTGAGGGAGTGTTCTAGAGTGAATTTTGGTTGGGGAAAGAGAAGTGTCTGTATCTCTGTGTTCAGGGAAATGTCAGCAGAAACAAGTATGTTTGGTTAGATTTCTTATGAAATTCTTGGGCTCCTGCTAGCTTTGAATATTCCTTTAGTCATCACTGGGGGACACAACACCCCATAATTTCTGATTAGCTCACAACCTTTGCACTTCTAAATCACTGCATCTTTGGCTAGACTGGGTGGCATGTCTTATCTAGAAAACAATGTTCCAAGACTATATTGTTTAATTCTGAGGCCTTAACTCCCCTCATTTCCTTGCTCCATGCTTAATATAAGAAATACATTTTTGAAGAAATGAATACTGACAAAATGAATGACTCTGTGGTGTCAAGGGTTCTGTGAGTTACTGTTGATGAGAATGACACGGAAGGAGGCGTTCTATATATCTGCTGGTTTTTGTTTTGTTCGAATAGGTGTTACTATCCAGGCTGTGTTTGCTGGAGCAGCAAACAGGCCTAGTTACCAGTTTTCTAAAGATCAGGGATCTCTTTTAGTGTTGTTTCTTCAGTTTTTTTTATCTTGTGTGTGATAGGGATAAACCTATTTCTCCTTTATAATCATCATTGAAGTCTTTACAAAATAAAACAAGGTAGACTTGTCCATGATGCTGAAAACCAGGATCATCAAAAAAGCTGCAGTGTAAACTGGTCATTCAGGATAACCCTCTTCCTCCTGCTGTTTAGTAATTTTTCATCTTTCTACCTAAAAAGGCTTCTCTCCCTCTCCGTGATGTCTGAGCCAATTCTAACCAAATGAGAGGGGCTGTGGTACTTTTCACAGTATCTGAGAATAAATGAAAGTCCTTGCTGCAGATATGTACTAATTTGGTGTTTTTTTTCCAGAGTCATTAGTTCTGTTACCTCTGACTTAGGTAGATAAAGCCCAACTGCTCATTTTGTCTTTCTTTCTCATTTGTCAGAAATACTAGGGCAAGCAAGCCTCAGTTTGGGTCAAAAGGACTTGGAAGGTGCTTATTCAGCACTCTGTGGGAGAGGAAACGCTGCTGGCTATTTTATCTTGTAGAGTGTTCTTTTCTTTTTCTTTTTTTTTTCTTTCATAGGAGCTGGCAGAATTTAATCTGAGCAATGGGACTCCTGCACGCTTGCTCTCTCCTTCTTTAGTGTTAGACACCTGTTTCTCTAAAGCACAAATCTCCGTTTTTGAACGCTAACATTCTTGCTTCCAAAAGATGTATTGTTATAGATAGAAAGGGAAATGTTAGAGGTGTTCTTAGTCCTTTCTTGGCCATTTTAAGTATCAGTGAAAACAAGATTGCCTACTTTTCTCCATCTCTCAGATAAATGCTTCTGGTTTTCTGTGCCCTGAAATGAAGGGGGGGGGGGGAGAAGAAGCCTTGATTTGAAGCATTTATCTAAAATGTGTGTCGCCTGTCAAGTTTTTTCTCCGCTCTTGTGTAAGATTCCTTTATCAGAATGGGTTTCAGTGGGAGAAAGAGAAGCAGATTTCATACAGAGGGAGGGCTAGCCTTCTCCATTGTCTGGGATGATGGAGCTGCGTGTAGCTCTAGCTCTCTTGCTTTGTAGCTGTGTGCCTTGCTCAAGGTAGGGGGAGTGAGAAGAGTTCTTGGGCTGCCAGCTTGGGTCCACTAAGTGGTGGAGGAAGACAGAAAAAGAGTAGATACTGGGGCAGGACTGATTTTTATAATAGAGATAATTAAGCATGCTAATGGATACCAACTGAGATAGATCTTGAGCCAGTGTGTGCAGTACAGGCCTTTATGCTGTGATGCAACACACAGGCAGATCCTTGTGTCATGGCTAGTGGTTGGCTGCATTCAGAGGAGCTTGAGACCTGTGTGTGTGCTTGCATATCCACAGATGCAGACACCCTCATGCAAAAGAAAAAGTGAAGGATACTCCAACTCTGGGAGAAAGTGGTGAGATCAGAGGCAGATTTGTGTCCCTCAGTATCTTGAGGTCTGGCTGTGGGAGATATTTACTGATACTGGTTCAGCGTTGGAGATATGGATGAGACAGATACAGACAGTGAAATCAGAAGAATTTTTTTTTTAAAGAAAGAGTCCTTGTGTGTCTGCATATGTGTGCACAGTGGAAATGGCACCAATCTCACACTGTTATATTGGACAGTGAGCATGAAGAAATGTCTCATCAAAGGGAAAGGAGAAACAAAAAGGAGGAAGAATCCCTTCAGACCAAGAGTGAGAACTGAGGGCTCAACACCGTGTGGAAACAAGCACCAAGGACTCCAGTATAAGCTCTTCTTGTGGTACTGCATAGCCAGCATAGCAAAGGTCGGTGACTGCTCCTCCACCACCACTGCCTTGCCTGCCCTCCCACAGTGCCACACAGAGGTGACGTGAGTGGGTGAACTCCTCTTGTGCTTATGAGAAGTCCGTGAAGGCTCTGTCTCCTGAATCCACGGTGGGCAGATTGCATTTGTCCTTAAAACATGCCCCTAAGACTTTTCTGCTAGTGAGAAAACACTTTTTCTTTGCAGGCTTGGGCTTGTTTTCCTGCCAACACTGTAGAACCGCTAGGAAAGCAGGATTAGCAGAAAGCTGCACAGAGCAGTGAAGTGATTAGTCTAGGTAGCCTCTTATTTTTACCCTGAAGTGTCATTCCCCCCCCGCCCCGAAACAGCTCAGAGAAGGGGTTGGCTAATGAGGCTGCAGACAGGGTTTTTATTATTATGTGGCTGTGAAGACATCTCCCACTGCTGTTAGAGGAGTGAGTGCTGAAAACAGGAGAACAGTCAAGCCCGTTCCCTTATTTGAAACAATAAAAAAGCAGCAGAGAGCAGATGCAAAAAATTGCTTTGTGTAGAGAGGCCGGTTCTCTGCTTAAGAAAGGAATAATATCTTGTGGGTACGAGTGACGGGAGAGTCTCATGCTGGATGACTCGAGAGGCCCTTCTAATCCGTTGTCAGGTCAGAAACTATGCGTGGTAGTCTGGTTTTCCTTCAGGATCGTGTGCTGCTCAGGTGGTCATTTCCTCATAGAAGGTCTGTTGCAGTCTTTTTGCTACAGTGATAACCCTCACCTAAAAAGTGTAGTGTTTTGAGAGGTGTTCTTATTTTTTTTCTGTTCTTTGTCACTTATGGTTGGCACTAAGTCATGTACCACCTTGCCATCTCTCTCTTACTGTGCTGTGTTGGTTCTGTGATTCAAGGCAATGACTTCCAAAAAGCTATTTTCTGCTCGTTAACATTGCGTGCACTCAGCCAGCACCTGCTATTTAAAGAGAAAATCTGAAATGTCAGCAGCTTGTTGTCTTCATATCTCAGGCTGATTGCCCATCTCTGTATATTTCCTGATTGAGATTGTATATCTCAACAGATAGAGGATAATATCTTGAAGGTGCTTTTTTCATTTCCTCTGGAATAACTGGAGTTTTGTGCTATATAGCTCATTCATAGTCTGATTTCTGATAGGAAAGGATCAAAAGTTTGTGTGTTAACTACTAATTTCTGTTGTGGTAGAATGTTATGCTTGCCCTCCCTATGTTTTTAAACTACAACTTTCAAAATAGAGTGTGAAGTGAAACCTTTGTTCAAGTTCAGATATATGTCAGTTGAAAAATAGGCACTAACCAGCAGACTGTATAAGGGGATATGGCAATAACATCCATATGCAAAATTACACTTAACAAGCACCTGTCAGCTACTGATACATGCCACACCTTTGTACAAACCAATGACCTTTGGTAAAAAAACAATATGACAGCAATAATGTATTCTCCTCTTTATTTATCGATCAGGTTTAAGCAGTGAGTGTGAGTCTCTGTGCTCCTTGGTTTCTGTGAACAAAGCATGAAGTGTATGCTAATTGATTTTTGCAAAGGATCCAAGCATCTCTCTCAGCTTAGGTTTTCTGAGGTGAAGATTGAAAACTTTCTGGAAAACTAGACCCTCTCATTTAGACCCTCAGAATTAATCATTGCTTAATCAAAACCCTCCTTAAAAACAAACAAACAAAAAAGCTAGTGAATTTTTAATATATCTTCTTTTTCCAGCTCTCCCAGGCCTTTCACCTGCCTCTTTTTAAGTGTCTCTTACATTAAGTGGTTTTAGAATACTGTCTTTTTTTAGCTTGATGTTTGTGAAGAAGGTAGCCTCCTGTTGTATTTTGTATCCCTGTATCTGGAAATGGACCTAACCATTATATCATTAATTTGGGCTAGTTTTCAATATCAGACTTCCATATTTTTTTAAATTTGTAGTACTCATTAAAAATAGGAGTGATCCAAACATGCTTTTATAGCCTTTCAAAAAGTAATTAATGAAGGAGTGTTTCCAGAGGACTTTGTTAGCAAGGATTCCTTCTGTCCCATGTTTTGACATATATGTGCCTGGACCTTTGTTATTAGTTCTTTTTCCATTTAGCTTCCACAGCTGAATACATGTGAGTAGATTTTGCTGCACAATAGAAGAACATTAACATGAACTGTGGTTGAGGACCATTCCCTGTTGTAACTTCACCTTTACCATCCTCATGATACAAGGGTTAACTGCAGCGTCTCTGTTCTTAGAAAGATGGAAAAACCTTATGAAGAAGCAGCACATGGTCTCTTTGCAGAAGAACCATCCTCTGCTCACTGAGCACTTGGAGGAAACGAGGCAGTCCCTTGCCAGTGGAGGGAACACAGCTGCCTGCCAGTGCCCATCACGTCTGTGTACCTGTAAGCTCAGTGGTGGAGACTCATGTTAGCTGTAACTGTCAATGCCGGGTGTCCTTTGCACTGTGTCAGGTGAGTGTGATTAAAGCCTTTCCCAGCAGTGTAAACTGTGATGTGCTGTGAGTATACTGATCGGCTAAGCTACTGAATCAATACTGTACTGATGTATTGTTCTGTTTTTTTGTTTGATTGTTTTTGAGGCCAAGTACAGCTTGTACATTTAGTTAATATTATTCCTTGGGAGATTTCTCTGCATAGTCTGGTAGCAGACACTGGCAATACCTTTTTATGTGGGATGATTTCTGTGTAAATTCACTGAGGAACTTCTCATTATCAGAGGATTTGGCTGCAACAAACACATGTAAAGAGCATCAGAGCTGACAACACAGACATTGATTCAATCCACCAGTTAATCACCAAAGCGATGTGGTGTGTTTTAGAGCACTGGCCTGATGAGACCAGGAGCTGTGCTGGAGTTGCAGTGCTAATTTCCTGTGATGCGTTGGCTCTGCCAGAGCCTTTCTGCCTATGGGCAATTTTGATACCAGACGCTGGAGAACTGGTTCCACAGCCTCTTGAAATCCTTCCTTCCGCCTTCCTGGGGCTCAGCCCTGCACTGTGCCATGCTTCCTTACCACTACTGGTTCCCTCATTTAAACTACTTGTGTGGGTGATTTTGCGATTCCCGTGACATTATGGGTGTTGGATAAATGACTAAAGTACATAGCTTTAGCTGAGAAAAGGGTGGGGTTCATCTTCACCAGAAATGAGCTCTGCTTTCTGGAAAGTAGTTTCTTTTGCAAACCAATCCATTTTGCCTTATACTCAAGTGACCCATTCAACTAGCGAGTTTTGATTTTGCATTTTGATGTTTACTTCCACACCAGCGAAACAGCAACAGCGGTGTAAAACCACATCATCTGCCCAGTACTAGAACTGCAAGGACTGATGAGCGGGGCACTAGCTGAAGTGGGAAATGAGCAGTCCCTTAGCATAGGTTGCAGGTTCTGGAGCAGCTCCACAATTCTGCTTGAGCCACTGCAGACGTGTGCAGGAACAGCTCTCAGACGACTGAATTAACTGCGTGAGGGGCAGTATGGAAGATGCATTGTCATTTCCCCAGCTGGCCCAGGCTTGAAGAGGAGGCTGTAGCAGCCAGGGCTGTCCTCTACGAGGAGCCCAAGGAAGTGTGAGGAGAGGAAGTCAAACCTGTTTTGGAGAGGACAGGTGTGTTTTATCTCCAGCCACCTTTGTGAGCTGACAGGAGCGTCATCTACTGAGTAATAGACTTGTTATTCTCCTTTTGTGTCTCCTTGCTTTCTCCACCCAACTCCTGCAGTGATTCTCCCCTCTCCACTCTCTCTCTCTTTCATAGCCTGCTTTACCGCAATAAATAAACCAGCTACTCACCTCAGAGGCACATTCAACCATACTCAAAGGACCTAAATTCTGTCCACATCCCTGTTATGCACCCAATTGGGTGCACTGGAAAGCCTAAAGCCAACTAACTGAAAATGATGGGCACAGGAACATTTGTTAGGCTGTGTAGCTATGGCCCTGAATGCCTTTAAAGCACTGGAACCCTTTTCATATGGCCTGGATGCTGTTGGCTCTGCTCTGCCAGATGCACAGTTTATGATTAAACTATCTGCATCCAGTGTTTACAGAATGAGAAGTAAGACCTTAATGTGCAGTAAAAGATTTACATAGTACATTCTGGGCTAAAGGAGCTCTCATTCATGCCAGCTATCTACCTCTGTTATGCTCCATGCCCTGGGTCATCTTTACCCCAGGAGATGCCAGTAGGGAGCTGACAGCTTCTTGATATTTGGGCATTGTCAGCACTCAACGAGCTAGCAAGAATGTGTCTCTTCTGACTGAGAAGTGGAAAAAATCCTGTGTTGTGATCATGCACAATGCAAATATTCTGGTCTGCAGGTAAAGAAAATAAGTGCATGATTTCCCCCCACACACACACTTGCTCCTTTTTTCAGGATCTGTATCACATATTCAGCCTAGGTTTTTCCTTAATTGCCACTAATTTTTAGATTAACTTGCTAGAGTTTGTGGGAATTATGGGAGTCACCTTTGTCTTCTCACTGAAGAGGAAGATTTTTTGAAAAAGATATCACTGATTTCTAGCTCCCTGACTCAACAGAAATTCCTGAGGTCTGCTTGCAGCAGTGAGAAATATGTGGAACAAAGAAAGTCCCCAATAACAAAGTCTCATGAAGATGAATTTCAAGCAAAGGTAATGTTCTCTGTTGGTTTACTATTCTGGGATGTAGTAACATGGGAAATGCATAAATGATGCAGGAAATAATTGATCCTTCTTCACTTAACTGTGTTCAGCCTTAGCTGATGTTGTTGTGTGTCCACATAGAAGCTGTAAATACTTGGTGATATACTAAGAGGAGTGAAGAGCATTTCTAGAAGGTATAGAAACCATGACCTATGAAATAAGGAGTAATGGAACCATTATGAAGAAGAAAGGACTCTTTGGATGCAGCAAATAACATTGTACAAAAAGGAATTAATATAGATGATGCCTAGTAGTTCCCCACATCCACTGGTGACAGGACAGGAAGTAATCAGCTTAGTTTGTAGTAAAGGAGAATGAAGCTGATGAATAGAGAAAAAGAAAAAAAAGGGCGGGGGGGAATCCTTGGTCAAGACATGCTTGATGCTGAGCAACAAGATTATTCACGCCTTCCAGCCCTACAGCGTTATATTCCCTGTCCATGCCATCTTCAGGAAAAATTTCACCTACCTAAGGGCTCACCTGCTGAGCGTTGTCAAGAGATACAGTTTCCACTGGAATTCCTTGGCTTATTCTGTCACAGAATTTACAAAATACAAGTGCCAAAAAAATAAGTAAGCATGGACTCTCAAATGAGTGTTGTGAAATTTAGTGAAGATCCAACTGTTTATTTTACCTGAGATGCTGGCTCAAGACGTGTTCCAAGAAGTCACTTGTAGACTTTCCTAATATTTGTGGTTTATTTTATTTGTCTGAAGTATATTTAGTTTGGGGCTTATTTAATCTGTCTCCTAAGTGAGACAAGCCTGAGGAATCTGATATCCATGTATTTATGATTATTGTCTTTCCTTTTTCTTTATAACATTAGAATCTATTGGCAGTTGAAGCCAGAGTTGCTGAAATAGTAATTCCTATAAGTTTGATGTAAATAGACTTCAGAGAGGACAGGGACTCTGTTAGTGTCTCTGCTGAAGGGAGCATCACCATCTAGGCCTTTGTCTAGACTACAGTTTGTTTGTTTGTTTTAATCATTGATGTCACTGTTATAAAATGAAAGAGAGGTATTATGTATTGGGAATTCTTTAGGTGATTTTGCAAGGGATGAAAGAAATATAATGGGAATTGCTCCTGGTTTTAGAATGAAAAGACCATCCTTGAAACCCTGTAGATACTTAAGCGATGCCATTCAGATCTGGTCTGTAAAATTCACTGTCACTTACATGTAACTGTTTTGAATCTCAGCGCAGCATTTTCAGTCAGTGACTCAGTGTAATGAAGAAGCAGTCTCTCACTGATTCAGTCTTCGCAATACATCTCACATTAGACTCCTGTCCCATTTATGGTGTTTTCTGTAGTCAGTAAGTACACACATACATATTGTTTGTAGCCACACACTGCTGTTTTTTAGGCATTGATGAATTGGCTCATATGGAGTGGCATTAGAAATTGTCATAAACAGAATAAGAGTAGGTGTTTGATATGCAGTGGGACTTTTTTGATGTTTGTTATGCTGAGTCAGGCTAAAATGAAGGTGATCAAAGGAAAGCATCAGAAATTAGAGATGACGTAGAACTTTACAAAAGCAAGGTTTGGAAAATAAGTCTGAACTGCAAATAATAAAGCTGATATTCCTTCTGGCCTTGCAGAAAGGAAGATAATTTCTTATTAGTGATACAATGATACCTGTCCTGAGATAGTATTCTTCTTAAGCTTGTTCACACAGAAGCATTTGTAAGCTGTTTTCCAAGAAATTCTTTGAAATTTTCTTCTGAAAATGAGGTTAGTTAAGCGAGACTTCTTCCCTGTTACTGATTTCTAAGATAGAATCATCTTTCAAATAGGAAATATTTGTCTCTCATCATACTCTTTCTAACAATAGTTCATGCCATATCTGAATTCATTGTGTCTTACCAGTGTTGCTTCATTCTTCAGCTCCCCTTATGTATGTCTTTATTTTTTTAGGTACAGTTCTTTCTAATCTGCTCCGGGTTTCTGCCAGAAGAGCTCTTTGAACTTTTTCCACCTCCTGTTACTGAACACTGCACAAATCTTCTCATAGTGGGGGGGGAAAAAAAATAACAACAAACAAGAGTAGAAAGACTAATGAAGAGGTAAGTACATTCAAATCATGAGCAGTTAAACCCAGAAAGAGGAGAGCCAGGTCCAACAGGAAATGATCAAATCTGAAAAGAGTTTCTAGTATCTTAATGCCATGGTGGTGGACACTGTTTGCTTTGTGGGTAAATGAAGCTGAGGAGATGATGTAAGTAATTCATATTCAGAAGTTACAAGGAAATGCTGTGAGTTCAATTCTGGTATGACTAGGTCTCACATTTAAGGGTTTTAAATATAAATTTAAGACTTTAGTGTTATATGTTCATTCTGTTTCAAAATCTTGTCCGAAGACTTACAGAAAAATAGGTAGAAACTCAGGGCTTTGTTGCTTACCTACAGTCAGTGGTTTAGGGAATTTGTTTTGAAACTGATGTAGTTTTCAGCTTGGTTTGTTTAATTTGAATTTTCTGATTGTTTTCGAGGCAAAGAAAATCTGAGCACATGATTCTAAGAAATGTCTCCCCAGATATCACTGCAGCAATACATTTAGTCTCCAGGATTACGTTGTTTTGTATGTTGTCATAGCACATCGAGGGTGACAAATTACATATTCTGAGGCTTTATCCTACAAAGACTTAAGGAGATGTTAGTTGTAGGGAAAGAGTCAGCTAGTCAGACACTTCCAATCCTTACTTTTTCCCAAATGCATCCTGCCATTAGCCTGTTGTTACCAAACTTGCACTTAAAGCTTTGTATGATGGTACAAAGATACTTCAGCAAATAGCACAAGGGAGCCATGAATATACAAGGAAAGATAAATGCACAAGTACAGAACTGTGGTGATGGGCTAAAACTCAGACCTGACTCCTCCTCTCCAGTGTAGGAAGTAATAAATGTAAATTACGTGTTCTTTAACCCTGTAAATATAGCTGAAGTACAGTAACTGTAGTCAGAAAAGGTATGCAGAAAGAATATAAAAGAAAAAATCTTTTTTTTTAAAGTAGGCAGTGACTTTGAAAACAAGCTTTTGTGTTTATCTGGCATTAACATTGTGCAGATCAGCAAAAATCAATTCTGTAGTAATCTCAGGAAAAAAAATCTCTCTGCATACAAACAGGAAACAAAGCACCAAAGACGCAATTTGGTATTGGTTGGATGTCTGAAGCCTTGCTTAGCATTATGCAAGACAGGATGGGAAACTTGTAAAGCCAAATTTAAATTTGACAGTGGCCTGTCATTCCACCAGGGAAAGCCAAACTGCAAAACTGAGGAAAAGTGTAAAGGCTAAAGTATCAGTAACTATAGAGATTACTGAAAAATACATTTTGATTGATGAATGTATTTATTGACAGTCAAACTAGGGACAAGCAGAAACTTGCTAAACTAGTTACAAGTGGTGCACCTAGATTCTACAGACAAAACAAGTGTTAAAAAAATGGTTTTGGAAAAGTGGTATATTCTGTGTAAGTTACCCCAAGAAGTAGACTTCGTTTCACTCAACCCAGCAGAGATTTTACAGAGTACTTTCTGAAGAACAAAATTCTGTACTTCTAAAATAGTCGAAGAAATTAAGCAAGTAGACAGAATCCATACCCTGAAGTACATGAAGCCAGGTAGCCAGCTCTGATAGCCCTAGAAAACTCAGCCAAGATGCGTGTTTGCCTAGGCCCAAACAATTTAAAGAAGACTCCCTAAGGAGATGACTATCAGATGGATGTAATGAAAGAAATATGATCCGATTGGGGGAAAAAAACACAACATTCTTGCAGTTTGGCGCCAAAAATCAGTACCAACAATTTGAATGGAGTGCTCCCTTACCATGCTAAAACACTAGTAACTGGAGAGGGGGGTTGAGAATGCCTTTAGGGACCTGGTTTAGGGAACATATGAACCCTGGCAGTAGCAGTTAGGAATTTTCATGGTAGGTGACATTCTAAGGACATCTCTGTACGGAGAACCGTTTGGGTGCTTCTTGCGTCTCATCAGAGAAGCCAACAAGCAAAACTTATATGTTTGAGGACTAACTGCAGCACAATGCATGGCAGACCTCATTTCCAGGGTCTGGGACATGTCTGGAAAAGTCACCATAAAAAGCATACTTGTCTGTATCTCCTGTCATACGGTAATATCACGAAATTACTTCCACGCCTCTGAGATGTGGTTGAATTCAGGAACTGACTTTGCAGAGATGCAGTACACAAGATCTCTGGCACAAGCCATCAGTTTATCCAGCTTGGTAACTAGTCTCCAGCAATGTCTATAAGCAGACACCCAGAGAAGAGTAATACATCTGTTAGCTGTGAGCAGTGAGAGCTGCTAGCATCTCTTAGTGGCCTTTAGTTCTTGTACTGGAAGAAAAGGTAAACAGTTGGACCTTAGCTACCCTCTGCATGATATTCTTGATTTTGCAAACCTCTCTCATATGCCTCCTAGGTTGTCTCTTTCCCAGGCTGGAGAGCCTACTCCATCATTTGTGAGGCCACAAATGTTCTTCTTCACGTGCATCACTTTACTTTTGCATACGTTTAATTTCATCTACTCTTCCATTGCCCAGTTGCTTGGTGTCAGTGCCCTGGTGCACCACTAAGCCTTAACTGCCCTTACCAGCCTCACCTGGGGCTTCTACCTACCCTCTGCCTGTTGACTGGGGAGCTCCGTGTAATCTCGGGCTTGGTCTTCAGTCCTGGCCCGAGCAACATCATAGGCTTGCCTGTCTCTGACCCTGTCTCCTGGCTGGACCTCAGACCTGTGCTGTAGTTCTGTCTCCAGTCCAGTTGCTGGCCATGTCTCCTGCTACTTCTGACTGCATCTACATCGACCCTGGACCTGATTGATCGCCTTGCTTTGTTTGGCATTGTGAGTAGGACCTGTTTTCAGCCCTCTCTGCTCTGCCCAACCTACAGATGCTGTGGGACTGTGCCCTGCTGGCAAGCACATTGTAGGCAGCTTTGGGGTGTGCTGGGAACTGGGTGAGTTCCTGAGTATCAAGCAGTGACTGGCATCAAAGAAGTGATGAGGCATTTCGGGAGGTGCAGCCTGGTATCTCATTCCATGGTGTCACAGTCAACAACATGCTAAATTAGCACTTAAAATTATAACTATACTATCCTTAAATGTGGTGTTAAGGTTACTATAAGTAGCAGAACTGGTGTGAGAGAGGCAGGAGAGCTGGGTAAGGTTGAAATCTTTCTATACCCGTAAAGAAAAGGCTACATGAAAATATAATCTAGCCAAGATTAAGATTTGCTCAGCATAAAAGAGGCAGTTTTAGTGGGAGCTGAGCAGATGTCTGTGGGGCTTGGAGCCTCCCCTCTCAGCACTTCCTCACTGTGGCATGAGGGTTGTTGGCCAATGTGCTGAGCTAGTCCACATTCAGACCACGCTAGCATCAAGCCCTTGCCTAACCAATCTTTGGGTGCCAAGGTACAGGCTTTGATTGGGCAAATCCTTGTCATGTGAGGGAGAAAGGGACTGGCACTGGGACTGCACATGTGGTCGGTTACCCGCTACAAGCACAAAACCTGAAGATAAGATGTAATACAAGGAGCGTGCCCTCAGCTGGTGGCTGATCAGACAGGAAAGAAACACAAACCAACTGTGTGACCACAATGACTAGCTCAGGACATTGTCTTTCCAGCAGAACAAATTGCAGAGCCGTCTCCCCTCTTTCTTCTGAAAGGTGGAGCTCTTTTGACTGTCCTGATGTTTTTTTTTCCCCTTTCCTTTTTTTTCCAAACCTTTTTATATACTAAGTATGAAACACAGAAGACAACAATTTCCGTAGTGGTGAAGAGGTGATGAGTCACGAAACAAAAACAAGGTAGTGGTGGCAAATATGAGCGTTGCTGCGGTGGTGTATGCATGTATAGAAAAAGAGAGGTTTTGAAGGGCCTGTGAAAGGATATTAATGATATAAGCAGAGTACAGTATTTGAACTTGGAAATGATAATTCAGATTGTGATTGGGGAAACAGTAAAGAATAGTTTCCCAATAGGGTACTTGAATCAATTAAAGCATAATCATACATCTGTGTGGTGGGTTAACAAAAGCCTGGCCTCACTAAAAGCAGAGGGATTCCAGGAATGCTTGAAAACTTGCCATGTGCAGCACTGGTTGGTGTCAAGAAAAGAGAGCAGCTAAACCCTTGTTTTCTAGTATCCCTCCTAAAAAATCTACAGCAGTAACCTTGAACTCATGGCCATCCTTCCAAAGGGCTACAGGAAAGCAGGTCATGAATCATCATCACAGTAGCACCTCCAGGGAATGCTTGATTTCGCATTTCCTGTAGGAGTAGGAATACCACCTAAAATTTAGCCCACTATTGGCTTTCTCTTTATTTACTTGAATATCAAAAGTAAAAGATTCAAGCCTGTACACTGGATGCAGCCCAATAAAGCAATCTGGACAACAGAGGGGAGGTAGTGTAACATATATCCACTTTTCTTCTGGAAGTCTGTAATTACCCATCCTCTTAAAAGTGGAAGATTCAGAGCTCCCACATGCTCCATGATCTCGTCAGGACCGTCTGGTGTTATGAATGGAAGCTTTCAATAAACAAGAGAGCACTTTTCTGGGTCTGGCACCTGAGACTTGAGACAGTATGTGTGAGTCTTGAAACTATTCATGATGGAGGTGAAAGTGGTAGGTCGGGACAAAAAGTGGAAGGAAAGAGGTGCGAGACGGCAAGTGCAGAAGCAGGAAATCTTCTAGCAGCTGATGGGGGGAAAAAAAGGATAATGAAGCCTGAACAATGGGAAAATGAGAAGCTAAAGCAGACAGCATTTGGAGGAGATGACTAAATGCATAGCAGGCTACAGAGATGAGTACTGCTGCAATAGTGGAGCCTTGGGGTCAGGACTGAATTACACTGGCACAGCTGAGAGAGGATGGTGGTCTAGAGTAGTCAGGGTTGAAATGTATCTGCAAAGGTGGAAGAAGAATTTTATGTGCTCCTGATTTCTATTACACCTTCCCCACTCAGGCCACCTCTTCCTCTGTCTCCCGGTCTCGTTTCTGAGAAGTAGCTATGAACACCCGCCTGTTTATGTTCTCTTTACAACCAGAAAATAAAAATGTCGTTTTACTTTGAGGACTGTCCATGAAATTAAGCAACAGACTTTAAAACACTGTCATATTGAAACAACTCTTTTAATGGGCTTCGGAGTCTGAATGAGTATCATGAATCTTGGTGTTATTGGACACAGTTGGTGCCTTGGAGCACCATTGGTATCAACTGGTATCACAGGCCTTCTGGCTTTGTCTCTGACAGGGGTTCCTGTTAAATGGACACAAATTTATTTTAGCCGCTCCCTTCCATGGAACTCAGAGACATTTCAGGAACTCATCTTGTATTTCAGAGTACATACACCTGTGTGCGTGTGTTTTCCCTGGGCTTCCTATCGGATCAAGCAGCCCTGCTTCTTGGTGGATCTCATAAACTAAGCAGCCTGAGATAGTGTTAATATTTAAACAAGGCGCCTTTATTCGGCCTGTTCTTCTTTTAGATGTATTTTAATACTAGTAATGTATTAATTCTTCCCTTTTAAGTGGGAAATGTCACTAGGGCAATACCAATCTTTTGGAGGGGCAGCACCACTAATACCCATAGTATTGCAAGAAACCTCAGTATTGCAGAGGCCTCATCTTGCAGTTGATGGTGACATCCACAGAAATGGCTGGGTATTTCATCTAAAGAACAGCCTGTATAGGATGAAGGACAGCTTGGCTTCTACAAGAACATGCATCTTGAACATCATCAGGTAAACATTATTAAAAATTGTGTAGTCCTTATGATTTTTTTCTTCCCTTCAGCTGAAGACTTTTCCCTAATAATTCCTTTCAACAACAAGAAGCTTAAGAGCATAAAGTAGTATCATCTGTGCACCCAAGAGAAAACTGAGGGCTGGCTGCTTTGGTGGTGCAAGCCAAAGGAATTCTCTTTTCTATAGTGCTATTTCAGCTGAAGAAATAGCCCTCAAACTGCAGATTAATCAATCCAAGCCCCAAGCAAGTCACCTGAGGCTCAAAGTGTGTTTATTCCACATGCAGTTTGGGAGGAACATTAGTCAGACTGTATAGCTCAGTTTATTGAGACAATATCTGATACCCTCATGTGCTACCTGTTGTTACTAGTGGGAAGTGGAGCTCAAGCGGGGCAAAATGCAAAATGCAAGTGAAGGAAGTGAGATCAAGGAATTCATTTGGTTTCCCCAAACAGTAATAAAATTGCCCTTAGGATCCCAGTGCACTTACCATAGCATAGTAAGACCACTATTACAGAATCACAGAATCACAGAATTGTTCAGGTTGGAAGAGACCTCCAAGATCACCTAGTCCAACCTCTGACCTAACTCTAACAAGGCCCACACTAAACCATATCTCTAAGCTCAACATCTAAACGTCTTTTAAAGACCTCCAGGGATGGTGACTCAACCACTTCCCTGGGCAGCCCATTCCAATGCCTAACTACCCTTTCGGTAAAGAAGTTTTTCCTAACATTCAACCTAAACCTCCCCTGACACAACTTGAGCCCAACTTGAGCCCATTCCACTGAACTTGAGCCCATTAGCACTGAATATATTTATTGAAGAGTATTAACTTAGGCAACAGCAATCAGTAATTGCACAGATAAATAAGAAACTCAACCAGTCAGTGGTATGAAATAATCACAAGAAAACAATACATTAATTCTGCTTTCCATTTCCAAGTTTAAATTTTGGGCACGCCTCCCTGTTATCCTACAGCACTCTTCTTCAAACATTGCAGATACATTTGGTTATCAGAGGAGTCTATTTCTTCATTTTGTGTTTATTGCTGAACTGGGGAAATGTAATTATTATTTTCAGTGGAGGGGAATGTGAGAAAGGAAATGTTCAGACCACAATTTAATTCTATTCTTTATAATGCCTTTTCTTGATCAGGTTTGTAATTCAGGAAGGCTTTGAAATAAGAATGCTAAATGTAGGTGTTCAAACCTAAATGACTCGGATAAATCCAAGCCATAGAGTAGACGCTTTGACCACTCAGACTGGCTTTGGAGATTGCTTATAGTGGTGGACAACCTGTCAAAGTTAAGCAGCAAGCTACAGTCTCCATATCAGAGCTCATTTTCCTGCCAGAGACTGTGTGGTTTCCTTAGGTGTGCATTACTATTTTCACAAGTGAGTGTAGGCTACTTCCTGCCCTGGTCCCTGTTTTTCTTGTTTAGAGAGTCAGCTGCTGTGTTGCAGACTGGAGGTCAGAGTGCGAGCCAAACAGTAGGCCACGTAGCCAAGGAGCCCCTAACCTTGACCTGCAAGTTACTAGGACAAGATACAGCATTCAGGCTGTCACCTCCTCAGTCCTTTAGGCGCTGCGCTGTTCTCAGTTTGTCCCCTGGCTTGGGGACCCAAGAATCCAGTAAAGCATCTGCAAAGGTCCCTCGCACCTCTCCTTTGGTCCCCACTTAAGAAGGGGACCTCTCAGGTATCTGTCCGAGGTGGAGTTTGCTCTAGTGGGTGTCTTGTTCAGTCAGGACCCAGGTGGTGCTTGAAAGCTTGTCGCCTTGCTTGCACTTCCCATTTTGATGGTCTGCATCCACAGAGCCCTAGGAGGAAGCACACCCACCCTCCAGCATCCTCCTTCCGCGAAGTTGTATTCTTAAGGTTAAATATTAGCCAGCAACAGCTCAAACAGGATTTAGAATTACTTCAGTATAATTACTCGAGAGAGCTCCCGGGGGAGGAGGTGTAAGCTACTCCTGGGACCCTGCGAAGTTCAGAGGAGCGCATGTGAGTGTGCAGCTGTGTGCTGTGCTCCCTTGGCCTCCCTCCCTTTCCTGCTGCAAGCACGTGGCCCGTTGCAGGGTTGAGGATTTCAGGCTCACAGTTACGGTAGGGCTGTACTCGCCCATCTGAGCTCTCAGGAGTGGAAAGCATCGGAGCCGTGCGGCTGCTGAAGCCGCAGCTCCGTACCCCATCACTGAGCCTGCTTTGCCCAACTCTGTGGTCTGGTGTGCCCTGTAGCACTAAAGGCGCCCAATACATACTGTTTCTTGAAAACTTGCTCAGCAAAGATCACCAGCTGCTGCAGCCAGACTGCTCTCAGCAAAACGCAGCCCAGTAAACCCCTTGCTGCTGACCTTTGATTCAAATGCCAATATTTAGCAAGCAAATATTTAAAGGCACGCCATTAAGCAGGAAGGCACAGCTTTACTATGGGAAACTCCAGCGAGGGGTGCAGCTGAGACAGGCCCACGCCACGCAGGGGAAGGGACAAACAGCCTTCTTCCCCTCCTCTCCCTCTCCCAGCGGAGCAGCCAGCCGTGACCACCAGCAGAGGCCGCATGATGGGGGCCACCTCTCCAGTTCAGCTGCCAACAGCAACTGGTGCAACTGGAGTATGTGCTGGACCAAGGGACCCAGCCTTAACCACTGGCCTGTTGCTGTGGCAGGGACCCGTGTACTGAGGGGTGTTCAAAAAAAATAATTAGTCTTGGTCAGGTGCAGTAATAGGTTGCACCTAGAGGATATTTTTCCCTCCAGAGTGGCCTAGAATTAGCTCTGTTGGTCAGTTTATAATTAGATACCTGCATCTAACAGTATTTTTTCTGTTAGATGTTTATAGTTTTGTCTTTTCTTTTTTAAATGTGAAAAATAATCAGTCTTAAAATAATAAAATATACATGTGTGTATAAATATATATGCACATCCTGAAAAGAATGATCTATAAAAAGAGAAAATCCTTGCCAGGTGGACGCCACGGCAGAAAGCCCAAGCCGCAGGCGGTGCAGTGGCAGGCTTCCCTTTTCCGAAGCTACTCAGAGGTTAACCAGGGTCTGTAAGCAAACAGCTTAGAGCAGGAGCCCAGCTTAGTGCCCAGGGCTGTCCCAGGGGCCCCTCCCGGAGGCAATGGGGAGCAAACAGGGGCAGCCCTCACCCTTTCCTGCACAGCAAGGAGCCCTTTGGGCAGGACTGGGGCTGGGCTGGGACTGAGGGAAGTCACGGGAGGGGGTGTTTCGCTTTACAGGCATACGCACACAGATCTATATGTATATAAACCCTGGAGCCGGGAGGGCTGTTAAACACACCCACACCTTGGTTCGTTTGGCAGCGCGCTGGGCGTCCGGGCTGCTGAACGCCAGCGTGCGGGTAGCGGGGAGGTCTGCCCATGGGCTCGCGGCTGCTGCTGCTGCTGCTGCTGCAGGCAGGTGAGTACCGCATCCGTGCCGCGCTGGGGAGCTCGGTCCCTCTCCCCCTACACCCCAGGCAGCTTCTCCCCTTGCTGGCAGCTTTGCCTAGTTCATCCGCACCGTTTGGCCAAGTGAGTATAAGGCACCGCTCGTCTTCTTTTCTTTTTCCTTTTCTGCAGCTTTATATAGCGCAGGGCAGCGTGAGCGAGCTGTGTGCCTGCTTCCTTTCCATGGTGGTTTACATAGCTGGTGCTGTATAAACGTAGGTCACTTTCTTTTTGGATGGTTTTCTGCTACAAAGTTGTCGGTGTTTGTGTTTCTTTCCAGAAGTATCTTCTTTTTATACCAGTGACCCCGGAGTGAGCAGTTTTCACTTCATATGAAGTTCAAAAAGAAAAAAAAAATCCTTTTAAAAAAGCCATAAATGTCTGCTAACAAAAAGCCCCTGCACACAGTGGCAACGCAACACTAAATTGACAGGTCCGAGGCTCTACCTGCAGTACAGATTTAAAATAAAAACCAAAACGTTGCATTAATCTGCAGCAGGAAATAGAAAGTTTAAGGTGTCAGATCCACCTCCGCTCACCTCCCTGCAGGCACGTTCTCTGCCGAGGTGCATAGCTAATGAGTGGCCGTACTAATGGGAGATGTGGCTCAGGTCAAGCTGCTGGGGAGACTCGGACTCTTTCAAGGCTTCCACAGCCACGTTGGCTTGGCTGCCCAGCATATTAAAAACAGTTTCAGCTCTTGGTCCAGTTATTAGCTGAGCACCTGGGTAGTGAGACGTACTGGCTAGGGCTGACCCCTGAGCTGTAGCAGCACGCTGTCAGCTCAAAACCCAGCCAGCTTGCAAAGAATGAAACGGAAACATCAGACGCTGCCTGGATGCCTGAATTATTTCAAGCTCTCACAGAGCGCACAGCCTTAAGCATTTCTTTTGGACTCGATTCCCTCTGGGTCCTTTTCTCCATTTTCATGAGTAGCTCTGCGCTGTAATTACAGTTCCTTGATCCTCAGAGATATCCCCAAAAGAAGAGCGGCCTTTCTTCTCCTGGGTGAGGCTCAGTGATCTTACACCTGCCTTAGCTGTTTGCAGCCAGTGGCCAACCGGCCAGTCCAGTGGTCCTGTCTCAGAGGTCAGCAGAACATAGCAAAAAAATAAAACATCTCCTTGTCAGGAGGCTTGAACATTGACAAAGACGTTTTTGTTTCCATTGGAACGTTTTTGAGGTCTGCAGACTGAAGCAGGCTGTAAAAGCACGATTTTGCCTGAAATCCAGAGCAGTTGACCCAGTTCCAGTGGCATTACCTGTGGTGTCCCTGGGGCTCCCAGGAGCTGAGCCTGCCGCTAACTCCAGAGCGCCCACTGTTTGGACAAGGGAAATAGGTCACCTCTTCATTTTCGAATAACACGGCTCTAATGTGTTTTTACCACGAAGTCTGAACACTCGAGTAGTGTTCAGGTGAGCAGATCCGTTGCTTTTTCAGGAATGTGCACCCCGAGGAGTGCCCTGAGAAACATAAGGCGGCTGTGTGAAACCTCGGGACAGAGCACGAGGCTCTGCTCCCTTCGGAGCTGGGATTCCCAGAGGGAAAATGATGGAGGAAAGCACTGCGGGCTGGGCTGCGGTCCCACGTTTTGCAGACAGGAAGCAAATGGCCGGCTTGTCATTAACGGGGACAGACCCACATTGCCTTCGGTTTTGGATCAAGCCCAGGGAGCGAGCCGGAGCACAAGAGGGGAGAGGCCCAAGCGAGGGGATTAGACAGCCAGGTTTTAAAAGGAAAGCACCAGTTTTAATAATAGTATTGAGTGCCCGGGTGGTTTAGGGGATTAATTAGTCCGTGCTTGCGCAGCACTTTGAAGAGGTCAGGCGTGCTGAAGTAGCAGGGGCTATTTGGCGTGGGGAGGGCTCCCCGCACTGCGGCGCGAGCTCCACCAGGCCCAAGCGTGCTGCGAGGGGCATCCCTTCGCCCCGGTCCCTTCACCCCCGTCCCTTCGCCCCGGTCCCTTCACCCCGGCTTCTCCTTCGGCCCAGGCGGCCTAGTGGCCTGGCGGCCTGGCCGAGCACTGGCGGAGGCCAGCGGACGCGTGGGACAGCTGGTCGTAGGGGTTTGGTGCTGGCAGTGAGTAGCTCGGCTTCAGCAGGCCATTGGAGCAGCGCAAAGCGCACTCAGTACTTCACGGTAAGCGCAGGCGACAATTACTAACTACTGTCTGTTGCTGTCGTTAATGTGATAAGCATCAAAGGTCGTAGCTGAACTTCAAAGCAGTTTGAGTATTAGGGGCAGGGTACCCTGCAACAGTTTCTGCAACAGTTGCTGGAACTGAGTCTGTAGTTTCTTTAAAAAAAAAAAAGAAAGTTGCAGATTAATATCTGAAATATTGTTTGAAAGACCTGTAACTCAAAAAGCTCCAGACCAGTTTAGGTGGCTGTCTGCACGCTTCAGCTGACGCAGAACTCCTTTTGTGTATTTTTCTTTTTTTTTTTTTAATTCAAATTCATGCAGCCAACCTACCATTACAACTTAAATGGACCGTAGTAACAGAAGTGGATGTAAATGGTGCCAGCACCTCAAAATGCTCGGAAGACTGCCAATATACGTACGTCTTATCTAACTTAGGCGCTCTGTCCTGGACATAGTATACCTTACAGGCCTGGGGACTTGCAGCCATTCCTGTGTGCAACTTAATAGCATGGTCAGCTCTGCGATCTGGAGAACAGGTTAAAATATCCTGAATAGTAGGGAAAACTTGGATAATACCAGACATGCTGGGCAACAGAGAAACCTCATTTTTTTCTGTAGAGCCCAGGTGCGGGCTGGCTGCGTGCTAGTCCCCTGCTGCTCCAGGTCCCAGCCAGGACCACAGCTCACCCGGTGAGTTTTAGCAGGTTGGGAGCTCCGGGCTGCAGTGAACCCCAGCTGGCTCTGCGTGGAGCTAGCATAGGCCCAGCTGACCTTAACGGCTCAGGCTCCACGATGTGCAGATCTGGGCACACCGCTTCTGGATGCAAGGTAGCCCTGGATGCAATACAGCTCCAGTCACACGCTGGTGCACCCGAGATAGGAGGCCTGGCTTGATTTGAGCTGCCTGTGTGGGTTCTGCTTGGGTATTTGTCCCCTTTGCAGGGCAAATGTAATGACTAGTTAGATTGTCAAGGCTGCACCCAAACAACCGGTCAAGACCAAAAATCTCCCTGTAAGGATTTTAAGAAAATCAGCATCCGGCATGTTTAATCCTTGTGTGAAACCTTGTCCTGTCTTTGCAGTGTGGAAAGGCGTTCTGGGAAAATCCCATTCGCTGCACACCCGAGGAATCATTGAATTGGCAGGAGCTATAACGTGTGGCACGGGGCGGTCTCCCTTGGCATATATTGGCTATGGATGCTACTGCGGACTGGGAGGACAAGGCTGGCCTAGAGATAAAACAGACTGGTAAGAAGAACCTCAACTGTGTGTCCGAAAGCAGTGCAGGTCTCCCTGTTCTTCCCTGTCTGTACTCCTGTGCCTCCAAGGACTCTCTATTGAGGGAACTTAGTATGTGTCAACAGCGATGGGTGGTTGTGAGTGAGGAGCCATGTACCACCTGGTGTTTGAGTGAAGGTTTAGCCACCTCCTGGATGAGGGCAGAGCTCCTGGGACCTGGTACTATGGGGGTGGAGGACAAAGGAGGAACCAGGATATGAGTTCATGAACTAGCTGTGCCTTTGTTCATGGAGAGTGAGCCCTGGCTGAGAGAGGGGAGTGACCAAGGTTGTTCGGATGGTCATTTCACCTGGTCCTGAAAATGGCAGCGACAGCAATATTACTGGTTACCCTCTGGAGGAATCTGGATCATTGCAAGGAGTAGTCAAACCCGTTGCCTCCATCACCTGTCAGTTTACACTGAATCAAGCAAGAATAACAATGGGCTAAAGCATGGTGGTATTTCCCCTTTTCTTTGTTAGTGGGGGAGATGCTGTGCTTTCTATTCCCAAGGCTAAAAACAATGAGCCTATAAGGTGTTGAAATGAAAGGTTTCTTTCTAGTACTTTGCAGTTAGCTTACATGTAACTCTTCAGCATGATGGATTCTTGTATGCTCTGAGCCCTTTATTTGCAATCTTGTCTAGTTTAAAACCTCAAAGGCAGAGCACACAGGTCTAGCTGCTTTTATCTGCAGTCAGCAAGCCAGGTGTTACCCATACACAAGTGCTTCTTTTTGCAGGAGGGAAGGCAGTGTGTAGCTTGCTGGAAAGGAAACTGGCTGAGTTTTCCAGGGTACGCAGCTCTTGGAGACATTGCGTATTTCTACCAAATCAAACTTTGACTGCAGAAGTGGCAGGACAGAAAAAGGAGGAGAAAAAGAAAAAAAGGGGGAAGAAAAGATGCCAAGGCTAAAGGCTAACTGCTCTGTGGGTATAAAGTAGCAAGTAGACATTTAAGTGAGTGAAGCTCTCTTCATTAATGCAGTAGGAATTTTCCCTCCCAAAGCCCTCTCTTCACATCCCTGCTTTATATTTCATCTATATTTATATTTATATTTCATCTATAAAACAGTCAATATGGGACTTACATATAATGAGTGGTTGGCTACAAAGTGTCATAGGTGTCAGGTCTAGAGATTTTTTTTAATTCTCAGTAATATCACTTGATCTGCTTATAACCATCTAGAACTGTGCCTGTAAACCTGATTATTATTTTTGCTAGCCCTCTACCAACTGTTATAATCAAGCCTTTAAAGTAAAACATGACTTCACTAATTTGGAGTACTTCATTAGCTGAAGGCCTGAGTGCAGTCACCTAGAAGCTGTTTTCTACAGACGTTCAGTGACCGCAAGTTTAGGCAATTCTGGGAGATGAAAGTGCTCAACGTTCCTGAAAAACAGAGAGTAAAATCTGATCGGGTGTTCATCAGTGGGTGTTTCCACTGCTGTTTGATTTCCATGCGATGTGGATTTTGTTCTAATGGCAGAAAATAGGGACTCTGCAACTGGAAATGCCTCAAAATAGTGATTGTAAAAAGCTGCAATTGATTAGCTGCGATACTTCATTGCAACAACAAATATTTTTTTATTTAGGTTCTTGTCTAGGAGGAATCAGCAACAACACACTAGATTTAGCCCTAAAAGTTTTCAATTTATGTTCACTAGAGGAATCTTCCAATACCTGTTAGTGCGAACTACTGCAAAAATTGGCGTGGCTGAGTATCCCGTGGCAGTCACAGTGACCACATTATTTTCCATATTTGCCATTCTAAAAAAGAAAGATGTGGAGTGGCAAAGCTACAGGCCTTGAGTGACAAATACTGCTGGAAATGACTCACCCTCTTGACACTTCTTTTGTAAGGGTCTCAGTAACAAACCTAGGAGTGATTTTGCTTGTGTAATTCAGTCGATCTGTCTAGACAGGGCTAGAGTGCTTCTAAGCACCTGTCTTTCATGGGGAGAAAAAAAAAAAGCATGCGGAGTGGGTAATCCTTTTATAAGGTTTATTCCACACTCTGACTTTGATGTGGTGTTGCCAGTAATTACCTTTTCCCTTTTGCTCCACTCTCACAGTCCCTTCACTTCAAGACATAATGGCATCTCTTCCCCATGAAGTCGATAGATTTGTTTCTCCTTCCCCGTTCTGTTCCCTGGATTACCGCACCACGGTTGAAAGGAGAGCTGCTATAATGCCTGCATTTCCCTGGACTTGTAGCCCTTTTTTTTTTTTTTTTTGTCCTGGAAATGTTGTCCAGACAGAACAAAAGGCCATACATCTAAGATTTTGAAGTATGTGGCAGAGCAGTCACAGTTCTTCTGGGCAGCTCCCGAGATGCTTGCAGATCCCACGGAGCAGCTGTCCCAGCGGATCTGGCCACACGTATCCATGACACATGGGACTCAGTGCACAGTGCGGAAAATGCCCCCGCACTTGTGCCTGGGATTTTCCAGAAGGAAGCACGGGCACCCCCATTTATGTGAAGCAAAACCATCAAAAGCCAGACCAAAGGTATTCAGGCAATGCCCGGCTTGCACGGAGCAGCATTTTGTAAAGCAGGACCTAAAGGTGCTCAGCATCTCCCTGCAAACACTGATGCCACGAGAGGCAGTGTGGCATATGTGGCTCATCTGAGTCTTGGCAAACCCACACAGCAGAGTAAGATTTCCCCTCAGCTACTGGGTTAAAGCAATACCAAAGGAGACATGGGGGTGGCTGTGCTGTTAACATGACAAACACAACGTGACAAATTCTTACCTTAGCGGCATTTGCTCACTGCAGGGGTCTGGCCAGCCGTAGCCATTAAAGGCCGTCTCCTCGCACAGGCGTGAAGAACGGGTTGCTTACTAACACACGGTTGTATTTGTTCTTCATACTTGTTGACCAGTGCTCTGCCATGCTGTTGGCTGGCACTGTTTGCATTGGTCTGACTGAGCATTAGCAGGTTTTTAAGAGCTTAACACCACATTTTGAAACAGGTGCAGGAAAGGGCCTTTCCAGGAAGGATGGGACCATCTGAAGATGGCAATAGGATGGTAGGTTTCCTCACTCTTCATTCCTTGGCAGTTCTTTCAGAGCATCTGAAAGATGCCTGTAAAATACGAGCTAAACTCTTCTCTCTGTGTTGGTGTCAGCTACACATCACCCTGCTGCAGTTATGGGTGTCAGGAGGAAACCGTGTAAGTGGAAGCAGAATTGTACCCCAAATCCTGTGGCCCTGCAGAGTTTATGCAATCCCCCTGCCTTCACAAAGCCAGCTAAGGAGCAGCTGGTTCTCACAGCTAGCTAGCACACCTCTTTAGTGCTCATTTGGTTGTCTTTGCCTGATTCACAGACCATCTTTCACATCCTCCAAGATCTGTTCTCACAGATCTCTCTCTCCCCTACCTTTTTCCTGTTTGTTCTGTTCCCTTGGCTTGGAGAAAGCTGAGACTTTCACACTTTCCACAAGGCATTGAATTCGCCTCTCTTTTGGCCTTTCACTGCCAACACCTTCAGGACAAGCCCAGGAGTGAGGTGTTACTGGACCAACAAAGATCTGACCCACAGCCT
Organism: Anseranas semipalmata; assembly: GCA_013399115.1. NCBI lineage: Eukaryota > Metazoa > Chordata > Aves > Anseriformes > Anseranatidae > Anseranas > Anseranas semipalmata. The sequence continues at coordinate 884,594 of VXAA01001032.1, forward strand.
GTTACTGACATTGTGTCCAACAGAACTGGTTCCATGGCCTGAATAAGCTCACCTGCTGAATTGCAGCAACTGTTGTAACTCCCAATGGGAAAACTTCTAGATATGTATATCCCATAGGGCTTACTCCCATTCTAAAGTCCTTTGAAGAGGTCATGGAGGTAGATACTAGTCTGCTACTGTTAACTTACTTCTCTAGGTTTCAGAGTGCAGTGAGTAGTCTGGTCGTAATTGTCACACTGGTTTCATCTTTGCAAGCTGAGCAGAAGAATGGCATTTGGTTTGCAGACTCACCTGTGGGATGAAATTGCTACTTTAACTACTAAATCTCTCAATCAGTAGGGAAAGTGTGAGAAACACTCTGTAGCCAATACCATAGGCTCAGGCGAGGATCTCAGTGAAGTAGCATTTTTATTCGCGATTGCAATGGTGGGCGTCTCGCAAGCAGGAGAGAGCGCACCTAGTAGTTACATAGCACAGTTTATATACTTTATCTCTCCCGACCCAACCGGGACCCTCCCCTGTTTCCCCATTGATTGGGTAGTCCGGGTTCACAATCTATCCAAGGCTTTACAGAGAATACATGGCTTTCAGTTGCCAGCCTGTTATCTTTCAAAATCTAACTTGGCCTAACACCCCGTGATTTTTACTTAATTGCCCTAAGGAGTCTGATTGTTATTTGCATTTTACGAGTTGGTCTGGTCAGCTTTCTTATCACTGCAAGCACCACATTCCTTCTCCTAAACAATGTAACATCTCTTTGCAAAGACACACACACACACAAAAACTTCTTTCTTACATGGTCAGGTACACCCAGTAAATGCTTATCTGTTGAATATCAATTTGGTACTTGTCTTTCTTCCCTCTCCTGTGCCCCCATACATTGGGCATTCCCAAGAAGCAGCATGTCTGGTACTTCCTGGGCTTATGTAACCAATCCTGGTGCAAAAACAACATTTTTGTTCCCACAAAAGCATACCAGTCCAAATGCAGCATGTGTGTAAGCACGGGCCTTACACTAAAGCTGAATTTGATCTGACTGGCCTGATTCTCACGTTTTTTTCACATGATTTACCTGACCTAGTTGCAGCGATTTTATTAGAATTTGTATCAGTGGTGGATTTTCTGTTTTGCACTTCAGATTTTTTTTTTTTCTTGGCTTTATCACTTCACACAGCCTACCAGCCCTCATATCCATAAACCAGTTTCTAAAAGGGCAAAATGCTTCTGCAGCAGAGGGTGATGAAGTTTGTGATGTTCCTGAGCTCTCAGGTAAAGTACCGACAGCTCTCAGTAGGTCCCCGGAGAAGCCCCATTTCCTGCACAGGGGAGCTTTATCCTTCTTGTGGATTGTTCCGTTTTTCCAGAGGGATATATAATGGTGGATCCCAGTGTGCATCACAGAGTTTTATTGGCTTTTCAGATACATTGACCTCAGGCCTTGAAGATGACAAACAAGGTCTTCAATTGGACCTCATCAACCTCTTGAAGAGGTTCACATCTAGGACTTAGGAGCTTCTCTAAAAGCCTGCTGCTCTTCATTTCTCCCCAAGGCCAGCCTGCTTCAACACTTCCTGATTGCTAGAACAGTTCCTCCACAGTGTCCCAATGGTCTTGCATGAACAGCTTCTGGAAGTACAGGAGAATCATTTCTCAGTCTATTTTAATTCACTAAACTACCAGAATAAGATTCAAGTGGGGTGAAGTTTTCATATACATTCTGAAGTAATCAATAGTGGGAATTATCTCACTGGGTAGTCTGTAGTGCAGATATCAACAGCTGAGCTAGTCACCCTAAGCCCCCACTCTGGTCAATGAAAAGCAGTCAGTACTATCAAATGCAATGTTTTTCACCTACATTAAATCCCTGCAGTATGATAACATGAACTGTGCCCTGGCCATGCATAAAGGGAGCCTAGGTCAATGCCTTGTATGTAGATGTTTACGCTTAGGGGTGTAAAGTTAACTGGTATGAATCCCACCTTTGAGGCCAATGAGTTTGTAGCCAGCTACTCATTGCTGGCACGGAAGGCAAAAACCATCCTCACTCCAGATTCTGAGATGGGTCTAAGCCCAAACTGGTGACACACCATGGTCATGTACTTCATCGTATTGCTTCAACCCCTGCTGTGAGTGGGATTACCATGTCCTGGTTATTGGCCACACCTGCCTTTCTGGAGGCAAGATCTGAGGGGAAGAAGAAACATCGTGGTCTTGGGAGCAAATATGGTGTTAGTAAGCTCCTGAGCCATGTGAGCTTTCATAGAAATGCCAGGACATTCTGCTCATTAACAATTTACTGACAGAGCTGTCATTAGTGGTGCATGAGTGGAGCACCCTGCAGTATGTGGAAACACCCCTGAGCAAAACCTTGCAGGGCGCCTGAGCCCAAACTCTGCCCTTTGCTCTCCCTAAGGTGCTGCCACCAGCACGACTGCTGCTACGACAAGGCGGAGAGAGAGGGCTGCAGGCCCAAGGCGCAGAGCTACCAGTGGGCGTGCGAGCAGAACGCCGTGCGGTGCGGTAAGTGTTGCGTTCGGTTCCCTCCCTCCTGCACGGGAGCGCAGGCTGACGTGAAAGCTCTGTGTGCTTCGGAGGTGGGTCTGGGCACGCTGAACTGGTTTTAAAACTGCTTTGGGCATCCTTCGTTCTCCTGTGAGCTCTCTTCCCGTTCCTCGCCTGGACTGCTCAGGGTCCCCAGCTGGGGCTGGGAGGAAGGCTGGGGCCCCAGCACATCCTCTGCAGGTCACCCGAGTCCTGCCCGGGCTGAACAGCAGGAGCGGGGGCTGTGGAGCCCACAGGCCACCTCAGTTTGGCAGGGATGCAGATGCCTCTCCGGAGGCTCTCCACCCACTCTCCTGCTCCTCACCAAGGCCTCCACAACACTGTGAAGAGTCTGCCTGTGACAATTTCTGCAGGGTGGGCTTCCCGTGGCAGCTTTGGCCTCCTCTCCAGCTGGACCGTTCACCCTTTTACTTACCATTACGTACTAGTGGAGGAGAGCCATGCCATTGCGCACGTGTGCAAGACGGGTTAGATAGGGCACCAGCCTGCGTTGCGTCTCTGCCTCGTGTGGGACTCCAGCCTAAAGCCCTAGGCTTCCAGTGGGGATTCTGAAGCTTGCAGCATCGAGTGCTCTCGAGTGCCGCAGGCACATACAGCGTGTGTAGGCTGTGCTCAGCTCTGCAGCTGGTACCCAGTCAAGAAGGTTTTGAATTGCACAGTCACAGCCCATCAGTGGCTCACACCAGTTTGTTTTGACATACACCAGATGACTCGAGTCTTAGAATTTGTCACTTCTATTTCTAAGTCTTCCAAAAGTCCCTGATGGTAAAATCTATTGTAGAGCTCTTTGAAAGTTCGAAAAGAAATGTGAGAGTAAAACCTGTCCCCATAGCATCAAAGCTACTTACTTGAAGACTAAATGATTATTTCTACCTTGTTAGGAGATCATATTCTTCCAGTGCAATCCTCAACCTCTCCAGCAGCTGAAAATCTGCCAGCAGGTTCAGGATGTGGCACAACACATCCCCAGTAGCTCCTCTCTGAGTGCCAGAACAACCTATTAAATAAAGAGTGCTGGCTAAGGAAGATTTTGCTAAAGTCATAACTACTCTCCCTCTTGTTTATCCACATTTCCATAGCTGACTGATATTTTCTGCTAGCTATTTTGATATGTAACTATTTCTTTTTGATGTGAAGGAACAATTCTAGCTGCAGATGTAAGTCTTACTGAGTCCACGAGGCGTGCAATGTTTGTCCCGTAGGAATGTACTGGGCTGCACTTATTCCAACCTGACCAACAAGTGTTAGTTAAACAAATGTCAGTAATTCCTTAACTGATGTCCAGGCAAGGCCTCATAAGCATCCAGCTACTGTTCTCCACGAGTCTTCAGCAAGCTTCACCATGGGGAAGAACAATAGAAATGTGCTCTGAAGGCAAATTTCCTACTCCAGCAGCACAGCAGGTTTTACTGAGGTATGAAGGTGTAATGTCTGATCCCATTCAAGCAAAAGGAATAAAGAGTTAGATTTCAAGGCAAGTTTGCTGGGCCTGGAGGAATGATGTCCAGAGAAATTACAACCAAAACTACTTGTACTGTCCATGCTATGCAAGAGGAAATTATATACCTGTGGCCTGGCACTATATCATAAACACAGGTACTTTTGGGGAAATGATTCAGAAACTCATTTTAAGTTGGACTTCTCCCATCTTTTGCTACTGCTATGAAGTTTTGTTTGTGTAATGAAAAAAAATTGGCAAAACCATATATTTCTGTCCAAATATGCTATCACGTGTAGGCAAATTCCATTCAGTAAATATCCGGAATATAGAACAGTCTGTAAGCTGTTGGGGCTGGTCAAAAAAAACCCTTGTGCTCTCACAGAACTGACTGCCAAGCCAGGCTCTCGTACTGATGTTAGGCTGACAGTGGCATGAAATAGGAAGAACTCAAGGAGCAGAGGGCAGGGAGAAAACCAGACTGGTAGGTAAGAAAAAAAATGGACTTATTGCTGAGTTCTCATGAAGGGAACCTTTGAAACATTCTTTATTGGTAGATGTGTGATTCTCTTCAGAAAAGCTTAAGAAATATGAGTTCTTCTTATTTATCAGATACAGGGTCGATCCAGCAAAGTCCAGTGAAATCTGGAAAGATTCCTATGCATTACAGTTGGTTTTGGAGCAAAGCCTGTGTGCACTGGCATGAAATTATGCTTTAAACTTTGCCTAGCGCAGGGTTTGGAGGGTGTTAGATAGTCTATAGGAGCAACCTCAAATAAACAAGGTACTGTGCTTTTAAGTAATATTAGCTTAACGGCTGCATGTAAGCTACCTATAGGTGGGATGGGCTTTATTAACCTCAGATCAGTGATTTGCAAAGTAGCCACCTCAGCTAGTTGCTTTGATGTTCCCTGTGGTCCTTACGTAGTCATGTAGTTGTGCGGTTGCATTATATATAGCTCCATATGTATGGTTTAGATCAGGCTCTGTAGCCGCTGACTCACAAAAATCAGGCAGCTGACCCTGCTGCCTGATTCCTCAGCTCCTCTGCCACAATCAGAGAGAGGTGAGAGCAACTTGCAGGGCATGCAGGAAGGACGCCCGGCGGGTGCTGCCGTGCCCTCAGGTTTCCAAATGTCAAGCCCTCTCCTGAGAATGGTCCCTCTGGGAGACTCTTCTATTCAAAGCAGCATTTTTCTTTTGAAATTGGTCTGATCTGAAGAGGGAGGAGTAAAAAGAGAAGTTGACTGACTTAAGGAAAATGGAATATTTTTAGCTCAGGCTAAGCTAAAATAATTTTTTTTTTTTTTNAGCCACTGAACTAAAAAGCCATTGTTCACACAGCTTCAGAAGCAGGGAGTGCTCTGTGCTGGGCACATTTTACAAACATTGCCAATTTACATTTAGCTGCTACTTTCTGGCACTTCTGGCCACAGTTAAGGTCAGACCCACTGACAGAGAGAGGATGGGGAGGATCAGATCCACACACAACATAACATGTTGGTCCTGCTCTCCTCCTGCTCACTCAGATGGGGATTTTCTGGGTAGCAGCTAAGTAACCTCCTTTGCATCCTCCCACAGCCTGTGTTCCCTAAGAGCTGCCTTGTTAGGGACTTGCGCACTCTTAAAACTGTTTCTCCCCTCGGTCCAATACAGAATCTCTAATCTTCTGTTTTCTTTTGCAGATAAACTGACAGACCGATGTGAAAAAATGGTGTGCCTGTGTGACCAAGAAGCGGCCAAGTGTTGGGGAGCAGCCCCTTACAACCCACACTTCATCCTCTGGCCGGACTTTCTGTGTGGACAGACTCATCCCACCTGCCACTTCAGATATGGGGGGGCAGAATAGTCTTTTTAGGAGCTTTCTTCTAATCCTTTGAATCTGAAGGCACCGGAATAAAAATTTTACCTCTTTTACCTAAGCTAACAATGGTGTGAGAGAATTTCATTAAGGTAGAGGTTTATGGGGAAAAAAGCCAGGGTAAAATATATGCCTCTTCCAACTGCTGAAGTAAGCATAAAAATCCTGCCCTGATCCCTTCTTTGAAAAAGGTAAGGACTCCTGTGACACTCTTCAGCAGATCTGTGCTGAAACTGAGCGTTGAGTCTGCAGTGTAGTTACGGCACATTGCCAGTTACCAAATGGCTTTTTTGTCCTTTCGCATGGCCTGACCTTCTGCTCCCACACAATTGCACATAATCTGGAAAATATGTAGAGACTTCTGCTGGACTGGTTTGTTCAAAAAAAAAAAAAAAAAAAAGGAAGAAATCTCTGAGAAAAGATAGACTGGCTTTTGAAGACCCAAATCATGGTAGTCTGGAAGTACAGTGACCCACTTTATTTTTCTGGAGCTGCAGGAGGAGTGGGAACATCAAAAAGGGAGGAAGCCTCATTATTCACTATTTGCACTTGGGGGAGTTCTCCTGGCTGAACTGCTTCCTACCAAAAGAGCAGAGCTCTTGCCCTGGGCAGGGCTCCATCCCTCCTTGCAGAGAGCGTGCATGTATTTCTGAGCTAAGATAGCCAGCCGTCTTCTCCCTCGTGTTCTTGCCTCAGAAGTGTCCTGCTTCTGGGGAGAGCTCAAAGCTCCGCGGGGTTACACTGGGACATTACTGGTGCAAGACCAGCAAGTGTTCCTGACTTTTACCAGTAGGCACACCCACCCTAGGCAGAAGAGCATGTTCCTCACCTATCACACACGCTTCAGACCCCTATGTGCTGCTCTCCAGTACAGGTGTTGGCACAATCCGCTGCCGCTGACACCCTGGGGATCAATTACTGTCATGCCAAGAGACCGGGGCAGTGGAGAACATTACTCATGACGAGCAAATCTTACATCTCTCCTTCTTCTTAAGGTAATTCAAGACTTATAGAGAAACACTGCATTTCCTTCTGTAAAAGTAGAAGAAAAGCCCATTTTTTCAGGCACGGGTAGTGTTCAAGTGGGCCTTCTTTGCCTCTTTGTTGCAGAAATGTAGGCTGGAGCAAGCCAACAGGACAAGAGCCTCTATACTGAGACAGAGATGTGCCCAGGCAGATGGGAACACTGGTTGCACACCAGAAGCGACACATTCTGGGCAAATAGATAGAGATTCCCTCGGGCAGGTGTTTGCAGCTGGAAGCCTTCCTTCTACTCACTTTGAAGCACTGTTAGCAAACTTGGAGCGCCTTCAAAATAAGATCTGATGGCAGGGAAAGACCCAAGGTACCTCACCAGAGCCTAGATTCAGAGAGACGTGGCCAGACCGAACAGGGCCTTGGCAGGTGACAATACAAATTCCTTTACAAAAGCTGTTTTTGCTCCTTGCTGCAGGATGATGTTGAATACGCCACTACAGCTGTCAAAGCTGCAGGAAGAAGAAATATACTAAAAAAAAAAAAAAAAAATAGTTGAAGACAACATGTATAGATGCAAAAACTTTTATTACCTCTAGAGCTCCCTTTTTGGCTTATGGAGCATCACAAATTGTTCCATGTTTAGCCTTTGGATCTTCTAGTGACTCCTGTAGCACTGCGGATCAAGCTACATTGGGAAGAAGGAAAGAACGGAGCGAGTGAGTGATACGGCGTTGGTACAACACGATAAACTCTCCCGAGGCTATCTGGCAAGGTGAGAGGTAGTGAGCTCCGTTCCCTCAGAGGGTTTGCAAAGGGGTGATGCTGTGTGGGCAGAATCAGCGTACGCTCCACTCAGCAAGGCTGGGAGAGCCTCTGCGGTGAGAGGGAGCAGAACTCCGGCTGTGTCCCTGTCCCTGTCCCCGCCACGCTGGCCATCAGGTGGCGGCAGCGCTCCAGTGAAGAGCAAGCGCGGCTCTTCATGTTTTTTTTGTTTGTTTGTTTGTTTTTTACTTCAGCAGGTTGAGTAAGATTTTTGAGTTCCGGAGAAGAGAAAATCAAAATGAGCTTTTCAAAAAAGTCCCATTTAGCAAAGCTTCCGGTCAGCCGAGCTCATTCTGAAATGCAAAGCACATCTTGGCTTGCACAAAAGGGGAACTAAACTTGTTGCAAAATCCAGACTTTGGTGTCAGTTTACTATTATTAGACCAGCTGACAGAGCTGGAAAAAAAACGGCAATTGCACTTTTGGTACATCAGCCTCTCTTTGGGTCATTTCTTTGGTTCACGTGTGATGAAAATATCTATTTTACCCTATCTGAGCATTTGATCTAATAAAAGATATTACTGGGCTTTACAAACCACACCTCACATGTATGCTTAGGCCATCACAGGCTTTCTATACGCAAGCATGACAAGACTATTGGTGTAAGTGTCCAGTCAGTGAACCGTCCTTCAGAATAAACCTGAAAGAACCCAAGGAGCCCCAGGAGGACTTGGTTAAAAGAAGTGTCTCATTGAACAATTCTTTGCTGAAGGTGGCAATTAAAGAAGATACTATTTTATTTATAGGTGACTCATTGGGCCCATATACGAAGGTCTTTCCAACATAAACAAAGAACTATTTGAAAAAGAGATGGAATATATGACCAGCCCTGGTATGCATCCATATTGCATGCTTCCTGAACCAGCTGCCTTGTCTGACCAGAGGTAAGTAAATAGCTAATTCCTACTTAAGTTAAAAAAGGCACCTTTGGAAACAGGCGACTATGGTCATCTTTCTAGCAAGTAATGCCAGATTTTGTTCTGTGCTTCATACCTTGCTGAGAGCCTTGTTTCATGCAGAGGACACACCTCCTTAGCTGCGGGCTTAAAACAATAATCAGAACCAGTAAGCCTCCGATACCAGCCGCCACAACTCCAATGATTGTTCCAATGGATTCTTCTATACCAAACAAGCCTGGGGGAGAAGGAAAGGCAGAGAGAGCAATGTAAGATATCTTTCAGGTGAGTATGTGCAATGCAGTTAGCACATTTTCTGCAGTGTCTGTAGGGAAGCTACTTGCTATGATAGTGATTATGATGATGTCTTGTCTGGCAGGAAATCATTGGCTTCCACACAGGAGAGAATGTATTGCACTATGGAGTTACTGATTTTTTTTTTCCATTCCTCTGCTTTCTGGAGATTTAGGGATAGGATAGCCCCATCTCTCTAGCAGTCTCCCTTAGCAGCCAGGTGCTGTCATGGAGCAGCACCAGAAGGCGGGCAGAGCTCCACTGAAATCCTTCCTTTGACTTGTCACTCTTTGGGATTGTTACATGGTAGAGATAGGATGATCCCATTTTCTTTGAGATAAGCACACGTTGGCATTCTGGCTGTATTATTTGTTGAGACTGAAGGATAACTCAGGAAGAGCCTTCGGTCAGGTGGGCACACTGGAATGGATGGTGACAAGGATTATGGGATGCACCACAGAGAGCACCTGCCCTGTAGTGTGGTCTCCCAGAGGAGGAGCCTCTCTGTAGAAAGAGGGAACTGGATGGGCAATGGCACAAGACTGATCTGGACAGATATTAAGTGACTGCCTTGTGGTAGTCCTTTTGCCAAGGGACTCATCCAGAAAGGATAATAAAAGAATACTTTAAAAGCCTTCTAGTTTTATCTACAATTACAATACGATCAGGCATTCATTACATATCTCTAAGGGGTTGTATTTAAGCTTCACTAGAAAATTTGGATGGTGTTGCTACTGTATTGGCTACAAGATAAATCCTGAAATTTTACCTCGTTTTTAATCAGCACTTAATCTTAATTAGTTTAACCCAGGACACCTACCATCAAATTGCACTGAGGCAATTCCCAGGCAAGACTGAGAAAAGGAAGGAAGGGTCTGTACAGGACATCGCCAACTGTTCTGCCCCCCTGTTTACCTTCTCTTAACACAGTGCTTAAGACAGACCCACCAATACCTTCAGCTCCACGCACAGTCATCATTCATAACCAGAAGTCAAACCTATTGCATGGGGGCTGAGGAATTCATAGGCAGGTTTCCAAATATCTGGTCACAGGAGAAGCTGCTACTCTGTGCTACCTTGCTGAATAGATAGACATCCAGCCATTCACCAGTAAACAAGCTGTAACTCATCAGTAAAAATCCAACCCCATCTTCCCACATACAGGGAGGTGTCCTGTAGTTGAAATTAATTTTTGGGGGCTGCTCGTTTAATCAGAAAGGCAATGAAGGTGCTGTAGAACTGTTACTTACCTCACTTCAAAATACAAGTCATCCGCTTCATGTAATGGACATGTTAGCACCGTCATCTAATTTCTCTTTTTAATTTTAGATAAGTTTTTGGACAGTCTGGATTTGTGGTACAATTCATTTATTTGTGAATTATATTTCTCATGTTCTCTTGCCTCTTTGATTCAGGCATAGCGCAGAAATGATGTATTTCATCTTCTCAGGAACACAGAAAGGCAATTATATCAGCCAGGGAGAAGACATTGCAAGTGTAACATGCACTACTGAGACAACGAGTTCAAGCCAGTGTGAGACCTCATAAGATACATGGCCAAGTCCTTGCAGGGGCATGATTTTCTTGCCTTGTTAGAGCTATGGTTTAAATTGAGTAGTTGTATAAAAATTAGTAAGGGAAGAATTCAGGCTCAAAAGGGCAAAAGCCTAGTGAATCTCAGTGAGCTAGAAGCTTTGATAATGAGTAAAGGGGAAATGGCACTTGCATGATTTAATCTTGACACAGAAAATGCTACTTTTTGTAAGTTAGATAATAAGATAATAAACCTTTTGATGTGTTGATTTGTTGGGATTAGAATCTGTTTGGCCTATATAAAAAGGAAAGCTGCTTTGACATTCGCAATTGGTAAAGGCAAAACAAGTTATCTCCATACTTAATATGCCTAGTGTCTATTTATGAGGCTAAGAAAACATAGCGTGGCAGTTTTAATGCTACTTTGATTTTAATGTGGCTGAAGTTAAGCAGAACCAATATAATGTGATCCTGATGTTTTATTGTGGGATTACTTATGTCATCGAGAGTTAAGGAATGAATATGCAGATTAGTGGGTTGGAGAGAAATAATGTCAGAAAAAAAAAAAAGACTTTGGAGCTGTTCCCTGAGGTGGTATCTTGACACCAGCCACTCATCGGGGTTCTGCCAAACAGAGCCTCGAAGGAGAGAACTTGTCTGACAGTTTAATTTTCGGCGCTCACTGATTTTAGTGACAAAATTATTTCTTCCCTTTTGGGTTGTAAATGTCTCTTGTTATAATAACACCTGTGTGATAGTTTCTAAGGGCAAGCCAATCAAAATTACCTAGCCTGACAAAGAGAATGAGAAATGCTACCGAGCAGTGACACTCCATGACACCAGGCCATATCTGCTAGAGGCCAAGCAGACTAACTTCCCTCCTTCTGCAAGTGTGTAGACCAGCTTTGGAGGAGGAAGAGAGAGAAAAGAATATAAATGAATAACGCCAAATATTACCCAGAGCCCTCCTGATCCTGAGCTTTGTGCCATCTCCCGTCACCACCTTCCCATCCGGAAGTGTAACCTCACAGAAATAGATACCATGGTCACCGGTCGTCACATTGAGGATCACCAGGGAGGCATCCCCTTGGGACAAGTTTCCGCTCAGGAAAACCCTAGAGTTATTTGGCAAGATGGTCATGTTGTTTTCTAGCAGGTCCATCTGCCCCTTTTCGTCTTCTTTGTACCACTTCACCACCAGGTCAGTCAGGGAAGGATGTTGTGGACTGTTGAAGTGGCAATTTAAGACCACAGTTTCACCCTCTTTGGCTTTTTCCTTGGCTGGTGTTTGAGTCACAAAAATGTGCCATGGCTCAGGTGTTGTCAACAGCGGAGGCTGTGCTGTCCTGCGAGATACAGCTGCACTCTCCTTGCTCGCACTTCCACCACTAACACCAACATCTGTACCAGAAAACAGAGGAAGAAGAGGAAGGTTGAGGGCAATACGATAATAAACTTTCTGGCTGTCTCTGACCTGTAACCACAGCAAAGAATGGCTCCTGGATTTAGGACTCGAGGGTGGTCACTGTTATGGCAATAGTGATCTTTTTTCCTGGTTCCTGCTTAGATTATGTTCATGTGTGCAGATGATAGGTTCTTTGCCACATTCAGCCACATTTCCTCCTGCAACTCTAACCTCTTTCTTCCCACTCCAAAAAATCTCAGGGTCTCAACTGTTTTCAAAGCACAGCAAAAAAAATGCATGTACCCTTACACACAGGCAGCTCTGTTCTTGTCAGAACAGTGAACATGCAAGATCTGATTGCAACTGCCTGCATCCCAAAACACAATGTGAGCTTCTTAGGGGTTTTGGCATGCAATTCCAGTTTCATGATAGGAAGTCTTGGGATACTGGGAGGAAATCTCCATTGCCACAGACCGAATGACCAGCAGATGCTATCAGCGACCTGGGCAATGGCACCTTAGCTCGCTGCAGGTGTTGATACTAAGAATACTGGTGTGAGTTTTTCTAGTGTGGTGACATGCTCTACTCACAAGAGACAGACACGTTTTACAACTAGAATTCCTAAAAATGGTGTCTAACCAATTTGAAGAGAGGATCTGATTTTCAAAGAGGCTGAAATTAAGGGGTTAGCAGGCTCTGAGTAAATGTAAAAATAAAGTCCTTGCTGAAGTGCCTGTGAGGGGATATAGAAACCTAATGCCAGAAGGAGAATAAAAGGGAGAAGAGATGACCTGGTGAGCCAAGGGAAGCTGGTGGTGAGAGGTGCTGACTGCAGTACATTATGTATCTGTTTTATAAATAGAGCAGGAAAACAGTGACTCTATTTTCTGTTTTCCTAGCAGAAAGCTAATTAAGTCGTTTTGCCTGGACAGTCCACTTTCTGTAACTGTTTTTCAACAACTTGGAGTTGCTGTGGGTTTCGACATGTAGGTTTCAACATACAAGTTTTGTTAACTTAAGTTGTTGTGAAAACACTCAGCATGTGAAATAGCCAACTCCATTTTGACAACCAACATCCTGAAACACATAGAAAATGCACCTGAAGACACTGTCATACTATCATATTTTTAATTAAGAGGACTCCTGTCACTGAGTGACATCTATTCTCTGTGAAGGGACCACATTATCCTGCTACTCTTTGTTAGAAAAATGTAGACAATATGTCTGTACTAGAGGTTTGAAGCTGCCTTCTCTCATGTAACTGTTAATTATAGTAGCAAGCAACCTCGAGCTAAGAGTAATGCAAGCGGACCTCATTTCTGTAAACAAGGCTGGGCTGAGAAGACGAGAGGAATAGTTGCTGTCTCAAATCCCCAGCTGGAACAAAAAGATGGGGAAACAAACTCTTCAAAATAAGCCAACAGCTATCGCCAAGAAAGAGTTCAAACCAATCTTTGGAAAAAGTTTCTTCCGTTGTTTTATTTTCTTCAAGTAAAATAGTCTCCCTTCACACAAGTCAGTGCCCTCTGAAGGACTGCAGATCATTCCACGGTGAAGGTCTCAATCTCCCATTGTCTTGTGTCTTTCACTGCCATTCCAAGGGCGCAAAATGCTATTGTCTGGGCCAGCTAAAGCTTCTCAATGACAATAGCCTCTGTACCTCAGGGACAAATGTCTCACGGCAACGGAAAACCAACCCGCTTGCTTGATGATCAAGTTACTTGAATGTCTCCTCCAGGCATGCTTGTGTGCGAAATCACAGTTGTATTCATAGCTATTGTTATTTATGACTTGTATGGGAGTAGCACTGACAGTTTCTGTCAGAAAGCAGGGCCCTGTTGTTCTAGGTACCTTATAAAAGGATGATGTACAGAGTTTACAGTTTAAGTATCAGACAAGAGAGAACTCATGGATGCAAAAATATGGAAAACACAAGCTGGCTATGAAACTGGGCAACAACATAGCATGCGACATGTCTACTGTCCCAAAATGGCTCACAAGAGGGCCCACATAAGATGATATGCAGCGTGACCAAAACCCAAGCCACAGGACCCAGAAGAAGAAGAAAAAAAAAAAAAAAAGAAGAAGAAGAAGAAGAAAAAAAGAAATATCTCTGGAACAGGACAATTTCACGAGATGGTCATGGGTTTTCCCCCACCCTTTTGTCAGGAATGAGTTTCCAGTTCCAGGCTGTGATGTTGGTCAAAATGGGAAGGTGAGGGAGGAAAAGAGAGAGAAGAGATGGTTAGCCTGTGCATCTCCCATGTCCTGTGACAGGACAAAACAGCAGCAAGTCACTTCATGCAGTGGGCAGAGGTTTGTGTGCTTGAGCTGCGTCTGCCAGCAGTCCAGCAACGCAAGGAAGAAGGTCCGGGAAGCGGCATGCACCAAGATTTTCCAGAGTTTTCTTCCTTGTTCTGTTAACAACCCCATCTCAGCTCCTGCATGGAGGCACTGACAGGTAACAGATACTTTTTGATCAGATGAGAAGCAGCTTTAAAAAGCTCTGCATCATCAAATTTCTGAGTGGTTAGAAGGCAAAAAAAGAAAAAAAAAGGTCACAAGGAGTCTTCTATTCTTATATACTTTTTGAAAAATCCAAGTTTAATCTTATTCCCTAGGCTCAGGGGAGCACAGGAGCATCTCAGGTTCATTGTGAATAGATGAGGGGAAAGGGGATGAGACCAAGTGATGACTTGGCCTGACTCACCTCTCAGTGTGCCAGGTCTGGCATGCTAGAAGGGCATAATCCCAAAGGAGTGTAACGACTGCACAGCTGCCTGAGCACCTCATGCAAGAAAAAGAAATGGACATCCTGAGAAAACCCTTGAGAGCTCTGTGGTGTTCCATGCTTTTACCTCAAGTCAAAATTTTGGTGTAGTAATTGGAAGACTGATGCATGGGAATTGGACACCTGAGAATTAGCAAACCAAATACTAATGTAGTCCCGAATCCAATCCCCTAGAACAAATAGTCCTCATTAAAAATATTGAATGAAATATTATAGATCATGGATCATCCTCATGTTCATTCATAATCTTACCAATGAACCCACTAGAGCTACTTGGGGTAACCTGAGGTCCAGATTTTCCCTGTCCAGCTAGACAGCAGTATAATAGTGCTGTGGTCATAAAAGCTGAAGTATCCTGACAAGGTACTTTGATGAAGTACAAAGTGTAGTTCAAATACTTAAATACGTGACAAAGCTGAAGGTAGCCTGACATATTTTGTCTCTGTGCATATTCTGATGTGATGCATTTGGTTATTTGTTAGAGCAGTTTTGTCATGAACATTCTTTTAAAATCCCTGTTCATCAATCGTTATCTTCACTGGATACTGCTGCTTTAGCAAGAGCAGTATGTGCCACTGCTACCTTGCTTTCAAGGAAAGGCAACAGAATTTCTTCTCTGCTATAGGTATTCCAGCCTTACCATACACACCCCCTGCAACACAATTATAATTTTTATTCCTTCACAGAATCACAGAATCACAGAATGTTAGGGATTGGAAGGGACCTTGAAAGCCCACCTAGTCCAATCCCCCTGCCGGAGCAGGAACACCTAGATCAGGTCGCACAGGAACGCGTCCAGACGGGTTTTGAATGTCTCCAGAGAAGGAGACTCCACAACCTCTCTGGGCAGCCTGTTCCAGTGCTCCATCACCCTCACCGTGACAAAGTTTCTTCTCATACTTAAGTGGAACCTCCTATGTTCCAGCTTGCACCCTTTGCCCCTTGTCTTATCGTTGGGTGTCATCATTGGATGATTCCTTTTAGTGAAGTAAAAAGTATCATTTTTACACAGTCAGTTAGTGGCATAGAGATCATATCAGAGCAGGAACAATGTGCTTTGATGTTGCCTCTGTTCATCATGAGTTTCATTTGCACTGCCTATCATGAAATAACTGGCCTTGTCATCTGTGTTACCCCACATCTTTGATTCAATAGACATCATGTAACTTACATATAATTAGGAAAATCAAAATGCAAAAGGAGTAGGCTGTATCATTTAGTCCCAGCTCTGTTTGGGGGTTTCACTGAGAAGGTCACAGCACAGCCTCTATTTTTCTTTCTTTCTTCCTTCCTTCCTTTTTTTTTTTTTTTTTTTTTTTTTTTTTTGTAAGGTTGCAAAACTGGAACATGCTAGTTCACTGGTATTTAAATACACAATGGCCTTATCATATTGGCATCTGGCAGTATACCAGTGCCAAATGCCTTGTTGACTCTGCTTCAAAGCTCTTTTTATGTCAATCGCTTCATTAGAAGAGTGATGTGTGGCTCCCCTGTCATGTGGGTTGTAGGGCTCAATCCCCCCTGGAGAGGAATGCGAGGCTTTTTGGTGAAAGCACTTAGGCTAGACAGAGTACAGAGACATACAGCATGGATGATCTTGTCTTGACCTGGAAAAATGATTAGATGATCTAATAAGTCATCGTCACATAAAGTCGCTAGTTCATGGCCAGTTTTCAACCATGAGGGGACTCTGGGACTCCCTGTAACGTGACAATGTGCTCCACATTTTCCAGGACCAACAGGGCACCTATTAACCCATCAGCCTAGCCCTTACTCGATATGCAGGTTGATACCTTCCCATGTAAGTCCATGTCATTGGCTGTGGCCGAGAAATACACAAGGCAGTCGAGAGGAGGTGGGAGGACAAAAGGAAAGGATAAAATGTGCTCTCTCCTAGTCCTGGAACCTCTGACTTACTCTTTGGTCCCTGGAGTTCACCAGAGCAGCCCTGGAAGCTTCATTTGCCAGCAGCTGACAGCATCATGGAGCCAAAATGGAGGCTGGAGGTCAGTGCAAAATACGACCTTTCTTGCTGTGCCTCCTTTCCTTTGTTCAAGCTCAATAGGAGAAGAGGTTGAGGGCAAATAGGACTCAATTTCCAACCTACATAAAAATCCTCATGTGCTGGAATGACCATTTTTCAGGTGGTTTTCTTGGCTTTCAAGCTCAACTTCACATGCAGCTGGTGCTGTGAGGGTGCTTTACAAGCTCTACCCAGCTCCCAGTTGGCCTATGATTAAGTGATCAATGACTGCTCATAGCTTATCTCAATTTATATGACTTTTGCCCTGGGCTAAGATTGGCTTTCACAAATGAATGTGAGTAACTACCTTGTGCGGATAACTGGTTGCTAATGCATCAGAGAACTAAAATAGAAATGAAGGTTCTAGCAATGATGATACGCAGCCCTTCTTCTTGAAAAAGCCAGGCAAACGTACTCTTTCTGGAAAGATAAATTCCACCTTGGGGATCAAGTCCAAACACATATTGCTACTAACTAAAAAGGAACATGCGTATAAAGAAAACCATGTTTTAATGCGGTGTACAACACTGGATATAGTTTTCCTGCATTCTGAGGAAGCCCTCAGGGGAGAGTGACTTTTTGAAAAAAAAGAAGAGAACCTCTCAAGCCAAACTCTAAGAATAAACTATGTTTATTCTAATTAAGGAAGGTGTGTTAGTACTCACCCACCAGTAAGAAGAAGAGAAATGAAGACACTGCAGATCCACAGAGCTTCCCAATGTGCTGGCTCATAGCTGCTGAAGTGTATGGTCTCACTAGTAGTACGGGCAAAAAAGTAGTATGGGTAGTACGGGCACGAAAAAATATGTGTGTGTTATTGCAATAGGACCTCACATTCTGCCTAGTGAATGTCACACTTACTAAAGTTACCACAGCACTCTGCCTGATGCCTGGATGGCAGCCACATCTGAAGTCACAACAATGACTTCCTGGGGGCTATTCTCATCTATCCCAGAGAAGATGTCAAAAACGCTCTGAGAGCAGAGGGAAGATAGTATTTTTTTGTTTTGTTTTGTTTTGTTTTTGCTTTGGCCTTGCATAAACCAGAACTTTGGGCTGAGTACAGAATATCCAGGTATTCAGAAAGAGACCTCTCTTCTGCTGAACCCCTCCCTAGTAGAGGTGAGAAGAGAAAGAGCATTGCCTTGATTTTCTGAGCAACTGGACTCCTAGCATCCTTATTCACTGTGAAGGGAAGTTACAGAAATTTATTATCTTTGTGGCTATAGGCACACTGGGTATATAGGTAAAATATATTCTCCAAAGTACCTTTTTTCTAGTGCAGAACAAATCCTTACTATCCAAAAGTTGATTACATAAACTCTATTTACGCAAAACTTGTCCATGCCACCAAGGTGGAGGGGAACAGGGGTAAAACAGATGGCCTATCTGCATGCAAAACTAGCTGCTGTGCTCTGGGAATAAAAGTCTGGGTTTACAGAAAGGCACATACACAACACTGCTCTGCGGGAAGAGTGCCAGCAGCCCCAAAGCCCCACCTGTAACACCCAGCCTGGCCAGCAGCCGTACGGAGCACGTGCCACAACAGCTAGCTGGCTGCCGCCTCTCACAGCGCACCTGTCCAGAAGCCCGCTGGCCTTATCTAATGATTTTGCTTATCTTTAGGACTCTTCAGATAACGGAATTGTACTTGAATAGCCAGTAAAGACTCAATTCCACACCCGTTAAAACATATACACTGTACATTTCTGCTAAGAGAAGCGTCAGTATTTCTGCTTTTCTTAGTATTTAGAAGCAAAAAGGACCCCCCCAAAAATAAAAAACAACAAATCACGAACAACAAACAACAACAAAAAACAGAAACAAAACAAAACAAAACCAAACCCTACCACACCATGAGGAAAACTGTCCTAATGCTATGGCTTTCATGAATATTCTTCTGACACATTCTTTGATATGCATCTTTGCAATAACTGTTTCAAGAAATTCTGCATCTGACTTGCAAAAGTTGCTGACCAAATAATGTTAAGAGGAACAATATCTAGCTTTGATGTGGTGACACCTGTATCAATGAATGCGGGGGAAGTGGGAGAAGTTATGGCTGAAGAACCTAGAAGCCAAATATTTATTCTCTGTTTTAAATGGGTTGGGAGAGTGGGAAGACCTGACCTGGGATTACAAGGAAGGAATTACTCTGAAGAAAATATTTATTAAGAAGGGAGCTGGGACCAAGTGCAGATCAACGTAGCACTTCAGTGGAAAGCTGAAAGGTAGACCGTGAGGCTCTTCTCAAGGAAGTATTGCCAAAGTGCTAGACAGCAAGAGAATATCTATGAAAGGAACAAGTCAGAGGAGTTAAAAGCAATCAAGATTTTGAGGACTGAATAATAAGCAAAGTCAGAGGCAGCTGGTGGATTGAGAGGAATTGGGATTGAGTTACTGGCCTTGACTGTGTCAGAGAAGTCAATGTAGGAAGATGGAGATGGATCAAAGGCATTCCAAACACTCTCTGATGTAAACCCAAGTATTTGATGCATTTCTAAAAAATAAAAAAATGTGTATTGTGATGGACATACTACTGTTGTTTCTGCAAATGCTGTTTATGTTCATTTCATCCTGTAATAGTAATTCTGCTATGAATTGTCCATCAAATAGGAAATGCCCGAGCAAAGCTGTCAGGCCAGTCAGCTTTAAACCAAGGGAATACAGAGGGATTTTAGTGTTGCTGGCAGTCATCAGCTCAATGTGAAGCTTCTCACACTTGGATAACCCAACATGATTATGAGAATTTCTACATTTGGACCAAAAGAAAAGTAATCTGTTCCCCCAAGTGCTGTTTGAGGGAAGCTTGAAAAATTTGAGGTTCAGGGGTCCAAATCAGGAAAACAAGCAACAAGAATGAAATAAACCGTGCATTCTTTATTATGCCTCCCGACGGCCGAGAGGGGACGTCAGTCACGGGGACTTCTGTCACCTTGCTAAAGTGTCGGTGCAGAGATGCCACAGGGCCCAGCGACGCCCCTTCAGGGAGAGCCTCGAGCCACCCTCCGCGGAAGGAGCGAGACAAAAGGGACGGCGGGACGAGGCCGCGCCGCCGCTCTGCTCCGCTCCTCGCGGTCCAGCCGGGGACAGAGCCCGGCGGACGGGTTTCCCCTCTCCCCCCTCTAGGGGTCCCTCCGGAGCGGCGCTTGGGGAGGATTTGCCGTTGGACGCAACCCCCCCCATCGCCAGCCCGGGGCGCCGTCGCTCAGGAGCGGGGCGCGGGGCCGGACCCCTCCCCGCACTCCTCAAACTTTCCACCAGCTCCTCACTGAGCTCTCCGAAGGCCCCGGAGGAGCTGCCCCCGTCCCGTGTCCGTGTTTGTGTGCAGGGGGGGGATCACCGGCCCTCCCCGCCCACCCCCGCTCCCCCTC